>VZTJ01002324.1:1238400-1277214 GCA_013397795.1 Orthonyx spaldingii | reverse complement strand
TTTTTTTTTTTTTTTTTTTTTTTTTAATTCTACTTTAGATCTGCAAGCTTGTGCACTGTGGGTGCGTGACTATTTTAGTGTGAACCGTGTTTTTTGTCATAGTATTGAAATAATAAAAGCTTCAACATAGTTTGGATGTGGAAGGTGTAGCGCTAGTTCAGATTTGAGAAACAAAAAAAAATTAAATATTCAGGAATTAAAATAATTTAAAAAGAAACAAACAGAAAGAGAACAACTCTTACAAAGAACAGAAGCCTTTAAATGAGAAAAGCAACCCGAGCTGACTCTGGCGTTCCCAGAAGGATGAGGGGGTGTGGAGGCTGTATCCGTGTGTTCCTTGGGAATCTGCAGTCTGTTCCAGTGGCATCACACCATCTCCAGCTGTGAAAAACAATGGTCTTGTCATTTGCTGAGTGTGGGGTTCTTGCGTTGTGTGTTCCGAGCTCCCGGGGCGCGGGGGAGGCTCCGTGCCCGGCGCGGGCGGGGCTGGGGCAGGACGGGGCCGGGGCAGGACGGGGCCGCGGTCCCAGCCCGGTGTCACAGCACTGCCCTGGGACTCGGGGAGTTGGGCTCACGGTCCCAAGGATTCCTTTCTCTTTCCCAAAGAAACGAATCCGTGAAGTGCAGCCGGGGCAGCACTGGGCACCTCCATCCCCTGGGCGAGCACGGTTTGTCCTTTTCGTGCCCGCTTCTGGCTGGTTTTGTCACCCGTGTGAGCAGCTGTAGGGAACAAAGCACCATTCCCAAAATCCTGCCCAGGGAGCTCCACCGGCCCCTGCGGGTGGGCACTGGGGGAGCTGCCCCACCCGGACTGGGCGTTTTTGTCCCAAAAGGTGACCAGAGCCTCAGAGCCCAGCCCAGCAGCCAGTGGCAGTTCGGGGGTGGCACTGGCTGGCCTTTGAGGTCCCCTCCGTCCCAAAGCTGTGGTTTGGGGTGGATGGAGCGAGCACCACCTGAGGCAGGAGGGACCCTGAGTGCCCAGCAGCTCCTTCCAGTGCTCCCACGACCCCTCCCCACACCCGTGGTGGGTTTGTGTCGCCCTCAACGGGGAAGAATTGAATTTAATTTAATTTCCAAGTACCCCCCTCCCAGCCAGCTGCAGCCTCGCGGCTTTGATTTGCCCCCTCGGAGTGGGGAGGGACCAGCCCGGGGTCGGTGGCACTGCCTTGGCTGCTCCTGTGTCCATCCTGGGGTTGGCACTGCTGTGGCTGCTCAGTTTGTCCATCCGGGGTTGGTGGCACTGCTGTGACTTCTCCTGTGTCCCTCCCCGGGGTTGGTGGCACTGCTGTGACTTCTCCTGTGTCCCTCCCCGGGGTTGGTGGCACTGCTGTGACTTCTCCTGTGTCCCTCCCCGGGGTTGGTGGCACTGCTGTGACTTCTCCTGTGTCCCTCCCCGGGGTTGGTGGCCCTGCCGTGGCCGCCCCTGTCCCTCCCCAGCCCCTCGGGAGCGGTGCCATCTCGTGCTGCACCATTCGTACAGGTGACAATAGTGCGTCCCGCCCTTCGGCTTCCAGAGTGGAGTTTTCTTTTCACACTTTTCTATGGAGCCTTCAAACCCCACATTTTTCACCACCAGGCTGTTTTGATAGTTGTTCTCAGCCCCTCCATGGCCATCCTTCCCCAGCATTCCCTACTTTTGGGGGCCTTCTATCTTGTTAAAAAAAGAAAAAAACAAAAAATCTTTTTACCGAGTGAAACATCGACTCCACCTTTATCCCCATTCTCACTGGTGTAAATACTGATACTAACTGAGGATTTTGACTTTGCATTCTGTCAGAATACTGTGTTCAAATAAAAACTATTAAAAAAAAAAAAAAAAAAAAAAAAAAAAAAAAAAAAAAAAAAAAAAAAAAGCTGATGCCTGCAGTCTGCCCTTCTTTAGCTGCTCTGCCAGGGCCAGCACCTGGCCCTGCCTCATCCCAACCCCTGGGTGTCACCAACAGCACTTTAAAGTTTATTGCTTTGCCCCTCTATATTTATTTACTTATTTCCTAGAGATAACAAACACAAAAATGTGGTTTCACAGCTGCTGTGAAGCTTTTTTCCCCCCGAAGAGGCACTTTTCTGTTGCCTGGCTCTGGAAGGCGTGAAGGGCGTGTTGGGTTGAACAGGCATCCACAGCCCATTCTAAATTGAGTGCCTGAACTTGATTCATGAGGGTTGAATGTAATTAATTTATTCAGTTAATTCATTTAACAGTCTTGGTCTTTTTCCTAAGTTTTAGCTAAAAATTGTCCAAATGCCCAACTTTAATTTTCTTACTCTGGGGATTACGGGGGGTGGGGGGGTTGTCTTATCTTCACAAATTCTGGCGAAATAGAGGTGATTTTCACACACAAGTTTCCATTTAGCTGAAAAGGAGCTTTTAAAGTCACTGCCCCACCACCTGATATAAAAAATGTCCACTGCTTTCAAGGGGGGAAGCATCAACTGCCCCACGTCCATGGCTGGGGTGGGAGGGGAGGTTCTGGGGTTGCCCTTCTTGGGTTCAGGGATCCCCGAATGCCCCCAGTCCCTGTGCACTGTGCCAGGGTGGGTGGAACCTGTGCCCGGCCTTTGCCTGGGTCCCTGCTGCACCCTCTTAACCTGGAGGAGCTCAGGGGTTCTTCCCTCTCCTCCCAGAGGAGGGAAAAGGGATTTTCCTGCCCCTGGAGCTGGGGCTGTGCTCAGTGGCAAAACCACTGACAAATCCTTCACTGGGTCCTTATATTTCTTCAGCCATTTTTTCAACCCTCAGACCTTTTAATTTCCATTGAATTTTAATTTTCCCTCGTCTCTCCCTCTGTTAAGGCCACGGCACCCAGCTGGCAGTGTCACCTTGGCTGAGTGTGGCTCCTTTTCTCCCGGGCTGGGCTGAATTTGGGGTAAGTCTGAGCGGGGCTGGGGGGCTGGAGGGAGGTTTTTATGCTGCTTCTTTCTCTCACCCCTTCTAGAAATCATAATTAGCTGGCCTTTAATCGGATATAAGCACATGAATATCGTGCACGTGCTTCAGAGCATCACTTCAAGTGCTTTTTGAAGTGTTCAGACATTTGCTGCACGGTGTGGCTTTATTCCCCGGGTTTTGTGGGATAACAAACAAACCCCAAATTCCTGAGCATCCCTGTGCCCCAGCTGTGGCCCCGTGGGTGTTTTTAATTGAACACTGGGATGGGAACAGTTTCATTGGAGGGGAAAAAAATGGGCTGGAGGGTGGTGTGGGCAGAGCTGATGGCAGTGAGGGGAGGGAATTGTTTGGGTTTGGTGCATGAGGGGGGAAAAGGGATATCCCGGCTGTTCCTGCAGCCAAGGGGGTGGAAGGGATGGGGAATTCTGGCTGCCGGTGGGGCTCAGAACCTCTCTGGGAACAGGATTTCTTTCCTCTCCCAGGTGGAATGTGGGAGCGGAGGATGCAGATGGATGCGTTGTCAGTTCCCAGCGAGGTCTCTGGTGTCACCCCAGCAGCTCCGGGGTGAGCTGTCCTTGTGCCCCGAGTGCGGGACGTGCCGATCCCGGTGAGGATGTGCCGGGAATGGCGATCCCTGGCGATCCCGGGCAGCGCAGCTCCGCGGCGCTCGGGCTCCCTGCGGTGGCCGCCAGCTTCCATCGCCTCGCAGGGACCGGGAAAGATCTCCCGGAAAGATCTCTCCTTCAGGGAGATCTGAAAGGAAAAATGAGCCGAGCCTGGTGTGAAAGTCAGGACGAGCTTCAGGCGGGACATGAGCAGGAATTTCTCCCTGGGAAGGGCGATGAAACACCGGCAGGCGCTGCCAGGGAGGTTTGGAGGTGCCCAGGGAAGGCCTGGAGGTGGCACTCAGAGCTCTGGGCTGGGGACAAGGTGGGGATGGGGCACAGGGCGGGCTCGGTGCTGCCGGAGCGTTTTTCCAGCCGGGACAATCCCGGGATTCTGTGCCGGGAGCGGCGGGCGGGACCTGCCGGGTTCCCGCGAAACCGCAGCTTCGTTTGCATAACCCCGCCCTCTCATTTGCATAACATCACATAAATCTGCATAACCCCGCGCTCTCATTTGCATATCCACGCCCACCGCGTCAGGCACGTTTCCCCGGCAACGGCGGCGCGGGTTCGAGCCCCGGCCCCGGCGGGTCCCGCTGTCCCCTCGCTGTCCCCTCGCTGTCCCCTCGCTGTCCCCCGGTGTCCCCTCGCTGTCCCCCGGTGTCCCCCGGTGTCCCCCGGCCATGCTGCGCGACGAGGACACCGAGGCGGATTTCCAGCGCTTCCTGCGCCGCGTGGACGATGTCAGTGAGTGGCCGGAGGGGCCCGCGGGGCCCGGCTCCGCCCGGGGAAGGAGCGAAGGGAGAGGGAGAACCGGGGGAAAGGAGGGCGGAAAATCGACGGGAAAGGGGGAAATTCCCGCTGCTCCCCGCTCCGGTTCGGTTCATTCGGGGTTTCCCTGTGAGCTGGGGCGTGGGGGATGCTGAAAGCCGCGTTCCTGTTTATTTCGGTGATGTTGGCAGAAAGTGCAGGTGCCCCTGAAAATGACACGAAATCGACTCCGTAAATGTTTTTGTTTATTTAAAGTGTTCCAGGCTGGGCTGGATGGGGCTTGGGGCATCCTGCTCTGTGGGAGGTGTCCCTGCCCCTGGGAATGGGTGGGGTTTAAACTCTTTTCCAGCCCAAACCATTCCCTGGTTCTGTGATTTTATGGTAAAAGCCATCCTGGTCAGCAGTGCCTTCGGAGCAGGAGCCACCTGAACTCCTGCTCCTTCCATGCTTGAAGTCCTGTGTGTATATATATATATATATAAAAAAATTTTTTTTCTGTGTCTTTTTAGCCAATTTGCTGCAGGGCCTGAACTCCCCGGACTCGGCTGTCAAGGAAAAAGCCTTTGCTGAGACAGAGAAAAGGCTCCGAGAGCAGGGAGCAGGCAGGGAGGAGGAGGAGGAGGAGGAGAGCAGGACCACAGTGAACAGAACAGTCATCAACACCTCTGTAAGGGCTTTTCCCTCTGAAATCAGAGCTGGACACAGTTCAGGCCTTGCCTCGTTAAAGACACAAGTGGAAGCTTTCCAGCAATGTCAGAATTTATCAAATCCTTACCATCCTTTGTTTAAATGTCAAATTGCTGCTCCTTCTGTGTGTCAATCTGGATATTTCAGATGCACCCAGATATTCCTGGACGCTCCCTGTAGCTCTGTACAACCCAGCCAAGTGTTCCTTTGCTGCTGTGGCTTTTCCCCAAAATATTTGTGCTGTGTTTCTGTTTTTCCAGGCCACGGCGAGGGCAGAGACAGTGGATGCAGGTAGGACAGTGCTCCTCTTAGTCTGTCTCAGCTCTAGAACCAGTTCTAGCAGGGGTGGAGTTCAAGCAAGACCCAATTCCACCCCTGCCAAAGCCCAAGCTGACGTTTCTGGTGGCTTCAACCAAACTTCAGTCAGGTCTAGGAATGCACTCAAGGTGTTACCAGCACAGTTGTGTTTTTCACAGGTAGGAGCCTGTTCTTTTCTGGCTCCTCATGCAAACACTTTTTATTCTGGATTTAAGAACAAATGTGTTTGTTTGCCCCTGGAGAGGAGCTGCAGCAGGGCAGGTGTGCAGATCCTCAGTGGTGGCATCATCATTGTCTGTGACAGCCTGTCAGCCACGTTGCACTTTCATTGCTGACGTGTCCCCTTAGTATTTTTTTTAATTAAGAAATGACTCATAAATACCCTAAGAATTACTATTTTTTCTCTTTTGTAATGAGGTTTGCTCTTTTTTTTCTTTTTAATTCCCTAAAATGCCACCACCCCTCCTGGCTGGAAGATGGCTTCCTGGCAGCTTTGGAAAAGGATGCAAAGGAGCGAGCCCAGCGAAGGAAGAGGAATGAGCAGTTGGCAGATGGTGATTGCTGAAAGCACTTCGGGCTGGTGCCTTCAAAAGTGACCTGGCAGGGACTGGGGGAGGCTCTGCCTCTGTGAGCCCAAAAAGTGTCCCCAGCCCTGTGACAGAGTCAAGGATTTGACAGAGCTGCTGCATCCTGGTGTTCTCATTGTGGTGTTTGGGATGGAGGGAGGGAGTTTGGGCTGGGCAGAGGGAAATGCTCAGTTTTCCCTCTGAAAGAGGAATGTGTGCATTGAAAGCTCAGAGTTCCCTTGCAAATAATGGCTGGGTGGAATTCTGGTGGTTGTTCCAGCAGGAGAGCCTGGCCTCTGTTTCCCCAGTCACCACGTGGGGGAATTAAAGGGAAATTGTTGCTCTCAATGCACTCTGTGCTCTGCAGCCCTGAGGGAGAAGGGGAACGAAGCCTTCAGGAGAGGAGACTTTGCCCAGGCCATCCAGAGGTACTCGGAGGGGCTGGAGAAGCTGCGGGACAAGCAGGAGCTGTACACAAACAGGGCCCAGGTCAGAGGGAAAGGAGCCACTCCTGGCTGGGTTTTGTGTCGCTGTGCCAGGGTAGAACCCAAAAACCTTGTTCTGTTATCTGAGGGTGATTATTCCATCCTGAGCTCACATCTCCTCCCTCTTGGATGTGGTGAACCCCTGCTCCTCCAGAACAAGTGGGGAAAAATCGTTCCAGTTCCCACTTTTATTTAAATACACTGGGTTTTTTTATTAATTCTTTTTCAGGGATCACTTCTATAACTGTAGAATGAAATATTTGCTTTGCATTCTCTGTTTGCCTTGTATAATCTGCATGTGTGTCTGTAATTCTATTAAATTTATTCTAAATTAGAAAATCCAGGGAGATGGCAGATAAGAACCAGCTGGGAATTATCCTGCAAAATCAATGGCCAGGCTAATCAGCAGCCTAATTTTATTCTTTTTAATTAGCCAGTGTTTGTACAACAGTGAGCAGAAGTTGTTTGAAGGATTCTAATTCTTCTGCCTGGACTTTTTCTGGGTTTATTTCAGGCCTACCTGAAGCTCCATGAGTATGAGAAAGCCATCAGTGACTGTGAGTGGGCATTAAAGGTAATTCCAGTGGAAGAGACCTCTAAGATCAGCATTATTTACAGAAATCTGTATTTTTGACACACAAATGAAAAACATCACCTTTTGGAAACCCTGCTCTCCACCCTCACCCTCACCCCCACCCGGGTCCCTGGGGGCAATAAATGAGCATAAAAACTTCAGACACCTCTAATAAATGGTCTAAATACCTTCTTCTTTGCTTTGGACAGTTCTAATTATTAATCAGAAGGCTGGGAAAAATATCAAAAGGCTAAAATTTTCTAAACACATAACTCAGAATAATTTCTGTTTTAACACAGTGCAATAAAAAGTGCCTTAAAGCCTATTTCCTGATGGGGAAAGCTCACCTGGCACTGCAGCACTTCACTGAGGTAAGGTGGCTGAATTTTGTGGCCATGGGAGCGTGTTTTGTTCTGCTTTTGGAGGGTGAGAGGGAGAAAGTTCCATGCTATGCCTCAGCTTCTGCTTTCTCACTGGAACTCTGATTTTTTGCTCCTTGGGTTTTACTGGAAAATTTCCTTTTAATTTGAAACAGCAGGCTGATGTAGGGACTGAGAATATTGGATTTTTTTGGGAGTTTTGACATGTGTCTCCATCAATTTTATTTTTCACATTTATTAGGGACTGTGGCCCCAAAGGCTTTTGGGATCTGATTGGGATATCATTAATATCATCTTCCTATTTATATCTGAAATTGAGAGCCCTTTTCTTTTCCCCCTAAGTCCAGGCAGTGCTATGAGAAGATGCTGCAGATTGATCCCCAAAAGGAAAACCTGTTTAAAGGTAAGAAAGGGATACTTTTGCACCTGTTTTCTGATGGAACAGAGTAGAAACCATTTCCCTGCCGTGGTTCCTTTCCCTCTGATTTCCCAGAGTGTGTGAACGAGGCCAGCTTGGAGGAGAAGAGGGTGAAGGAGGAAGAGAGGGCAGCGAGGGAGGCCCAGGCTGGGAACGTTGCTGCTTTATCCATCAAGGAACTGCTGCAGAGGATCAACACCCCTGGCCAGGACATCCCCTACTACACAGGGGGCATCAGACTCTTGGCAGAAGTTGTGAAGAGCTGTGAGTATTTGATACAAAAGTTAATTGTGGGAGGTGTCACTGAGGCAGAGGGGCCAAGGGAGGAGTTTTTAAAGGATCAGAGTAACTGCTCCTGTATTCAAAACATGAAACTGGCAATGTTTGGTGTTTCAGTCGGTATTTACAGCAGTTTTTAGAGTTAGGCTGATGCTGTAGCTGAGCTGTTCAGACTTCTTAGAGATTTGTGTCTCAGTGGTACAGAAATATCTGTAATTCTCTGTTAAAGAGCGACAAAGCCAATTCAGCCTTCCAACGACACCAGGCATGAGTGAGAGCAATTCCCAACTTCAAAACCACTCCTACTTCATTCATTCTGGAGTTTTCCCCCGTTCTCCCTGATGTTTTTCCCCAGAGCTGCTGCTGCAGTGACCTTTTCTTTCCCCACTGCCCAGGAAGAGCAGGAGCCTGCCTGGTTGTGCAGCCAGGTGGGTCCCACACCTGAGCTCTTTATCTCTGCCTCTTCCAGGCTCTGGGCAGACGTTCTTCAGGACAAACAATGGCTTCAGTATCCTCAGGAACGAGGCTGTCAGAGGGTAAGAGCTCTCCAGAGGGGGACAGGGAGGGTTCCAGCCCGAGGAAATGGGAATATTGTTTGCAAGAAACAGAATCAGCCCTTGAAATGCAGATGAACTGATCAGGGGATGTAATAGCAGCTTTTAGTGTCTGAATGGAGGGACTCATACCTGACTGTGACACAAACAGAGCTCCCTTAGAGGCAGGGAGGAGAGTTCATCGATTGCTGTTTGTGTCTGCCCTTCCTGGGCAGTTATCCTATCTCTGGTGGTGAGAGCAGGTTCGGAGAAAAAGTCTGAATATAAAAGAGCATCTGAAGGTACTTGGTTGCTCTGGCTGCACCCCTGGGGCTGAGATTGGCCACCAGTGAATATTTGGGTGTTCAGCTCTGTCCTGCAGCCCGAGGAGCAGCAGCCCTGGGGCCTGCAGCACTGAGGCTTTTTAGGGCTCACCCAGAGTTTGGGTGGTGGCTGCAAACACCCCTGAGGGGTGAATTACTCAGAAATGGGCTCTGTTTGTATTCCCTGGGTATTTCCCACTCGTTTGCTCTGCTCACAAGCTGCCTTTCCTCATTCAGGGCCTTCTGTGCAGAGAAGAAAAGCCCTGCTGAGGTGGAGCTGTGTGTTTCCCTCCTCCTGCTGTGGCAAGCTGCCTGTGCTGGGAATGGTAAAGCTCTGGAATGCACACTCATCCCTGTTCATGAGTAATTAGTGTGGCAGTAATGTGTAATTAATGTGGCATTAATGTGGCATTTCTGGGGCTGGGCATGGCCACCCCTCTCCCAGAGCTCTTGGATCCATCCAGACCTGACTGTAACCAGGTTTTACAGCTCAGAGGAGGTGTTGGATCCTGAATCTTGGCAGAATGAAATTGCCACTCTGTGAGCATTTCAAATCCACCCAAGGGGTGGGAAGTAAATTCCCTGTGGTTATTGCAGCTCTTGAGATAATACCACTTGTACAGTTTTCTCTGTTTTAAGCAGTTATACCTGCAAAGAGCAGAGTTTTATAGAAGTGAGAGCTGAATTCTTTTAGAATTAGCAATCAGTAGTGCTTGGGCAGGTACCTGTCCCTGTTTTTAGGGAATACTCACGTCGGTGAGAAATGGGCTGGGCTGGGTGGCAAAGTAGTGCTGGTGCCACAAGGGGAAATGCAGAATATTGGTGTCTGTGTTGACTTGTGGGGTTCAGCTGATGCCAAATAAAATATCCATGCTGAAAAGAAAAATAATTTAAAAAAAATAATAATGAGGATTCCAATGGTGACATTGATCTGAGGTTTTCTTTCTTTTTCCAGAAGAAAATCGGCGTCTCCTGCTGACCCAGCCTGAAGTGACTGCCCAGCTGCCAGAGCTGCTGTCCTCTGGCACATCCCAGATCCAGAGGGAGACCTTGGCACTGATCTCTCTCTACTCAGAGAACGAGAGCGGGAGGAGGCTGCTGGTCAGGCAGGACCTGAGCAGGTGACAAACACAGAAAATGTCCTGGGAGGCTGAGCTCAGTGCTCAGAGCTCCCTGAGCAGGTGACAAACACAGAAAATGTCCTGGGAGGCTGAGCTCAGTGCTCAGAGCTCCCTGAGCAGGTGACAAACACAGAAAATGTCCTGGGAGGCTGAGCTCAGTGCTCAGAGCTCCCTGCCCCAGCTCCAGGGGAGGCTTCCTGAGAGGACACAGTGACTCTGAGGCTTCTGCCCCTTTGGGACAGGCCTGGCCAAACTAAGATTTGGCTGTGTGGGGTAGAACTGGAGGAAGTTTTGATGTCTGAACCAAAGTAGGAGGGTGCTCCTGTAATTTTGAGGCCCAGTTCCCTCCTTTACACATGGGTAGGACTCGGGCAGAGCTCACCCTGGTGCCTCTAAAAGGTTCTTGTTTCCAGCTGAGAGTCTCTCCTCATTTAATAATTGGGATTTATGGTTATTTAATGTTGCCATGACTCACAGAGTGGGGAGAGAAACCCCATTCCATTATCCCATTATCCTGCTGCTTCCTCCCAGAGGTACCCAGAGGAGAAATGTCCATTTGCTGGTTTGGAGTAATAATGGGTGAACAGGAGGGATTGTTCATTTTCCTGGGGAGGAAAGGTTAAAGGAATGAGCCACATCTCAATGGGTGCTTTAGAAAAACAGATTTAACTGTGGCTTGAAAAAAAATAGAATTTTGATCTTTAATGATTAAACCAAAGCTGACACCAATCTTTGGTTGTTTTTTTTTTTTTATTTTAACAGATGGCTGCAGATTTTGATGGCATTTGTCAAGAGCACTGATGCAAGGGCTGACAGTGCCATGAACATCCTGTCTGACTTAATTGGGGAGGAAAGGTAATTTAAATTCCTCGTTCATTTCTGTAAAGTTGTGCTTTGAGTTGTACTAAATGAGCCAGGGACAGGCTGTTGGCCACCTCGGGTTTCTGTTGCTCTTGTCTTGCCTTTAGCTGTGATTTTTACCTAAAACTTTAATTGTTTTTTTTTTTTATCCCCCCACAGGTTCCAAACCCAGTGTCGGGTCCTGCTTTCCACGGGTGTTTTACCTGTCTTCACCCAGCTGCTGGTAGGAAAGACCTGGTTTTGTATTTCCAGTTTTTTTCTGTGTAACATGTCCTGTGTCTGCTCTACAGGTGTAAGGAATTGAGTTTTGTCAGAAAAATGTTCTTTTTCTCCAATATTTTGTCCTACACTTCCCTAGTTCAATATTCAGTAAAAACTCTGGAATTGGTTGCAGATTCCCACTCATAATTTCACCTTCAGCTTTGTGTTTTGCTCTTCTTGATGTGACTTTAGTCCCCTGTCAGCAGCTGGTTCTGTGTTGGAGGGTGACTTTTGCTTTCTGATCTGAGGGATCAGGGTGAGGAGATGACATTGGGTCCCGAGGTAAAGAGTCCCTTTCCTGGGTGTCCTTTATTCCAACAGCAAATTTCAAATGTGTTGGTGCAGAAACCTCTCCCCAGGAAGGGGAAGATTGGTTCTGCTGCAGGATGGCAGAGCTGGGAAGTGAAACACTCCCACTCCTCCACATGAGCAGCAAGACCATCATTTCTTAACGTTCCCGTTGTTTGTGGCTCTTCTTTCTGAACATTCCTTGCTGGAATTACAGCTGCAGCAGCTCTTCTGTGCCCTGAGTGAGTGAGTGAGTGAGTGAGTGCAGGAAATGCCCACAGCCTGGCCTTAGGGAACACAAAATCCACCCCTTTTCCCCAGGACTCTTAGAGCAGAAGATCCACTCTGCACTGCAAACCTGGGGCAGCTGGGGTTTAGCAGCGATGTGCTGGCAGCCCAGTTCCTGCTGCAGGAGGGGCTGGCACACGCCTGTGCAGGTTCTCTGTGCAGGTTCTCTGTGCTTTGGAGCTGATTGCCTCCCTTGCTGTGTTGCAGGCGGGTGCCAGGCGGGGGGAGCGGGCGGCGCTGGCCCGCGCCGTGGCCGCGCTGGGCAGGCTCTGTGCCGACGCCGGGGCGCGGGCACGGCTGGCTCAGAGCACGGAGTGCTGGCAGGCCTGCCTGGAGCTGCTGGTAAAGGAACCCGGGGAGCCCTCCCAGCCCTCTGTCCCCCTCTCTGCTCCCCTCACAGCCCCGAGCCCTTCCAGCCCATTTGGGATTTTAGGAGAAGGTCTCAGAGCAGCCCAGTCTCAGCTGTGCCTGTGACAGCACAGAAACCTCTTTCTCGTGAGAAAGAATCTATTTGTTTATATAAACTAAGATAAAGGTAGTGAAACTCTCATGAATCGAGGTGTCCAACTGCTACGGGGGGTCACAAGCCACAAGTCACAAGCCAATCAAGTGGGAGTTCATTTTGTATATAAAAGCTGAATTTAATAAATAATAGAGATCTTTTATGGACTTGACCCCTGGCCTTCCCGTGTTTCGACATCCGCTCGCTGCGACAGTGCCCCTCAGGGTGAGGCTGTGGTGTGAGCCCAGTCCCCAAACCCTGCAGGATCCCGAGGGTGGGAGGGATCTCTGTAAAGCCCAGACATCCCAGGTTTGGAGTGTGCAGCTGCAGGCACCAAACAATGAATTTGTGCCACAAAGGTGTCCTCAGTTCTGCTTCTCCCAGGACTTTTCCTGCCCCTGGAGCTGCCCCAGAAGGCTGAGGAGCCCTGGGAGCTGATTCCCTGCCCTGCTGTGCACACAGGACGGGGGCCCCGCTGTCAGCAGCCCTGAGTACCAGCAGTGTGTGTTTGCAGTGCTGGGCCTGATGATGAACCTGCTGCTGGAGTCCAATGGCACCATCCAGGTAGGCAGCATCTGAGGACTAAGAACAAATGATGGTGTTTCAGGTTATTTTTAAGGGTAGCTGACAGCTTAAGTAAACTGAAAAGTGAAAAAAAATTACAGAATTATGTCCTCCGCCACCACCTTCAATATATAAACAGTTATGGGAAAAAAACAATGCAAAGTGCCCAAATTATCTTTCCAGAGTGGTGTAAATGTTTTGTTTGGAATCACTCTCCAATTGTGCCACGTTCTGAGATGCTGGGCACATCCCAGAATTATCCAAAACTCAGGATTCCATCAGGAAGGAAGAACTCCATCAATTCCCATGGGGTGGTGCAGTTGGTGACTCACTGAGCTCCAGGGGTTCTTTTGTCCCTGAGCCATTTCTGCTCCAGCCCTCCCAGCCCAGCTGGACCCGAGTTTTCCCTGTGTTTTCCAGGACTTTGCTGTGCCCATCACTGGCAGGTGCCTGGCTCTGCTCAGTCACCAGGATGGAAGGATTGTCACAGTAAGTCACCAACAAAAGCTGGTTTGGGCTTTCCTGAGCTCTTCAGAGCAAAAATCTGCCCTGTGCAGGAGGCTTTGAAGCCTAAAACATTCCTAACAGCAATAAAGAAATAACAGACCACTCTAATATTCATTTTCATGTGGTTTGATGCAAGAGGTTTTCAAGGTTCTCTTGAAATCACTTAATAGAAGCTCTTACAAACAATTTCATCCTTTGGAGGGTTTTCAGCATAAAGCTCTTTAAAAATCAATGGAGAAGCAAAGGAGCAAGAACAATTTGGGTGTTCAGCAGCTGTTTCTCTGTGCAGTTCTTGTATGGGAGTTACAATTGTGCTCCTGGGAATGGGGAGGGACTCCAGGGAGAGCAGCTCCTCCAGGCAGGGGCAGAGGAGGGCTCTGGGTCCCTTCCCTGGGCTCCCAGCAACTGTTTGGAGCTGTTTTACTTCACCCAGGGCCAGCAGTGCCAGACTGGTCTCTACCAGGAATCTGTATTTTCATTTTTTAATGAATAAACAGCCAGGGAGTTGTGCTGGTCCCAGTCTGGGCTCACCTCTCCCTGTGCTGACTCTTCAGAAGCTCTGCTGTGCTCAGTTTCCAAGGAACAACAAAAAAGACACATCCTAAAGATGTTCTTTGTTAGACTCTGTAATTCTGGGATTCTCTTAATTTCTGTGAATTTCTTCTTTTAGCACTTCAATTACTTCAGTCTTACTCTGCAAGAAACAAAACAATTAAGCTGCCTGGACCAATAAACATTTTCTTTTGTTCTCCCTCCTTTTCCCCTCGTTTAGAGAGCCGTTGGAGTGCTGAGCCGTGTCCTGCCAGCATCTCCCTCGGCAGTGGAGGAAGCGGTGAAAGGAGGAGTGGTGAAGAAAATGCTCAAATTCTTGAAAGTAAATCCAACTCTCTTTGTTTCTGCCTGCATTGCCCCTTCAGCAAATCTAATTCCCCTGTGTTTGTCCTCCTTCCCCTGGAGGATGTGTCTGCATCCCTGTCCATTGGAACAGTGCTCCCAGGTTTAATTTTAAGCCTTTTGTATAAAAAATTTAATTCTTATTTTCATTTTTGCTGTATATTTGTGTCCAGCAGATGTGGATTATGCAGGTCAGAAAAAATCTGTGGCACAGGGCTCTTGTCAGGGGGAGTTGATGGTTTGAAAAGGATTGGGCTGGAGAGATCCCAGGAATTTTGTGTGTTCATTGCTGGCAGGAATTAAATGAGTTCTGTGTGATTTTCAGCCTGTGTTCACCTTGAGATAAATGCCCTGTGAAGGTTTTAATTTGATTTTTGGGCTCAGGCATGAGGAACACCTGACTGTCCCCATGGCACCCAAACTGCTGTGGGGCCCAGAGAGGACGAGCTGTGTTTGTTCACATCTGCTTCAATCCCCTCAGGCTGGGGGGCAGCTCACAGCCGGCTACGCCATAAAGACCCTTTCCATCTGCACCAAGAGCAGCAGGCAGGCTCAGGAAGAGCTGCTGAAGTGGGATAGAAGTAAGTGAGACTTGTGATTCCCAGGGGTGGGGGTTGTTCCTGGCGCCCTCCGTGGGGTGTCTGGCCTGGTGTTCAAGGCAGCTGGAGCTGGGGGCAGAGGGGTGGTGCCAGAGCAGGCTCAGGCTGTCCCTGAGCTGTTGGCTCTGCTGCTGTGGGACAGCACTGCCTGCACTGCTTTAAACCCAGCCCAAACCCAGCCCAATTAATGCTAATGAACTACAACAGAGAACGCTCAGATTTTATTGAAATGGCTGAGCCTGTCAGGAAGCTGTCAGTGCCTGCAGTTCAGCCTGAACCCCAAGGGGTTCCTCTCATGAAAAGCCTCTCAGAGCGTCACCTCCCTTGAGTGCAGCCCAGACTCCTCTCACTGTCAGCTGCAGACAGAGCTTTCCTTCCCCCAAATCAGCAGCAACGCTTCACTCTCGTTCTCTGCACCAAAACTCTGGGAATTCACCTGTGAGAAGTCACTAATTCTTATTTGCTCAGCTCTGTTTGCCAGAGGAAGCTTCACAGGTGAGAAAGCTGTGGCTGTGTTGTACCTGTATTTTATCCAGACAGCATTCAGTGATCTCTGAGTGCTGCAGGATCTCTGGCCTGAGGTGTTGCTGCAGATTCCAGGGGTCAGAGCCAAAACTGCTGCACTTTGGGGCAGGTTGCAGATGAGCTGAGCTGCTTTGGTAGCTCAGGATGTACAGAAAGCTTTTTTTTAATGTTCCTTTTCCCAGCTATTCTTCCCCCAACAGCATTTCTGGTTTAAGGCATTTAGTTTGGCTCTCTAAGTGCTCTGCTCTGTGCTTGCCCTGCCAGGATGGCCTGAGAGGCCAAAGGTGGCTGCAGCTCCTTTGTGGGAAAAAGGGCAAGTGGAGCTGAGGCAGCCTCCTGGATCCTGAAACTGCCATGGAATTCCCTTGTCCCCCCAAGTTTTCCAGGAAAACAGCACCAAACTCAGTCCCTGCAGACAGCAGGGAACACCTGCAGCAGCTCCGAGCGTGTCTAACAGAGATTCCCCCTCCTGCCAGGGTTCCGGGTGCTGCTGAGGCTGCTGGAGTCGGGGGACGAGCTGGTGGTGGGGAATGCAGCTTTCTGCCTGGGCCAGTGCCTGCAGCTGCCCGGGGCAGCCTCGGCGCTGCTGGGCTCCGGCGCGGTGCCGCTGCTGCTGCGGCGGGCGGGGAGCGGCGCCCGCAGCACCGCGCTGCAGCAGAACTCGGCCATCGCCCTGGGCAGGCTCTGCCTGGCTGAGCCCAGGTACGGCCAGAAACTCCCTGTTCTTCCCTTTGTTGTAGTTAGGTGATAATCCCTGAAAAACCCCACCAGTGGAAGTCAAATGTGGGATTGTTAGGTTGATTTATATAAATACTCCATGAATTCTGTTTCCTCCCTCCAACCGGAATTCCCTCCCTTGTGGTCCTGTCCCCACATCCGCCTTTAGGGCTCCTGGGGTGTCAATTCTCTGTTTCCACATCTTTCAAGGAGTTCCTTTACCTGTGCTGGAAGAACAGAAGTGATGTTAGAAGTCTGGAGATCCCAAATGAGCAGTAGAGAGAGGCTCAGCCCTGAGATTTGTCTGAAACAGCAGAGATAGAAAGGGAAACTCCTTCTTTTCCTAGTTTGGTTAATCTGAAATGCCACCTGTTTGAAGAATATTATTGATGTGCCTTTCTGAGGGCAGTAATAATCTAGAAACTCTGTCTCCTGCTGTTTTAAGAGGAATTTATTGAATATAGCATTAAACACCCCTGAAAGTTTGGGCAGAGCAGTGAAAGCTTAAAACTTTAATTTTCAGTCACATCTGTGCCCCCTGTTGTCTTTCCAGGCACATTCAGCAGCTGAGGAAGCTCAATGGCTTGGCCATCCTGAACTCCTCCATGAAATACGTGCACAGCAGCTGAACTCTTCAGAAACCCTCCACAAGTGCCCTTCATATCACTTGCTGTTGAGTTTTCTTTTCTTCAATAAAATTAATTCAAAGCACATCAACTTTTCAGTGGCTTTTTGGAGTGGTTTTGGTCCCCCACAGAATCCAGTGAAACAGTATCAGGAGGAAGAAGTTAATTTATTACCTCAGCTGCCAACTAAAACAACACCTTGCATTAGGCTGTCTTGGCTTCAATAATTGACATAGGATTAATAAATGGCCTTAAACACAATGTAGCTTTTTCCCCCTTGGTTTTGAACACAGGAAACAGAAGAATTTATTACTTTTCTATGAAAAATAAGCACAAGCCAATCCTGTTTGACTTTAAAATGGCTCTTCAGCTCCTCTGCTTGAGACTTGGGGGTGTCAGAGCTGTGGGGAATCTTTGTCCCTGTGCTGTGTCCCTGCTGGAGTCCCCTGGCTCAGCCTGCTCAGGGCTGGACAATGGGAATTGTTGTTCCCTCGGGAGCCACGGCCCCTCCCTGGCTGTCGCTGCTGTCCCCAGCTGGCAGGATGGGCCTTCCCTGCCTTCTGCTCCTCTTTGTCCTGCCCTCAGCCAGCCAGGGCAGTGTCAGGATGTGCTCTCTTGGCCCCTCAGCAGGTTTGGCTCAGTGTTTGTGTGCCTGGCACTGGGAGATTCCTGCTGAGTGCTGCCTTCAGGGGAACATTCACAGGGATTTGGGGGCTTTATGGCTTAAAAAAAAAAAAAAAAGGGTGCAGCTGTGACTTTGCCCAAGAAGCCTCTGGGCTCTTCTTGGCTCTTGGAAAGGTTTGAGGTCTGTGCTCGTTTCACTGTGGTTCTCATTCCTCCCTGGGATCCAGGCTGATCCCTGTGGGTGTTTTATTGGCACAAACTGGCAAAAAAAAAAAAATCGGAATTAGAGAATAGTTCAGTTAAAAGGGACCTCCATCATCAGCCAGTGCAGCCCAGGGCTGAACAGAAGTCAAAGTGTGTTGTCCAGGGCACTGAACAAACATCCCCTCTCCAGGAATCCTTTCCAATGTTTGACCACCTTCTTGGCTAAAAAGTTCTTCCTAACACCCAGTGTGAGCCTCCCCTGCTGCAGCTGGGAGCCACTGCCACCAGTCCTGTCCCTGGATCCCAGGGAGAGGAGCTCAGCACCTCCTTTTCCACTTCTTCCACACCTCCATATCCTCCTGGGGAAGCTGCAGAGAGCCAGGACGGCTCCCCGGAGCCTCCTTTTCTCCAAACTGGACAATCCCAGAGCCCTGAGCCTGGCAGGAGGCGCTTCCAGCCCTGCCCCAGCTCTGTTCCCCTCCTCTGGGTGCACCAAGCCCCTCCACATCCCCACACAGCCCTCCAGGGAGTGTTTTAACCTTCCCCCGGGGCTGCACAAGCACCCTCTCATGTTCACAGTCACATTTTCCCCCTTTTGGATGGAAAATCCGCCTGAACACGCTCTGTTCTTTTGTTAAAAACCGATTGATTCCAATTGGTGCAGGGTTTTTTTTCCTGGAACAGGTTATTGGTTGGTGTCTGGCCTAAGCTCTTATAAAGTAACCCAATCCTTTGGAGCAAGCAGCAAGTGCCCAGGGCTGGCAGGCAGCAGTGGCTCCTCAGGGAGCTGCTTCCAGGTGGGATATTCTTTATTGGGATGGCTCAGGAGCTGCTCCACAAGATGCTGGAAAAATTCCCCATCTTCATCCTGCTGGCAGCCGGACTGTTGGATTTGTCTGGTGAGTGGTGGGCTTTGTTCTAATCTCAGAAATTGCTGCTTTTCTGCCCCTCTTGCTCTGTCCTCGGTGTTGTGCCATCAGCCTGAGGTGTGGGGCAATGGGGGATGAAGGAGCAGCTTCTCCATTGGTGCAGCCCAGGATTTGGGTGAAATGGTTTCATTTGGGGGGTGTGAGAGTGGCCCCACATCAGGACATGGCTGTGCTGCTCTACCTGAGCTCACTCCCCAAAGAATTTGTTGTCTCTTTAGGGGAAAACAAATTAAAAATCCCTTTTCCTGAGTAGTTCCAGGCAGCACTGAGGATCAAACTGGTGCAGCTGGAGCCTTGGTCAGAACCCCCTTTTCCAGGCACCACTGACACGTTGTGCTGCCTTTCCCTTGGGAACAGCGTCCTGCCAGATATTTCTGACAGCCTGAACTCGGGGATGGGTTTGTGCTGCTGCCTCAGCCGAGCTCCTGGGGCTGCTGTCACTCACAGCAGGGCTCCAGCCTTGCCTTTCCACCTTGGGTGCCCGTGAGCATCCCTGGGAGGGCACATGAATGAACTGGGCTGGTGGAAGCAGTGGAAGGCTGTTCTCTTCAGGAAAGGTAAACCTGGGAAATGGCAACGAATATTCCACCTAATTAATAATTTTATTCTTTTTGTGAAGCTGCTAAACCTCTGCTTTGCCTTTATCAAAAACCACAATTTAAATGCATAACAACCTTTTAGATTCATGTCTTTCCTGGCAGGTGCCTAAGGAAAAATGCTTTAAGTTTTGGGGGGAAAAATCCATTAATATTTTAGTCTGTGGTGTGGAAAGTGTAATTGGGAGTGTCAACCTTCTGATGGGAAGACAGAAAAATGTGTGGAGAAAAGAATAACCTTTTAAACCAAAGGTCTGCCTTTCTCAGTGACAAAGTGACTGCTTTGGGTTTGGGAAGATGAAGCTGCTGTGTTCTGTCTGCTCTGTGTCAAACCAGACCTGCCTGGGCACCCTGCATGGATCAGGAAACTCCTGATGGGACTGGGAGGTTGTGGAGGGAGACTAGTAAGGGAGAGCCAGGGCAGGGAGCTCGTTCAGATTTATTTTGACCTTGCTTTGCTGTGGGAGAGCTCCCAGCCTGTCCTTGGCCAGCCTGAGGATTTCCCTCTCCCTGCACCTTCTGCAGGGCAGAGCAAGGGCTCCTCCCTGGCTGGTTCTGGCTTTGGGTCCTGAATATCAACAGCAGAGGATGAGGCTTATAACAGCTGGGAATGGGAATGGGAATGGGAATGGGAATGGGAATGGGACTGGGAATGGGAACGGGACTGGGAATGGGACTGGCAGTGCCAGAGCTCCCGTGTGGCTCTGGCTCAGGCGGTGCCTGCTCAGCCTGACTGCCCTGAAGTGCTGCTGGAGCTGTTTCAGGCTCGTCAGGACTGAGCCAAAGGCTGTTCCCTGTCCCTCAGGTGCCTCCAGGAGTGACCGTGGTGCCCCCGCAGTGCTGGGCCCGAGCTCTGCTGGAGCAGCCCAGCCCCGGGCCCAGAGCAGCCCCGTGCCCGTCACTGAGGAGAACTGGGAGGAGGCGACCTCTCACTTCCAGAGCCCAGGAGCTGATCCCAGCAGTGAAACCACCTCTGAGCCCATCTCCCACGCAGGGAGAGCTGCAAACAGAACAGCTCTGCTGCCCCAGGCCCTGCCTGGGAGCCCGGGGGCAGCTCAGGGGCTGCACACAGCAGTTCTCAAACCCCAGGATGGACACACGGCCCCTGGACAGCTCTGGAGCGGCTCCACGCAGGGGTCCCAGGCCATCACGGCTCTGGCACTGCAGATCAAACCAGAAAGTACCCCTGGGGCTGGTCCCAGTCCTCCCAGCTCCAGCTCTGGGCTGCCCCAGCCCTTTCCCAGGGGAGGGACACACCAGGACTCTCCCCAGGTCACAGCTCTCTCCTCCCCTCCTGGTATCAAGCACAGGGAGGTGCCAAGTCCTAAACCTTCTCTTCTGACTGCAACACTCGATTTTCATCCCCCAAGGACAGAAGCAGCAGCATCTCCGTTTCCCCCCAGAGCTGGGATTTCTCCTGGAAGAGCAGGGCAGGGCTGGCTGCCCACGGGAATGCTTCCCACTGGGAAAAGCCCCAAGGACACGAACCCTGCAGCCCAGCCTGGCCCCAGAGCAGGGGTGACACCTGCCCAGCTGAGGGAGACTCAGAGCTTGGGTGCTGGAGTTACAGCATCTGCAGTCCCACCCCAGCCGGCCCCAGGGGCCCTTGGCTCAGTCTATTCCACAACAACACAGACCAGGGCAGTTCAGGTCTCCCCTCTCCTGCCTCTGCCGCAGGGAACCACGGGCAGCAAAGGCAGAAATTCAACCTCAGCTGTCACAAGCAGTTCTGGACTCCCAGCCCAGCTCCCTGCTCCTCACACACTCCCACCAGGCAGCGTAAATTCCTCTTCATTCTTGATGGAAACTCCAGCTCCTGTAGGATTCCTTCCATCTCCATTCCAAGCTGGCACAACCGATGGACAACAGCCCCTCTCTCTGCCCAGGGCTCTCACCTGCACCAAGCACATTCCCCCAGAGACCAACAGGAGCTCCCAGGAAATGGCAGCTCTGGCTCTGCAAAGAGATGCTGCTCCTGGGGCAGTGACAGGGACACCTGGAAGATCTCCCTCCCCTGAGAGCCCACAGCCTTCTCTCAGCTCATCCTCATTAAGCCAGTTCTGGATTTCCACACTAAAACCTTCCCCAGCTACTAAAGAGCTCAAAGAAGAACCTTCTCCCCTCTCTCCAGGAATGCCCACCTTTGGGAATGCAGACCTCCAGCCCTGGGATTCTGTGCCAGCAGGGCTTCAGCCTCCTGGTGCCTCTGCTCCTCCTCGTGCTGGGGTGCAGCCCATGGGCCTCCCCACCAGGGCTGGGAGAGGACTCCACACCCCAACCACCTCCTCCACCTCTCCTGGCTCTGGGTCCCAGCCCCAAGGAGCTTCTGCCCCTCCTGTGCCTCAGGGAGCCTTGGCTGGGATGCTGCAGGGGAGCACAGGGCACGACTCCAGGAGAAGAAGCAAAACTGGTTCTCCACCAGTGACCCCAGCAGCCAGCCCCGTCCCCAAAACTGGTTCTCCACCAGTGACCCCAGCAGCCAGCCCCGTCCCCAAAACTGGTTCTCCACCAGTGACCCCAGCAGCCAGCCCCGTCCCCAAAACTGGTTCTCCACCAGTGACCCCAGCAGCCAGCCCCGTCCCCAAAACTGGTTCTCCACCAGTGACCCCAGCAGCCAGCCCCGTCCCCAAAACTGGTTCTCCACCAGTGACCCCAGCAGCCAGCCCCGTCCCCAAAACTGGTTCTCCACCAGTGACCCCAGCAGCCAGCCCCGTCCCCAAAACTGGTTCTCCACCAGTGACCCCAGCAGCCAGCCCCGTCCCCAAAACTGGTTCTCCACCAGTGACCCCAGCAGCCAGCCCCGTCCCCAAAACTGGTTCTCCACCAGTGACCCCAGCAGCCAGCCCCGTCCCCAAAACTGGTTCTCCACCAGTGACCCCAGCAGCCAGCCCCGTCCCCAAAACTGGTTCTCCACCAGTGACCCCAGCAGCCAGCCCCGTCCCCAAAACTGGTTCTCCACCAGTGACCCCAGCAGCCAGCCCCGTCCCCAGAACTGGTTCTCCACCAGTGACCCCAGCAGCCAGCCCCGTCCCCAGCCCCTCCGGAGCACACAGGGACCAGGCCATTCCCCTTCCCAGCCTTGTTCCTCCCAGCCCCCCCAAGCCAGGAGCTCCTGCTCCAGTCCTGCTCTCGTCCCATGCCCAGGGGAGCCACTCCAGCTCCAGCACAGCACATCCTGGCCCAGGGGTGCCCAGTGAGGGCCCAGCCCCCCTGGCTCTGGTGCAGCAGTTCAGGATGTCCCTTGATGCAGCTGCCAAGAACCTCAGCACAGTCAGAGGGGACCCCCTGACCCTGCTGCCCTCGTCCCCACACTTGTCCTTTGTGTTGAAGAGCACTGATGGCATGATCTGCCTGCAGCCCATGCAGGATTCCCCTCTCCCCACAGAATTCCCAGATGCCAGTGTTGGGGGACTGCTTTCCATCCAGCAAATCCTGGCACCGTCCAACTCTTCAGCGCTGGACCTTGCAAACCTCCAGCACCTGAGTCCTTCCAGCCTGGTTCTGGTCAGGCCTGTGTTTGTGCTGCTGCCCAGTGACCAAGCACCTTCTCAGGTGCTGCCCTCTGCTCTGGGTGACCCCAGAATGGCCCAGCTGGCCACAAGTGTGGGGACAACTGGGAGCAGCCAGGACATCCCAGTGAAAACCAGTTCCTCTTATCCCACTGGGAAGCCTGTGGGACCTGGAACTGCTCTGTCCACTGTGTCCAAGCACCAAGCAGAGAGAGCAAAGGTAACTTCTGAGGCAGTGCCAGCTACTCCTAATCCCACAGCCCCCAGGGGCTTGTCCCCAGCTGTCACCTCAGCCCCAGGCCGTGTGCTGGAGCCACAGAGGAGCCCCACAGAGCACACCCTGCCCAGGCTGCCTGGGGAGATGCAGATTCCTGCTCCCCATCCCCAGCAGGCCACGGGCACTGCTTTGCTTCCCCTGCCAGCAGAGCCTGGCACCTCCCCAGGGCCACCAGAGCTGGTGTCCACTCAGAGCTCCCAGTCTTCCCCCAAAGTGCTTTTTACCACTGAAAAGCCTCAATCTCCATCTGTAGCTCCTTTCCAAGGTTCTCCTGCGCCGGCCCAGCCCGGGAGCAGCACAGGGGCTGCAGGGCAGGTCCAGCACAGACAGAGAAGCTCAGTGCCCACCCCCAGCCCTGCCCCTGCCCCCTGCACGGGCTGTTTGACCTCCACACCCCCAGCCAGGGCCTTCCCCAGCACCAAACCCCTGCAGGCCACGCCACAGAGGCTCCCAGGCACCAAGCTGCTGCCATCACTGGTTGTCTCCAGCACATCCTCAGCCTCCTCGGTGCTTCCAGCTGGGAATGAGCACAGCGATTCCATCGTGGGCAGCACAGCTCGGTCTGGAGCCCCTGCACCTGCCACAGCAGCTCAAACCCCCAGCACTGCTGCAAAACCTGGCCTCACTCAGCATTTGGAGTTGGAATTCACCCCCATTGTGCCTCAGCCCTTTGTAACCACACAGAGACCGACACCAGCACCGGTGCGGGCTCCGTTCTCCTCAGAGGTCCAGAGGAAAACCACAATTTCTGGGAAAGCTGTGGCTGTGGTGACCCATGCAGGGATGTCTGCCAGCTCCCCTGCACCCTCCCCAGCTCCTGCTGAACTCCTCTCACAGACCAGCACGGGACAGAGCACAAAGCCAAGTGAAACCAGCACCAGCGCAGGAAAAGCAGGAGCTGGTAGATCCCTGGGAACCAGCGTGTCTGCACCGGCCGTGTCCAGCACAGGGACACCCCAGGGACGCTCAGCAGCCCTCGGGAGTGCACTGGTTTTAACTCCAGCCCAGCCAGCTGTGCCCACAGGAGCTGTGGCTGCCCTGGAGGGACATCCCAAAGCCACCCCGGGCACGTCCCGGGCTGCACCAGCAGCGACTCCTGTCCCTGCAGCCGGGGCTGACGGCGTCACCGCTCCGCTCACGAGCAAAGAGCTGCCAGCAGCAGCTCCGCAGCCTGGCCCCAGCGCGGGGCTCAACTCCTCAGGGGCGCTCTCTGCAGCGCTGGGCAAGGCTGAGGGGGGAGAGAAAGGAGATGCAGCCCCCACCAGGCAGCTGCCCACGCAGGCACCCGTGTCTGCCGCACAGCCAGTGTCACCCGGACTCCCTCTGGAGAAGGTGTCCCACCCTCTGGAAGAGCTCTCCCACCTTTTGGAGGAGCTCTCCCACCCTTTGGAGGAGCTGTCCCACCCTCTGGAGGTATCCCATCCTTTGGAGAAGGTATCCCACTCCCTGGAAGTGTCCCATCCCGTGGAGGAGCTGTCCCACCCTCTGGAGGAGCTGTCCCACCCCCTGGAGGAGCTGTCCCACCTTCTGGAGGATGCCACCGGACAGGACCCTGCTCACTCCGGCCCTGGCACTGCTGCTGGGCCCCCCGTGCTCCCGGCAGTTTCTGTCGCTGCTCACGGGCTCGTTACCACGGGCACTCCTCAGCCCGCTCTGGGTGACCCTGAGCTGCTCCCAGCCGGGGACCTCACCCAGCGCCCCCCGGCCCCAGAGAGCCCCTGGAGCTCCCCTGGGAGCCCGGCAGCTCCGACACCCCCGGGGGATGCCAGGCTGGATGCTGCGGGCACCGACTCAGCCCCGAGGCTGCTGCTGAGCACGGAGGAGGCAGAGGAGGAGGGCAGGACCAGGGAGGTGACAGACGGAGCAGCGGAAGGCTTGGGGACGGTGGTGACACTGGAGCCCGGAGCCCTGGGGAGCGACTCGCACCAGAGGAGGGGGCTGCACTCGGATGTCACCGTGCTGGACGGGCAAGTACCCCCGGGCCCCTGCTTTGGGTGTTGCTGCTGCAGCCTGTGGAGCTGGGTTTCATTTTTTCCCTTTTTCCCCTTTTTCCCCAGCCTTGCCACGGTGAGCGACTCGTGCGGCTCCGGGAACCACTCGGTGCGGCTGAGCCTGAGCCCTGCAGGGGACACAGCCCCCGGGACCGCGGGCTCGGAGCCTGCCCAGGACACCTTCCTGGCTCTGGTGGCCCTGCAGAGCAACAGCAGCCGGGCCCTGCTGCACATCCGCTCCTGCTGCGTGACCCCCTCCGCCAGCCCCGCGGCTGCGGGTGCCCAGTGCTGCCTCTTCCGCAGGTGGGAACGGGAACAATCTCCCTTCCTTTAGGATTTATGGAAATAAAACCACCGTGCTTGCCCCAGGCGCTGTCACAGGTGTGCAGCATCCCCGTCCTGCAGGGAGGCACGTCCCGGGGGCACAGCAGTGCAGGGGTGCCAGCCAGGCTTCTCCACACCCCCTCTCTCCATCTCACCTGGCTGCTCGAGGCCAGCGGGACGGGAGGATTCATTGACCGGGGGCTGTAAACCCAGTGGGGTGTGAAATGTGTGTTAGAGCCAGGTCAGGGCTTGGTTGGCGCTCCACAGCAAAACCAATCTCCCAGAATCAGCTCTGCTGCTCCTGTGCTGCTGAGCAGGGCGGGCACAGCTGCAGTGCTGGTGTTCCGTGGATTCTCCTGTATCCCTGGTGGATGCAGGGCTGTGGTGTGGGGTTTGTGCAGGGCGTGTCGGCAGATCCTGCTTTGCTCGGGGGAGCTGGGATGTGGAGCTGTTCGCCTTCTGTTCCTGCCAGGCTGCCCTTGGAGTGCAGACACATCCAGCTGCTGCAGGGCAGTGGCTCCAGCGCCGCCAGCTTCTCCATCCAGCTGTTCCAGATGCTGAACCACTCGGTGGCCTACCTGCACTGCGAGCTGGGGCTGTGCCAGCCCGGCTGCCAGCAGGTACTGGGGTGCAGCTGCTCCTGCAGCACCAGGGAGGGGTTTGGTGCTCCCAGAGCCTTGGTTCAAGTCTGGGAGAGGAGATAATGGTGTGGAGTGGTGGAAATAATCCCTAAGAAAAGGAAATTGGGGAATAAACATTTACAGTTGCGCTGGTCCAGGGATTGGAATGACAGCAGAGGTGGGAAAACCTGAGGAGACCCAGGGCGCTGGGGCAGGAGGTTCTGTTCAGGACACTTCCAGGTGTTCTCCATGTCCCTCCCAGGACTGCTTGGAAAGTGTGGAGCCCCTTCCCCAGCCCAGCGACAGGAGCAGCTATGGAAACCTGCACAACCTGGTCTCCCTTGGGCCCATCTGGAGGATGAACAACAGGTTTCTGCATAAACCAGTGGAAGGTGGGGCTCTCCTGGTTTTATTTCTCAGTCTCTTGCAGAAGTTTTTGCTTAGCTTTTCCTGCTGCAGGAAAAACAGGACATTTTTAACAACTTTCTTGATTAAATTATATCCCAACAACTCCTCACCTTTGCTTTGACCTTCCCAAATCCCAGACACGGTGGGTATTCAGTGTCCAACAGAGATTTAGCCAGGAGACAGAGCCAGATGCACCCTGTGAAGGAATTGAAGCTTTAGGAGGAGGAAGGGGGAGAAAAATGAGGCAGAATGTTCTCTGTCTGTAAAGAATTGTAGTGTTTTGGTGCAGAAGGAGGCTGGCCATAGGTCAGGAGTGTTCACAGGTGAAATACAGCAGCTGTATTTCATGTTATTGTTAATTCAATGTTTACAGCTATTAGAAGGGGGTGACACTGAACTGGTACAACGTGAGAGACTTCTTAAAACCCCCTGGCACCACCCCTGACTCCTTGTGCCTTTACTTGTTTGTGCAAGGGACATTTTTCACTGCTCGATTCCCTCTGTCTCTGTTCCAGGGGCTGCTCCTGCCATGCTGCTGCCCATCCTGCTGGGATCCCTGACTGGCCTGGCTGTGCTGGGCAGCGCCTTCATGGGCCTGTGGCTGCACCACCGGCACCAGGCCAAGCCCAGCCGTTATCCCCCGCTTGGAGAATTCCAGGGGCTGTGATCCCGGAGCTCCTGCAGCTCCCACAGCCGTCAGAGAAGCAGCTGAATTTGCTTTGCTCCTGTAGAGCTTCTGCTGAGCCAGGGAGCAGGAGATGCCACCTCTGCTGCGAGCCTGCCGCTCCTTCCTTCCTTTCCTTCTGCCTCAGCCACTCCACACACTGCAGGGTAGAGAAGGAATCGCTGTAGTGCTCCGGCTGCCAGGGAGAGCAGGGCTGGGAGCCCAGCACGGGCTGGGCACAGAAATGGGGAAGCAGAGAGGAGGTCAGGGGGCAGAAGGACCCTGATAAATGGTGAAATAAAGCCCTGTGCACTAGAGCCTGCCACCAGGGAGAAATGGCAGGGAAAATGATGGAATTGGGAGAGTGGGCAGGGCCCAAGGGCTCCAGAGACGTGTCCCCTCGGCTTTACAGCTGTTCTCATCTCTGAGGAGCCAAGTCCCTTCCTCCTCCCCCGTTAGTCCTGTTGCTGTTTTCTCCAACAAGCTCCCACTAATGGTCAGAGAACTCCAGCCCCAGACTGGAATGTGTTGGAATGCACTGGGGAGAGGCACCCATAGGATGGGGGATGCACACAGGGCTCTCCTGGGGGCACACCGGGGTTTGGGCAGCCAGGGTGGGGCTGTGGGAAGCCCCCGGTGGGCTCCAGCCCCACCTCCCTCTGTCCCAGAGGAACTAGGGCTGCTCCATCCTGTCCAGGACCTCCTGCAGCAGCTGCTGGTGGAGAAGAACGGAGAGAGCTCGTGGGGTGTGGAGGGAGCTGCAGCACAGTGAGGGTGGGTGAGGAAAGGCGCCTCGGGGAGGGATCTCCTGTCTGTGAATGACCAGCAGGACTCCCCCTCCTGCTGTTCCTGCCCTCGAAGCTGGAACATCCCTGAGCTGCTGGAAGGCGTGGGGAGGGAGAGCAGCAGCTGCTGCCACTCTGCAGCCATGGACTGACCGTGTTCCCCAGTGCCTCCTCTCTCCTGAACTCTGTAATAAACCTGAGCATCGCAGTGTTTGTCTTGTCTCTGCTGGACCTGAGGGACTGGGGCCCCAACGTGCTCGTCCTCAGCTCCAAAGTTGTGTTGGCAGGTGGGAGTGGAGGGGAGCAGTGCTGGTGGGCAGCTCCCAGGGAACCAGCAACAACCAGGTTCTAAAGGGTTTTTTCTCCCTAAAAGGCTGCAGAGGCTGGGTGGCTTTTTTCCCTTTCCTTTTCCTTGTTAAAAGAAGGGAATGCACTGCCAGAGCACCTGGTGTCAGTGTAACAGAAATAACTCACACTTCCACCTGGGTCAGGCTTCCTCCAAGGATTTCTTGGAGACTCTGCTACAGAGCTAAAAATCCCAGGTCAAGGCTTCTGGCAGTGAGACAATGACCCTGCAGCAGTGCTGATTATTATTGGTATTGCAGTAGCACTGAGGAAAGCAGCACCACCTCGTACTTGACACGGAGTTACCTCCAGAGACAGCTGAGGCATTAAAGACACACAGGTCCCAGACAAGTGTCTGGTTTCCAGCTGAACGTGTGTGTGCTGCTCCTGGCGAGGGTTCAGCTGCTCTGACCAGTCTTTGTTCCTCCAAACACCCCTTCCCAGGGATTCAACAGCAGATTTTATTTCACCCCTGAGGGAACTGCTCTGGTTTACCACATTTCTGGTGTTTCTGCTGAGGTGTTTTCTCAGGCTCATGCGCTCAGGTGCTAGTTCTGGTTGTTTGGAGATTTTTCCTGTTCTTTATCTTTCTGGAGTGTTTCCCACCTCTCTCTCCAGCTACTTCTGGGGTTTTCTTTTCCTCTGTTCTTTCTGGAGTATTTTCCACCTCTCCCATGTACAATTCTGCCTTGTGGATTTCTCTGTTCACTTCAAGCATCACCCAGCCCCACTTCCCCACCTCCCTGTCCCCCAGGTGAGGAATCCCATCCTCAGCACCCAGCAATCACTGAAGGGCTGTTCTTTGCACCATTTTCCACCTGGAACTCTTTGAGGATTTGCCCACGCAGTGCTGGATGAGATGAGATGAGAGAGCACAGCCACATTCCCAGGCTGGAATTAAGCCACGCAGCTGCAGTGTGAACTGCAGGCAGCCACGCTGAGGATCCACCTCTTGGCAGCGGCTGCCAGGGCTCCCCTCGGGTCAGTCCCCACCTCCCCGGGCAGGGCAGGGCAGGGCAGGGCAGGGAGAGCTCCTCGGTGCCTCCCGCAGCAGCCGGGCAGGAGGAGGCAGCCGGGCTGCCCGCGGTGCCATGAGCGCGGAGCGGGGCCGGCGGCTGGGCAGCCTCACCGTGTTCAGCAAGGAGGATTTCGAGGATGACTGGGTCCGGGTGGCCAGCGGCGGCTTTGGCCACGTGTACCAGGTGAAGCACAGGAGGTGGAGGACGGTTTATGCCGTGAAGTGCTCCCCGTACCTGCTGCAGGACTCCAGCGTGGACAGGTAACCCCGGCTGTGCTCTGCTCCTTACTGCCCATCCCAGCCGGATGGATTCGGGGCTAAACTCTGAGGGAAAGAGCTTCTGCTCCTTGGGAAGTCGAGGGTTTGGTACCCAAAGGGAGCGGGAAAAGGCTCTGGAGTTGTGCCTTTCCCTGTCTCGTGTGTGGATGTGCAGAGGGACACGAGGAACACGGGGGATGGAACAGGGCCGAAATCTGGGGCTGAGGGCAGCACCTGAAGCATGGATGGAAGCAGCCTGGTGACTTACCTGCAGCTTTCACTGGCATTGGGGCTGATGTGTGTCAATCAAACCGAATTAATCACCCGAGTCACCAGGTTTAAAGACGAGGGGCAGAGGATTTACAGCTGCTTTTGCTGCCCTGATCCCGTAGCCTCCAGACACCTCTTTCCTCTCCGTGCTGCACCTGCAGCTCCTCTCTGCTTCTTGCTCTGTCTCTCACCTGCAGAGACTCCTCTGGTGCCCACCTTGGGTCTGGAGGTGGAGCAGGGCAGGGTAATCACATCCACTGCTGATACCAGCGCAATACAGGCAGAGCTGATGGCGAAATAACCGAGTTGATGACATTATTTAATTTAAAATTTTATTCTATCCAAGTTGGAAGGATCCTGGCTAAAAATCTCACTCTCATATGATTTCTTGTTACTGACAACAGCTGAGTTCAGGCTGAGCAATGACTGTCCTCAGTTTGCTCTGCAGATATTACATTTGCATTTTGTTCTTGTTGGGGGGGGGAGGGAAGAAAAGAGTCAAATTAATCAGTTTTACTTCTGTGTCTTATCAATTGTAGTAAAAAACCTGAGATTCCTCAATGTGAGGAGCCTGCTAGAGGAAGTTTGGCAGAAGATTTTGGTCGGCTGAGCCATTTTAGATCAATTAATGGCCTGGCCTAATTGCTGGCAGCTCAGCCCCGTTCCCAGGGTGTGCTTTTTAAAGTCACTCCTGGCACTTCACTGCTTGGCTGCTCCCGGAGCGCCCCGGGCACCCCGGACTCGTTCAGCAGGTCGGGAAAGGTAAAGCTTTGGAGGAACAGGTCTGCCAGAGCTGGCAGTGAGCAGCAGGCGTGCCCGGGCTGCCCCGGGAGCGCCGTCACCGTGTCCAGGGACAGCCGCTGCAGGCACAGGCGCAGCTGCGGGAACGGCCCAGGAGCTGTGCTTGCTCCTGCCATCCTGTGCCAGGGAGACGCTGGGAATTCCGTGGAATCACAGCGTGGTTTGGGTTGGGAGGAGCCTTGAAGCTCATCTCATCTCATCCCATCCCTGCCATGGGCAGGGACACCTCCCACTGTCCCAGGGCGCTCCGACCTGGCCTTGGACACTGCCAGGGATGGGGCAGCCCCTGGGAATTCCATCCCAGCCCCTCCCCACCCTCACAGGGAAGGATTCCTCCCCAACATCCCAGCCAACTCTGCTCTCTGGCAGTTTAAAGCCATTTCACCACAGTGTGACAAGCACGGGCTCTCTGTGCTCACTGGAGGTCTGCTAAGGACTGAAATAAGTGCAAGGTTTTCATCTCTTTCCCTGTGGTGGCTGATTTTGCCCAAAGAAACCTCAGCTCATTTTCAGAAGTAACAACACCTTCTGTGTCAGATTCCAGTCTGCAGAAGATCACTGTGTGGCAGCATTATCATCACCTCAAGGGGAAATTGGGATGAATCTTTTTGGGGCAGGCAGTGCTTAGAAAGGCTGCGTATCACTAAGTTACTACAGAGTTACTGAGCCCGTGAATCAACGGATAAAATTGCTTTCTTCCACTATGTTTTCCAATTCTTGTTTTCATTTTTTCAGGAACAGCATGAACTGTCTAATGGAGGAGGCAAGCAAGATGGAGAAAATCAAATTCCAGCACATTGTCACCATCTATGGGGTGTGCAACAGCCCTCTGGGGATAGTGATGGAATACATGGCCAGGGGGTCCTTGGAGAGAATCCTTCCCACCCACAAAATGTCCTGGCAGCTCAAATTCCGGGTGATCCATGAGATGGGCTTGGCCATGAATTTCCTGCACAGCATGAGCCCTCCTCTGCTGCACTTGGATCTGAAGCCAGGGAACGTCCTCCTGGACGGGAACATGCACGTCAAGGTACGGCCTCAGTGCTGGCTTTGTTCTTTCTCAAGTAGGAGCCAGGTTATTTTTGCCAAACGAGCCCAGAATCCCAGTAAATCAGGTTCTTCAGGAACACTCCATGAAAGATTGACCTGTGGGGCTTTTAAGAAGCAGCTGGTGAAAAAATTACACGGTGTTCTCAGGATCATACAGGGAATCTGGGCCAGCACTGGGAATTTAGGGCTCCAGCTGGACTCAGAGGCTGCAGGTTGTCAGGGTTTTGTCAAGTTCCAGCTGCTGGGCACCTCCTGTGTCTGATCCCGAAGGATGGGGGATGTCCAGGTGACAGCAGGAGGGCTGAGGGTGAGCATTTTGGGGCAGTTTCCTTGTTTCTGCCTGCAGATCTCCGACTTCGGGCTGTCCAAGTGGATGGAGCAATCCAGCAGGATGCAGTACATCGAGAGCTCTGCTCTGCGGGGCACTCTGAGCTACATCCCCCCCGAAATGTTCCTGCAGAACAGCAAACCCCCGGGCATCAAGTACGATGTGTACAGGTGAGAGCAGCCACAGGGCACCCAGGGTGTCCCCGGGCTCTTACACACAGCAAGGGGGGCTGGAACACTGCCTCAGGTTGTTTAAATTCTGGGTTTCTGCCTTGTATCACATGGGGAACACACTGGGGTGCCCCAGCCTGTGGTGGAGACAGAGAGGGAGGGAGTTTCTCTGTGGATAATCATCATCATGCAGGCTGCACTGCCCCGGGGCCATCACACCCTGTTTGGTTGCTGGGAGTTCTCATAAAAATGAATGAGATCAGAGCCCAGCACAGCCAGTGCTGCTCTTTCATCACAGTGGCTGCTGAGATTCATTTTGGGTTTAAAACAACTCCAATATTGGCTTATCTGCCTCAGTGTTCAGCTTCACTGGGGTCAGGAACAGGTGGAGAAGAGATTTCAGCTTGGCTCTTTTCCTTTTGGGCACAGAGCTTTGCAGCACATTCACAGGAGCTCCGTGGCTGTGTCTGGGAATTCCTCAGCTCCTGGGCCCCTACAGCACACAGTGACCCAAGAAAGAGGGAAAGGGGAATTTGCACGGCCACAGGAACTTGCAGGACCCAAAGGCTCTAAACCCCAATGTGAATAAAGTGGGAACAGGCACTGAGAGCCTGATTGTCACAGGAAAGGCTCTAAGTCACTCATTCACTGCACAGACCCTTGGAGTGTGATGACCCCACTCTTGAGGGATATGTGGGAAGTAGAACCGTAAGGCCTGATCCTTTTGGTCTGGGGGTTGAAATCCTTCCCTCCTGAAGAACTCCCATCCTGATTTTCCCATTTCTCAAGAAGGCAGAAGCAGTAAGTGCATTTACTGTCCAAGTGCTCACGGTCTCTCCTCTCCCGCAGCTTCGGGATCGTCATCTGGGAGGTCCTTATGCAGAAAAAACCTTACGCAGGTAAACACGAGCCCTGCACCTGTGGAATGCTTATTCCAGCCATTCTCACAGGGGGAACACCCTGAGTGTGCTGCTTTTTCCCAGGGGCCAACATGATGGCCATCATCGTGAAGGTGGCAGCGGGGAAGAGGCCGGGGCTGGAGCTGGTCAGGGACGACTGGCCCGGGGAGTGCCACCAGATGGTCGACCTGATGAAGAGGTGCTGGGACCAGGACCCCAAGCAAAGGCCAAGCTTTGCAGGTGGGATTGGGCTGTGGATTAGCCAAGGCTCAGCCCCATGGGATAAGTTTATGTGTAGTTCTCCCAGTTGTATCACCGAGGTTTAACAGCTTGGTGCCCTTTTGCTGCCACACGTCCCCTTGATCCCTTTTCCCTGCTTCCCACGTGGGCCCTGCCTGGCTCTGGAGCCCTGGGCAGCCTGCACAGCTGACCTGCTCTGCTGGCAGATATCCCCGTGGAGACAGACGTGCTGCTGGCACTGATCCAGAGCCTGGTGCAGGACCCGGAGAACGAGCGCCTTGTCAGGAAGATGTCCCACAAACCGGCCATCTCCAGGAGCCAGCAGGTGAGGAGAGCCCCCAGCACCACGCAGGAAATCCCACTGAGTCTTCTTGTTTTTACCAGAGCTTGAGGCTGTTTCCCCTCCCAAAGCTGCACCTCAGCACCTTTGCAGGCTGTGTCTGCACAGGTTGTGCCTCTCTAAGTCATTTATGGGGATAAGACACTTGCAAATAAATTAACAAATGCACTAAAAGATAAACAGTCCTAGAGGAAAACCCTTTTCTGGACCTGCTCAGGTGAACGGGTTTTATCAGTCACTAAAAGAAACTCAAGCAAACACAGAATCACAGGGTTCTGCTCATGGCATGGAACTGAGGATGTTCCACTTTGAACAACTCTCACAGAATTTTTAAAAAAAGTTTTAAATCCCCGTGTTTCTCTGGCTAAGAAAAAAATCAGGCTTCTGGGTAGTCACAGTGTAATCCCAGCTACTGGAGTGTAATTGTGCCTGGAAAACAGGGAGAAATAGGAGTTGGGAATTATTGGTATTTAGAGGGTTTTGCCAAGCTGTACAAAAGTCCAGAGGCCTGAAGAGGTGGGGACTTGGGGGTCCCTAAACAACAGAGGAAATGATTTGGGGATGCTGCCATGGGCTCGTGATGCAGTCAGGAAGCAGAATATGGGTGTGTTTGGGAGCAAATGAGCACAAGCAGGAAAAGTTCATGGATATCCAGAGACCATCCTCAGGCTCCCCCGTTCCTGCTGTCATGATTTGCTCAGCTGAGTTTTGGGTGCAATAACAGGACTGGATAAAAAACTCTCAAATGATGACACAAAAGTGCAGAGCAGCAGCAAAGAACTTTGTGCAAACATTACAGGATGCAAATAAAGACTTTGTCTTATCCTTTTTCTTTCCTCCTTTCCGAAATCAAGAGTGACAAAGAGGAGTTCACCTTCCCCCGAGACACTAGGAGCGTTGGTAAGTAGGGGACTGACTTTATGATTGAAAATTAAAGCAGGGGAAGCTACAAAAGTTGTCTATTTTTTTTGTAGAAGGATGTGGCTCATCAGGTTTTCCACGTGGGTGACATTTTAAATTAAGGAAAATGAACTATACAGGAAATAGCAGCTCCTGTGAGGGAGAGGCCAAATGTCCCAGTGCATGTCTGGCCTTATTTTATATTCCTTATCTCTCAAATGACTTTATTTCATGTCATTCCATGAAGAGTCACAAGCTCTCCTTCCCTTCTTGTGAGCTTTTCACCCGTTTTTACCCTTTTCCTCCTATTTTGTGTCCCTGCCTTTAGGAAAGGATAACGGGGAGGTTCCCCTCGCACCTCCGCGCGGGGAGGCCGTGAGCCCCGAGGAGCCGGCGCCCGAGGAGCTGTGCGGGGCGCAGGAGCACGGCCTGGGCCTGCTGCACCTCATGGTGATGCAGGGCAACGTGGGCAAGGTGAGGTTCCTGCTGAGCTGCAGGGCCAGCGTGAACAGCCGGGCGGGCTGCGGCTGCTCCCCGCTGCTCCTGGCCGTGCAGCGGCGGCTGCCGGAGATCTGCTCCGTCCTCATCGAGCACGGCGCCGACGTCAACGCCGCGGACGAGGACGGCTGGAGCCCGCTGCACTTCGCCGCCCAGCACGGCGACGACAGGACCGTGCGGCTGCTGCTGGACCACCAGGCCCGCGTCAACGCCCAGGAGCGCGACGGCTGGACCCCGCTGCACCTGGCGGCCCAGAACAACTTCGAGAACGTGGCGCGGGTGCTGCTGTCCCGCCAGGCCGACTCCAACACGCAGGAGGTGGACGGCAAGACCGCCCTGCACGTGGCCGCCTGCTTCGGGCACGTCGGCCTGGTCAAGCTGCTGGCCAGCCAGGGAGCCGACCTGGAGAGGAAGCAGAAGAACCTCAGGACCCCGCTGCACGTGGCTGTGGAGAGGGGCAAGTTCAGGGTGGTGCATTACCTGCTGAAGAACGGCATCTCCGTCAACAGCCTGGACCAGAACCACTACAGCGCCCTGCACCTGGCCGTGGTGAGGGGCAAGTACCTGATCTGCGAGAAGCTCATCAAACACGGCGCCAACGTGGAGCTGAGGACGGACAAAGGCTGGACCCCGCTGCACCTGGCCTCCTTCAAGGGGCACATCGAGATCATCCGGCTGCTGAAGGGCAGCCGCGCCCGGCTGGATGCCAAGGGCAGCATGGACTGGACCCCGCTGCACCTGGCCACGCGCTACGGGGACGAGCCGGTGGTCAGCGAGCTGCTGCGCTGCGGGGCCGACCCCAACACGGCCGAGAGGTCCCTCTGGGCCCCCCTGCACTTCGCGGTGCTCAGGGGCTCCTTCCTCAGCGTCATCAACCTCCTGGAGTGCCAGGCCGACGTCAACGCCAGGAACAAGGTGGGCTGGACCCCGCTGCACCTCGCCGTCCTCAAGGGCAACATGGCCATCATCAAGACCCTGCTGAAGGCGGGGGCCCTGCTGGACGTGGAGGACATCACGGGGTGCACAGCCCTGCAGCTGGCGGTGAGGCACCAGCGGGAGAACATCATCACCCTGCTCCAGGGCAAGGAGTCCTCGGGGAACAAAGCCGGGAGCAGGACTCTGAACGACGCGAAGATTCCAAGACCCAGACTTATCCCAGGAAGGACAGATTTGTGAATTCCTCAGCTCTGGAGTTTACAGCTTGAGCCTTCCCACATCAGATGTGGTGCCTTAACGCACCTTGTCCTGTCACCTGCTGATTACAGGAAAATATTTCCCCTTTTTAAATGGAAGTTTTTAAGCATGAACACTAATGGAGTAAAAGAAAATGAAGTTATTCAATGACAAGTTCTTTTCCAAGCTTGTAGAACATTTTGGCTTGGTGAAACTTCAGGCAGTGCTTTGCTATTGAATCCTTCCTGTGCAGGGATTTATGCACCCCCGTTCATCCAGGCAGTGCTGAAGCTGTGCACAGCACATACACACATCTTCCACAGGTTTTATTGCTTTTATTCCATGTTTTCCTACAGAGAAAATTGGTGTAAAGTGGCCCTGGCACAGGTGGGAATTGAATCGTGAGATTCTCACCTGCTGCTGGCACAGCAATGTGTCAGATTTCCTGACATCTCCTTTCTGTAACGAGAATCAAATAAAATGAGGAAGGAAGGAAGGAAGGAAGGAAGGAAAAATCACTGGTAGAGAGTATTGAAATGGATGCAGCACAGGGAAAAGAAATTCAGAATAATCACACACGAGATCTGGCCGTTTGCAGGTCAAGGTCTGAGTCGTGTCTCTGGTGGGAAATAATTCCTGATTTCCTTCAGGAACCTGTTCCAGAGCTTGATCACTCCTGTGACAAACATCTTCTTGGTGGATTTGATTGCTCTGTGACAGTGAGCAGCCTTTGTGTGAGCTGTGACAACCCTGCTGTGCCTCCTGAGCGTTCCCAAACGTGCCTGGTGGGATGATGACTTGTCATGGCCTTCAGCGGGGAAGAGGCTGAAATAGAAACAAACAACCCCAGCTCTGCAGGGGAGATGTTATTGTCTGATAACGTGAGATTAAATGGGTTAAAAAGAGGGGTTTAAAAGCCCAACCTCTACTCATTTAATTTTCATTCTACATTAACTTAAAGTATTGATGTGTGTTATATTCAAACCCAGTTTTTCACGGTGCTTTGACGCCAAAGCAAAGCCTTTAGATACCATTTGAAATTAATTGTACTGCAATGATTCATTTTTAACATTTGCCATTGGTGAAGTGGGGAGCTGGGCAGATTATGAAGGGAAATGCTGGTGACATTTTGGGTTGCAGGGAGTGTAAAAATGGACCTTTTTATTGCAACCACCAAAAAAAAAAAATGCTTGGTGTATTCAGAAATTCCTCCAGAATTCAAGAATTGAAATAGGGAGACAGCAGGAAAATACTGATTTATTCTGCAGGTTTTCAAAGGGTTGGAGAAGGAAAGGGAATGTTCAGAGTGGGATAAAAGGCTGCTGTAACTGAAGTGAAGGATCTGTGTAGCTTGTGCCCATCAAATAACATGGAGTGAATTTCCATCCTCTGTGTCAGCAACCTCTCAGTTTTCTTCCTTCCTTTCCCCAGCTGTGTGGGGCATTTAGAGCCTGGCATTCCCCTGATTTACCTGCTCTCAATATTCCCTAATTTTGTCCAAGGAGGAAAGGCCTGGCTGGAAGGAATTCTTGGGATGCTCAGACCTTCCTGTGCAGCTCCTTCCCGCAGTTTCAGCTGTATTGATTCAGCAAATGTCTCCCTGCTTGGTGTCATTTGAAATATTTACCCAGAAAAAAAAGAAATCCAATTGCCACATAATTCAGCAGCTCCTTTCTGTCCCCGCTGCAGCAGAAAAACAAAACTCAGCTCGTATGTCATGGAATGTTCTCTACAAGAGCTTAATTAAATTTATAATGAAAATAACAGGGGATTAAGAAGACATGAGGGAAATACATTGCTCTTGCAGAGCATTCCAGAGGTGATAGAAGCAATTTGCAGAGAAAATTACCTGTTTGCTGCTCAGTTTCTATAGAAATTAAATGAGTCTTTACAAACTCTGGAAAAGTGCATTCCAGCCTCCGCTTTGTGACTGTGCAACTTGCAGCTTATTTCTAAAATTATTCGTAGATCTCCATCCCCACCCCCTTTTTTTTTTTCTCCCCTTTTTCAACTCCATTTCAGTCTTTTGTCCCTGCTGATAAATCTGCTGCTGATCATCTCCTGCTCTTACCCAAGAGCTGCCAAAGTTCACAGCCAAGGCAGCTCCTGGCAGGGGATGGGAGCAGCAGCAGGGCAGAGACCTCCTAAACAGCTCGTTTAGATTCAAAAAGATCAAGATTGTTGACCTTTATGTGTCAAAAATCGTGTTTTTAAGGTACCCAGAGCTGCTCGGGTGAGCAGAGTGGTGTTGCTGATTTTGCCAGGGAATTGTGTGGAACGACTCTGGAGTGCTGCCCCGAACATCTCTGTCTGTAGCAGTTCCAGACAGCCTGACCCACGGGGAGATTTTCAAATCAATTCCTCTTCAAAACCCTCAGAGAATCCCAGGACGGTCTGGGTTGGTCCCTTGGTTAAGATGGAGAATTGGAGGGGGGAAATTTGAGGCCCTTAAAGCTGCTCTCGTTTCACCTCCAGCTCTGTAAATCCTGTGATGTCATTTGGGCTGCCTGCATTCCCTTCCCATCATTTCTGTCCAAGACATCCACGGGGAAATGGATGTGACTTGTGAGACACAGGGCGTGACTTTTCAGACACAGTGCTCTCCTCAAACAGCACGCAAAGAAACTCAGAGTAAATAAATCAACAGAAGCAGGGAAGGGTTTCACCAGGGGTGAAAGCTGGGGCTGGCTTCGATTCCCTAAGTGCTCTCTTAGTGCTGGATCTGACTATAATATAAATTTTCTGATATAAGGTTTGTTTGAAGGGGAGATGCTTGTCGTGATCAAAGCGTGGACATATCAGTGAGAAGTGCAGCTCTTCTGGGGGAATGCTCACAGGAAACTGTTTGGAAATGAAGTCAGTAAATCCACGTTTTGCATCGCTCCTGCTTCCCAGCGACTGCAATTTGTTTGTTTGGCAGTGCTGCAATTATGCAGATATGGGATTAAATTAAAATTAAAATAACGCTGCGTTTTGGAGGAAAAGACATCTGAATAAATACAGGTTGGGGGGGG
>VZTJ01002324.1:1170101-1238384 GCA_013397795.1 Orthonyx spaldingii | reverse complement strand
TGTGGGGGGTGGGGTGATGCTTATTTTTAGCAGAAATGCTTGTTTTTTTCCATAGCCCCTTCGGTGTGGAAAATCAAGATGTTTCTGACAGCAATGATGTGAATGTAGGAGGGAGCGATTTTAATGTAAGAAGAAATAGTGAATTCTCTGTGTTTCTTTTTCTTGCAAGGAGGTGGTTGTAGGCTCCGTGCTGTGTCAGACGTCAGTGGGAGACGTGCCTGGCTCCTGCACAGCCCCTCCAGCCCTGCCAGGACGGGCCCTGCTCGGGCTGCTCCTTCCCAGGCTCTCCTGCACCTCCCAGGAGGGTTCTCGTCCCCTTCCTTTGAAATAAAACCACGTTATCACTTCAACAGCAGCTCCCACCCCGCTCCATCCCAGGTGTGAGCTCCAGAGCCATTACAGTGATGGCAAAAGGGGCCTGGCTGGGACTCAAGGAGCACTTGCTGTTTCCTCCTCCCAGGCATCTCATCCCCGGCAAGTTTAACATCTTCTGATCAGCTGCTGCTTTCCTCTCTGCTGGCTCAGAGCACAGCAGGAAACCCTTCTCTTGTGCAATTTGCTGCTGGCCTCGTTCTCTTATTTGGGAAAAAAAAAAAAAAACAAACCACAAACCCCAGCCCCAAAGTGATTGTTTTTAAAGCCTGAGGTTCTCGGCAGCGAGAGGTGGAGTTCAGCTCTGTGGGGACAGTTTGGGGAGGAGACAGCACAGCTCAGACTCTCATTTTGGCAATTCAGTGCTCTCACACCCTCTGTGGCCTTGGGGAAAATCTTTTGTACCCGGACAAAGCCCAGGAAAAGATTTATATCCCTCCTGCAAGAACAGCAGGGCACCTCAGAGGTTCAGAGCCATAAATCTGCTGCCCAGCCTGGGTTTGGGGGGTCATGGGACCGTGGAATCTGTGAGTTACACAGCTCTTTTTGTGGCAAGGGTTGGTGCTACCAACAGCAGTGTGCTGGGAGGAACAGGAAACCATCCCTGGGGTTTTCACTGCTCTCGATTTCCCTTAAAATATATCAGTTACAGAGATCACTTGCAAACCATCCAGGAGAAAACCCAGAGAACATGACTGAGCTCCCCATCCTGCAGGGAATTGGTAACTATGCTTCTGAATAAAAACAAATCAATAACCCCCACCGGCCTTGCTGGTTAGAAAATATCCCATTAAAGATTCCAAGTCCATCTGGAGCAATTACAGAGAGGAGCATTAGGCCAGGGTCAGCAATCAGGAGGGGCAGTAATTAGCTGCAGTAAGGGCTAAAATGAGCCTTTGTTTGCTGCTGTGGTGCAAGGCCATTACTTCAGAAATAAAAGAGAAACATTATGGACACTGAGAAAATTCAGCTTTGACAGAATTGAGGTTTGGGGCATTTCTGGCCTCATTCCACAGCACTTCCTCTGCTCTTCAGCACCAGCTCGCTCCTCAGCAAGGCAGAGCAGCGTTCTCATCACTAGCAAGGTTTTATTGCTATTCTTTGGGCAAACCTTTAATATCTGCTTCAAGCAGAGAAAAAAATAAAATCCTTAGAAGGAGTTCAGGGAATTAATTTTCTTGCCTTGGAAATGACTCCAGTCTGCCAAAAGGTTGTGCTGAGGCTGCCCTGCCTTTATTTTGTTTAAGTGTTTGTTTTGTAACCCCCAGCAGGATTTCCCCCAGGAGAGCTGTGTGGGGCTCTTTGTGCTGCTGCTCTCGGCTGAGCACGGTCGTGTTCTGCTCCAGGGAGTGCTGAAAAATGCCACAGGGCATGAGCCCACTCAGACATTAGACAGTGACAGGGAAAAATCAACAGCCACCATGAGAGACAAAAGCTGAGAAAAGGTGGAATCCTTCTAAAATCTGGTGAGCTGGGAAAAGTGCTGCTTTTGGGGTTGTTTTGGGAGTCTGGGAGCAGCTCCCGGGGCTTCCTGCTGCATCTCCTTGGCCCCATGGAATCATTAATGTTGGACAAGGCCTCCAAGATGTTATTTTCCAACCTCTTTTAGAGCACAGCCAGGACAGCAGCGAAGGGCTGGTGCCCAGTGCCCAGACACTGGAATTCACCTGGAAATTCTGGGCCAGGGCTTGGCCTCGCTGTGTTTGTAGGCTGAGGGGGAAATTTTCAAATTGTGCCTAAAACAGAAGCAGGGATTTGGGAAGTTTGGAGACTTAGACAGCTGGAGGATGAGTCTTGCTGCAAAAACAGCTTTTCTGCCAATGAAAGTGAGCAGAATTCAACCTGTCAGTGAGCTGGTGCAGCCCCGTGCAGCTCCCCCTCCCTGAACACTCTCCCGCCTTCCCCTGCAGCACGAGGATGAACCCCCTGGAATGTCACCCACGGGGTGACAGCTTTCCCCCGAGGCTTTGGGGTTTGAATGCTTGTTCCCAGCTCTGTCAGGCTGGCTGGGTGAAAAAGAGCATCTCAAGCAATCCACTCATGGAAAACTTCCTTTTTCCTTTTTTTTTTTTTTTTTTTTTTAATTAAGAAGGAGGTAGCATTCACTGTGGTTTTTTTCCCTGGTATCTCTGAATCATGTTCCAGTCCCTATTTCACTGTCTGTAATCTTCCCCAGCGATTCTGGCCTCAGCTTTGAAGTGATTTAGGGCTTGTTTATCACAAAGGCAATCAGACATGTTCCTTCCCAGACACCCTGGAACTTCCAGGGAGCTGAATATTCCCTTTGATAGGGGGGCTCAGACACAAAGGCACAGCCAAACAGGTTACCAGGCACTACCTGAGCCCCAGCAAATCACTGCCTGCATCATCTGCCCTCCCAGCAAGCTCCAGGTAGGCATTTTAATGTAAACATGATGAAGGAATGTGACCCGGAGCATCTGCCACCAGCTGGGAACGAGCACAAACTCAGCGACTGCAGCACAGCCCATTGCCACCACAGCAATTCAATCACAAATCCACATCCCCGAGGTTAATCCGGTGTGGCTGTGGCACCCAGACTGCAGCCCTCAGAGGCTGAGTCCCTGCTCCCTGCTCCTGCAGTGTCACTTAGGGCACAGCAGGGCTGGGTGGGTGCTCAGTGGCACAGACTCACCGACATCTCCCCGGTGTCTCTGCTCTCAGCCAGCCCATCCCCAGCTCTGTTCTGGGTCAAACCCTCACATTCTGCACCATTATCCTGCAATTCCCTCCCAGGGAACACAGCCCACGGCCCAGAGGGAGGCAGAGGCAGCAGCTCAGCTCTTTCACATCACGGAATCATCCCTGTTTCGTGTCATGGGATCGTCTCACGCCGTGGATCTGATCCAGGCCAGCCCTGGGTGGGTTTACCCCACTCCCCAGAGCTCCTCACACCCATTTCTGTCACCTCCAGCGCTGGCCCTGCCGTGAGCACAGTCACTGCTATGCCAAGGCCCTTTGCAGGGCCCACAGCAGCTGCTTTGCCATCTTGCTGGGGGATTTTTTCCCAGCAAACTCGAAGATTTATGCCAGATCAAAGTCACTTTTGTTTTTGGCTAGAGCTGTCCCAGGGGGAGGGAGGTGTTGGGAGGGAGATGTACATATTTGTTTAGACTGCCACTGACTGCCCATTTCTTCTCACAGCCGAGCTCCCAGCTCATAACCTGTCTTGTTCAATCAGATTTGCAGCTCCTGGGTTTCCCTCTGAAGCTTTGTACATTTTCCAGCTGGTGATTTGACAGAGCTCTCTGAACTCACACTCAGGAGCAGCACAGAGATTCTCTGTGTTGCTGTTAGCACTTGGACACGAGATTACATTTCTGCCTAATGTCACTTTGGGCTTTTCTTGCTTTTTTCACATGGCCTGAATAAAAAAAATCATCTCGTGGCTGCACTATTAAATAAATATTAACGATGGTTGGTAGGAAACATTTGATGCAGTGACAAAGGCTGAGGTTCTGACCTGATTTTCTCCCAGGTGATGTTTGCAGCCCTTCACATCTGCCCTGCACACAGTTCAGAAGGGTTTATGGAGCAGCTGGATGCAGATAGCAAGCACAAACAGCCATGAGGACTCTCGAATTCTGCTGATTTACTTTCTCCCAGTGTGCAGTATGAAAAGTCCACAATATCAGCCATGGGGAAAAGGCTCTGGGCACTGCTGGCTCCTCTGTCCTAAGGTCACAGGCACAGGCTGAGGTGGCTCCCTGTCCCTGGGCCCAGCACTGTGACAGGCTGTGGTCAGGAATTGGTCACCCTCAATGTCCCCAAGACATTCCCCATCCCAAGGCTCCCAGGCTCCAGTGAAGAGGTGACGCAGCTTCTGTCCCCAGGACGAGCTGGGCTGTGGCATTGCCCCAGAGGGGCTCAGGGCAGCCCTTCCAGCAGGGAATTCTCTGGAATGGGGTGTGGGGTGATGGAGGGGAGGGGATGAAGGCTCGTGGGGTGTGAACCCAGCGTGTCCCTGCAGGGTCAGCATTCCAGAGGCACCTCTGGCCACCAGACCCCGGGACAGACGGGAGACACAGCCCCTGCCCGGGTGAGGAGCGTCTCCCTCTCAGCCAGGAGGTCTGGGGGCTGATTCACCCCGTCTGTTCTGCGCTGAGGAGCCTCCCCAGCGCAGGGCCAGCAGCTGGACCCCCAATCCCCCCTCAGAGCCCATTCCCCTCAGCCCCCTGTGCACTTGTGGCTGCTTTGCTGGTGTGCAACACCTTGTGCCCCTGCTACGTGTCACCAGCTCCCCTGGCAGGTTAAAACCAGGTTAAAACCAGGACAAAATGACTTTTCACCGAGGGCAAGAACAAACCCGGGCTGCTCCCTGCCTCTCCCGAGCCCGGCGTGCCGTTCTGGGGGAGCTGTGACCCCGGCTGCCGCTGATGAGGAGGGCAGCGGGAGGCACGGCCACGCTGCCTGAACGCGCTCACGGCTTCCATTAGCGCTCTGCCTGTGCCCGGGCCCAGCCTGGCAGCCTGGCGAGGCACCACGCGTTCCTCTCGTTTAAAAAGGGTTTTTCTTTGCTTCTCCAGTCTCTTCAAAGGCATTTCTAGGTCTGTTAATTATTCATTACACCTTAATTATGTTTAGTCCGCCACGATCGCTCTTTCTTTGGTGGAGAAAGTTGTTATTTGTGAGTCAAAAGCTCTTTACGAAGCAGACAGGCTGGTATCGTCAGAAAGGCTTGGGGGAGCAGTTGGAATTATTAAAAGAAGCTTTGATTAAAGACAGGGAGTTAATTTAACACGAGTAACTGGTTTTATTTTTTTTTTTTTCCCTTAGGTGTGCAGAACAAAGCACAGCCATGGATGTGTCAGGCCTGACCTGGAGCAGCAGGACTCACTCAGATGCCCCAGGAGATGGGCAGATCATTCTTTTATCTCTTTTGGGTGCTGTGAATGGCTTTTGTCCACAGGCTCAGAAATAAAATTTGGCTGTAAGGGTGAACCTCAGAGTTCTGCCTTTGATCCTGCCAGGCTCAGGCCAGACAGGCTGAAAACAACCTGGTGTGTGCCCTGTTTGATCTGAAAACATCATTTATTCTGTGTTTGGGAGGGGAGGGGGGTACTGGAGATCCTAATTTTCCCTCAGTCACGGTGGCATTGAGGTGAATCATCCAGCAAGGAGGATTCAGCCTCATTTGAACTCAGCAGCTCTGGAGTTTCTGGTTTCTGCATAAACTGAGGGCTTCAGGGCAGGGATTGTTCTGTATTGGCTCAAAGCTGAGTAGACCTTTAGATCAGAAATGCCATTAAACTGAAATTTTAGTTTGTTAGTCCTTGGAGATGGACAGTTTTCTTTCCTAGAAGTGGGAAGGATTTTCTTTTTACTTTTTTTTTCTTCTTCTTTTATATAAAGAAAGCAATCTTTATTTAAAAAGTGCTGATGAAGCCTGGCTGAGGGTCCACCTGCAGAAATACCTGAGTGTGTAGCTTGAGAAAACAGTGCAAGATAAACAGAAATATTCCTAAACGAAACAATGAAGTTCTCCAGCAGAAATTCAGCTGGGCACCTCTGCCTTCCACCCCTTCCTCCTCCAATCCTCCCCAGCCCATTTCTGTCTGGGAGAGGAGAGAAATTTCAGACCATTTCCATTCTGTCTGTGCCTTTCTGCACCTTTCCTTTCCCATGTCTGATTCTCGTGGCTTCAGGCAAGACAAACACCAGAATTCTCAAGGATAGACTTGGATAAGGGAGGAAAAGGGAAAACAGTCTGAAAAACAAGTCAGAAAAAAGACAAACCTCTTGTGAAGGCAGCTTCTCCTGGGTGTGTTTGAACTCTGTGGCTCCCTGGAGCCCGAGCCCTCAGAGCCAAGCACCAGCACTGGTGTGAAACAGAACAAAACAATCAGATCAACATCGGGGTGGCTTGTGCAAGTCTCTGTTTAATTACAGTGCTGCATGAAGACATTGGTTGGTGCCACATGTACCTGTGATGGGCATTTTATACATTCCTGACTCCCTGGGGAGTCGTGTTTGCACTGGAGATTTTCACCACAAGAGGTAGTGGCTTTATTTTTTCCTGTTTTCCTTTTTTTTTTTTTTTTTTTTCAATTTTTGAATTTCAGCAGGATTGGATAAGCTGGTTAGACCTACTGGAGTTAATTTACTCTTCAGCCAGGAAGATAAACAGTTCTGTGGAGTGGGAGCAAGCAGGCAAGCAGCAAATACAGTGCAGGCAGAATTCACTGGCTTTTAATTCAAACCTGTTTGGGGTGCAGAGAGCCCCACCCAGGGCTTCAGCAAGCTGGGAGTCGCAGGGAGGGAAAGCAGGAACAGGAAGACTCAATAAGCAGAACTAAAGCTTCAATTATAAATAATGAACCACAAAAGAGGGGCGAGAGCAAGGGTCCGAAGTTCTTGAGGAACAAAGAAATGAAATCTTCTTGTTAAGGTGTTTTTAAAAACCAGCTCAGTACCCTTCCCATCACCAGCATGTCCTGCCAGCAGAAGTCTTTGGGGAAGCAGAGTTTGGTTTTTTTTTTTTCCAGAGTGGAAGGAACAGTGAGGTCTGGATTTGCCAGGCTCAGACCTGTGGGCGAGAGGCCTCGGAGCGCTCCAGGGTGCAGCTGACTCGTGGTGGGTTCTGAGGAGCTCCTGCAAACAGCTCCCACCCCAGCCACTGCTGCTCGTTGTGTCAGCACAGACTGTCCTTGCTCTTGGCGTTGCTTTATTCCTTGGAAAGCCAGAGGTGAGGCTGAGTTTTGGTGCTGTCTCCAGAAGGGTGCTGAAGGCTCCTTTCAGGGGTGCAAAGTGCTTCAGTTCGTTGTCTGGAAGTGCAGGAGTTGCATGGGGAAGGAAAAGCTGCTGCAGACATGGCCAGAGCTGGCACTGCCGCCTTGCCAAGGGCACTGGGGATATTCCCATCCCCACAGCTTAGCCTGGAGTGTCAGGAAGGAAGGAATGGCTTCAAATGTCCTGGGGATGAAGGATGGGCTGCAGGTAATTCCTCACAGCGAATATTGAAGCTCTGGGAAATCGCTCCTGGCGTTTTTTGGTCCAAGTTGGCAACACATGAAGGACAGGGGCCCTTTTCCAGCAGCTTTTTTGCCTCCTCTTTTGGAATAGTGTTTCAGGTAGTGGTTCAGGTGGGTTGAGCTATAAGGTTCAGCTTCTAGATCCAGAAACAAAATTTGGGAGCTGGGTACACAGCACTGGAGATGAGGATTTTCCTTGGGTTAACACTGGACACAAAGTAAAATTATGGCACAAAGTTAAGATATTATCCACATTTTCCTGAGGGATATTATTATTCCACTTCTTCTGAGGGCTCACACCAGGTTTTAGTACAGGGCAAACATTGCCTGTGGCAGCTTCCAAATGCTTTAAAGCTTTTTTGTCTATATATGTAATATTTGCTATTTTGGTTCAGCTCCCACCTGTTAATTCCCTAAGTCAAATGGATCTTTCTGCTTGTAAGTAAGTTAGAAAATGAACCAGTAGCTTGTTGCTATTCTTCTGCCCAAAAACCTCCTGACTTTGCATCATTCCGTGAATATTGGGGTACGAGTCTGAGTCGATTCCCATCTCTGAGTGAATTTTTTTGGTTAAAACTGGGGGGAAAATAGAACAGCTCATGTGTGCCTGAGATCTCTCAAGTTGGTGTTCCCAATTTTCCAGTTTTTAGCCATGAAGAGCCAGGTTCAAGTGTTACACAAGGCTGTGGGCTGAATGTCAGAGCCCCTGGCTATCAGCCCGTTCCAGGAATGCCAGGTTTAGAAGAGAAACCTGTAGATTAAGGTGAGACCTGCTGCTTCAATTTTAGAAAACAGCTGAGATTATGTGTTAGAGCTGCTTGGCATAATCCCTTCCTGAATCAGAGCTGGAACACATCCTACCAGCACAGGAAAAGGCTCTGTTAGCAATACAGGAAATCCAGGGAATTAAAGGAAACCTTGGCAGATCTTCACCTCATCTGAAGCAGACACTGAGTGAATATTCCACAAACTGCATAGAGAAAAAAGGGATTCTATTGCTCTCCCAAATGTGTTTTTACTCCTTTAGAAAACAGCAGGAAACTGCACCCTGGGAGTCTGCCCCTGCTTATGGCTATTGCAACCCTCTGCTGCTCCACATCCTGCAGGAAATGCTAGCCAGACCTATTTCCATGTGGTTTTATTCACCTTGCTGTGTTTTATTTACAGAGATATTGCAAAATACGGTGTGAGCTGCGTACAGGTAGCAAGTACAGCGTGGGCTTGGCAGTGCCAGATTCAGCGTGGTGAAATGATGCTCTCAGGGGGTTTCAATTCTTAGAATCCATGGAAAAAGAGATAGCAGACAGTAAGGGATGCTGGAAACATCCAGACCTTTCCAGAGTCCAGCTTGGACACAGGAGATGGTCCAGGGCGGGACTTTCTTGGGTTTTTATTCTGGCTTTTTCCAAACGCACAGTTTTATCTCCTTGACTGTTAATTAATTAGGCACAATGTTTTCTGCACTCTCTGTGGAGAGACAGAGGCAAATCAGAGCCGAGGTGCTCCCTGGGGCCCCTGATTCGGGTGAGAGGAGCCAGCCCCGAGCTGGCTGGCACGCTCAGGGTGCCCCCGGGGCGCTGGGGCTGCGCTGCTCCCCTGGCACAGTGTCCTGTGCTGTACATTCACCACGCTGCCACCCTCCCCCAGTGTCCCCCCGGGCAGAGCCTGCAGATGAGATGCTGGTGGGCAGAAATCGCTGATGAGAGATGAGGGGGTCCTGTTGGATGTACACCATGCAAGACAAGTTTCCACTCCTTGAGTTTCTCTCTCCATCGCTTTTTTTTTTTTTTTTTTTGGCTTGGGCTCCAAAATCCATCCTATTTATTTGTTCCTATTTACACCGATGCAGTGGTTTGATGTGAGACTGATGCCCCCTTCTCCCTTCCACCCATGGCTTGTAGGCCCACATTGCTGCAGGGCTTGGGTCTGTGGGTGGCAGAACCTTCTCGATCCGCTTGGGGACCTCTGAAAGTTTTTGGGTTGGTTTTGATTTAATTTCTGAAGGCTTCAGCAGTTAAACACCGGGTGAGTCAGCTCGAGGCGAAGGCAAAGCTGTTGCACGGAGCTTCCACAGGCCCTGTCTGGCTCCTGCTGCCGGGCGGGAAGGGTGGCCTTGTCTTTGGTGAGAGTTGTGCTGCTGGCCCAGCGCTTCCTCCTCGCGGCCCCGGGGCCACTCTGTGTCCAGGGCACTCCAGGCCGGGTGGCCACGGGCGAGAACTGAGCGAGAGCGCCTCGGGTCTCACACTTCCAACACAGTGTGAGGGGGGCTCTGAAAAGCGCCCTTGGGACTGGTCCAGAGGTCACCCCGAGGGGTGAGAGACCCTCCCACCTCATTCCATCCCCACGAGGTGCTCGGGCACTGAGTGGTGCCCAACTCAAGAGCTCCAGCCCCCTCCCCGGCTGCCCCGCTGTGCGTGAATGGCGTCGCTTCCTCTTCCCGCTCCGTTCCTATAAAAAAACGCGGATGCTGTTTGTGACTTTTAGCAGTGGAGGATCTTCATGAAAGCCTTGCGGAACTCGATGTTGAAGGTGGTGTAGATAATCGGGTTGACAGCGCTGTTGACATAGCCGAGCCACGTGAAGGCGCTGTACATGGCCGGCGGGATGTTGCAGTCGCAGTGCATGTTCAGGATGTGAGTGATGAAGAAGGGGAGCCAGCAGATGATGAAAACACCTGGGGGGGGAAAAGGAGAGAGGAGGATTTTGATTGCTGAAAGCCGGGCAGAAAGGCTGTGAGAACAGGAAGGTTCTCTTTGGTAGAAGGGGAATGTATTTCCCAGAGGAATAAGCGTTGTGTCCGCGTGCTCAGTGTCCTGTGTTCTACCCGGGTGCTAAAGAACTCCTCGGCTCGTGCAATGAGCCCAGACACAGCAGAAACTCTGCCCTGCAGAGGGGCCAGCTTTGCTGAGCTCTGCTGCCTTTTGGCCCAGAAAGCCCCTGAGCTCTTCTCCCGTTTTGGGAGCCCAGAGACCCCAGAGAGGGGCAGCTTTGGGCTCCTTTGGTGCCACACTGCCAGCTGTGCCTGGCTGGCGAGGAGGGACCCCTCCCGTGGGCAGCCCCTTGCTGACCTATTCTCCAATGTACCAAGGGAAATTAATTCTGAGGGGGGCTGGGAATCAGCCTGCACTGGCCACAGGGACTGGGATGCCTGCAGGGCCCCGGGGCAGCCAGGGCACGCTCTCACCGAGCACGATGGCCAGCATCTGGGTGGCTTTCTTCTCCTTCTGCTGGGACAGTTTCCTCCTGATCACGGCCTTGAGCAAGTTCCTCGTCTTGCCGTTGGGCAGGGAGTGGATCTCGAAGACCTTGGCTGTGTGGTGGGATTCTTTGGCATGGCCATTCTTCTCCACCTTCCCAGGGCTGTTCAGGGGTGCCTGCAGGGTAGAGTTGTTGCCCCGATTAGAAGCAACTGGCACAATCAACTGGTGGTTACTTGGTGCTGTGGGTTTGAGGGCGGTTTTCTCAGGGGGACTGGTACTGGACACCATCTCCATTTCCATCTCTTCTATGTGACTCTCTGCCTCCTGGACAAGAATCAAATGTCCACAACATAATGACAGGTAAATACACAGAGAGGAGCAACGAACATTCCTTACAGAGTGAAGCTGGATGATGTTGGAGAACAGTCAATCCCTCTTCTCCCTCCCTGCGTGGCGCCTGGAGAAAGGGCTGTGGTGTGTTTACAGATACTTTGGGCAGATGGGATTGACAGAGCTGCACTGGAGGATTCTCCTTTTTGGCACAAAGAGGCTCAGAAGTGGGGGAGACGCTGTCTCCACTCTCCACAGATTTTATTCAGGTTTTTGGAATGCAAATAAATAAAAATGGAAATGACAAGCAAAACCCAACAAAGCCAATGTAGTCCAAGATTTCAATAACAGAGAGGAGAAGGAAATCAAAGGCACAAAAATGTTGAAATGCCGTGGCTTTTAGAGCTGATCTTTAGGTAAGCTTAATCTGGCTTTTTGAGCTCCGTGAGCTTAAACCCCTGCTTCACTCCAAGGAATGGGAAGACTATTTAAAATTTGAGATTGAATGGTAACCTTTGCTCTTAAGTTTATTTTTCTCCCACCCTACATAAATTAAGCTCGTGTCCTGAGGGAGAAGGGGAAGGCTGAAGGCTCTGGAAAGCTCCCACTTCTCTTTAACACTCACCACTTTGCGCTTATTAACTTGGAAGCTCCCATTGGACTTCACAATAACTGTGCAGAGCTTGACGTCTTCTGGATGAGTGCATTTGTCCTAAGGGGCAAGCACCAGCTCAGAGGTTACACAGGCAGAGAGGGAGTGGGAAGGGAAGCTGGTAAGGGGAGGCACGTGGGAATACAAAGGAATTAATCAGGAATTCGTCAGTGTGGCTGAGGTGCCGAGCAGGATGGAAATGTGCCGTGGAGGAGCAGTGATGGAGGCTGCTACCCCCTGTGCTTTCCACCAGAGGAAGGAGGCCACGAAGCTCTGCTGGTGTTTGTCTGTCCCTGTCTCGCTGCCTCCTCTCCTGAGGCAGCGCAGATCGGAGCTGGAGCCTCTGGGACTGCACATCCCCCTGGCTGTGCTGCGTGTGCTGCCAGAGCAGTGTTTTGACAAGTGGTTTCACACCCAGCCCGCCCAGCTGGGCTCCCTCACACTCAGCTCCCGCTGGCAGAGGCTGTTTCCCTGCAGAGCTGTCGGTCCCAGGCAGGAGCTTTGCACACCAGCTGTGCCAAGCACTGCCACCGAGCTTTGGGGACACCTTACAGCACCTGAAGGGGGATTGCAAGAGAGCTGGAGAGAGGCTTGGAGTGACAGGGCATGGGGGAATGGCCTTAAGCTGAAGGAGGGTGGGTTTAGATGGGGTATTGGGGAGAAATTCCTCCCTGGGAGGGTGGGGAGGCCCTGGCACAGGGCGCCCAGAGAAGCTGTGGCTGCCCCTGGATCCCTGGAAGTGTCCAAGGCTAGGTTGGACAGGGCTTGGAGCACCCTGGGATAGCGGAAGGTGTCGCTGTCCATGGTCCTTAATGTCCCTTCTGACCCACAGAATTCCTTGATTCTGTGATTCTTCACCGCAGGCAGGACTGACCCAGACAATGGTGCAGCCCCTGTTCTTGGATACCCCAGCCCAGCCCAAGGAAATGCTCTGGGTTAACGCAGCAGCTCCTGGTGCAGATCTGCTGCTGCTGGAACACTCCCTGTGACCCAGGGAGGCCTGAGGAGAACCAGCCCCTGAGCTGGGAACCCAGAGCGAGCAGCTGGGACCCCAAACTGACCACAGCATCCACCTTTGCTTTGCCTGTGCCAGGCAGGGTGGTTTGGGGGCAGGAGGAGCAGGGAAGGGGAGGCTGAGAGCGCTGGATACCTTCAGGGGGGCCTGCGTGTCTGAGTCCAGCACGTGGCTGCTGCGCTTGGTGCTGACGCGCTTCCTGCGCCGCCGCAGCACGATGTAGATCTGCACGTACACCAGCAGCGTGACGATGAAGGGCACGTAGAAGGACACGATGGAGGAGTACACCACGAAGGCGGGGTTGCCGATGATGCACTCCTTCTCATCTGGAAGAGAAAACCTTGCAGGGTTGCTGTCCCCGCTGCTGTCCCCGCTGAGGGGAACGCCACGCCAGCTCCCCGCAGGCTGTAGGGAGTCACATCACCCCAAACTCCCTGGCTGCTGCTTCCCTGGGTAAAGGCTGCCAATCCCATGCTCCATCCAACCCAGTCTTCCCAGGAAACTGCTGGCTCCTGCCTTTCTCCCCTTGCCCTGTGACTTTCCTTTTCCTGTGTTTTAATAGGAGAAGGATTTTGAATTTGTAGTGGACGAATGTTAAGGTAACACAGGTTGGTCTTGTGTGAACTTCTGCATCACCTCAGTTCTGATGAGTCTGAAACTCTGCTCTGGAACAGCAAGAGATGAAACAGACCCAGAATCAGCTTGTGAACAGTGAGGGATGGCAATGGGAGAGAGCACTTCAAACACACCTCAGACCTGATCCCACGTTCATTCCCAGCTATCTGGGGACCCAGGGAGACGCCAGGAGCCAGCTGCAGGCGGCACAGCCCTCACCTGTGTTGTTGAGGCCGAAGAGGAGCGGGCAGGAGATGGCAAAGGAGAGCACCCAGACCACGGCGATCATGACGGTGACCCTGCGCTTGGAGCTGTAGCGGGTGTTGTAGAGCATGGGCATGGCCACGGCCGTGTACCTGCAGGGACACACCCGTGCTGTCACCCTGCCGGGCTGCGCTGCTCCCAGCTCCTGGCCAGCACGGGAATGTCAGGCAAGGCAGGCTTCATGTGTCCCGGGGGGGCTGCAGCCACACCAGGAGCTGTGAGGCTGGGACAGCTCAGCACGGCCTTTTCCTTCCACTCCTTCCCACTAACACCTGCTGCACCATCCCAGAACACAAAGAGAAGGACCAAACTCATGGGAACATGGAGACAATTCCATCTGCATTCCCAGGACCAGTGTTTCTTTGCCTCCTGACAAAACCCTCAGAGCTCAGAGCTCGAGATCCTTTAACTTTGCTCTTCAAAAACTCCCACCCTTTCCAAGCCTGAGTCCCAGGTAAAACGAGACCCCACAGAGGTGGCAGGGACTTGTTGCCCTGGGTTTGGCACAGCCTGGTGGCACGGAGGCCTCACCTGTCGATGCTGATGGCACAGAGGTTGAGGATGCTGGCAGTGCACATCATGACGTCCAGGGTGACAAAGATATCACAGTGGATGCGGCTGAAGCGCCACTCCCCCACCACCTGCGGAGAGAGAAGGGGCTGGTGAGCAGTGCCCTGCGGCTGGGCGGGGGACAGGGACAACAGGAGAGTTCGGCACGAAGATGGAGAGGCTGGTGGGGGGTTGGGGTTGTGCTGGTTCAGAGGCAGAGCTCTGCCCCTTCCACACCTTTCCCCCCAGCGCTGGTGTGATTCCATCCTGCCTAATTCCACCCTGCTGCTCTGCGTGGATTTGGGCGGCCCAAACAGCAAACCTGGGCTCACATCCCAGTGACATCCAGAAGCACAAGGTTCCTCCAAGTCAGAATGAAGATGAAGGAGCTTAAAGAGCTCTCTGAAGCATTTCAAGGTAGAATGAGGCAGGAAATCATTCATTTTCAATCCCCAGCACCCCTAGTTGTACTTACAGCTTTTTCCTAGACAGTTTTTCCAATTACACCCAGCAAAGGTCAGCAGCAGACAAGCAGGAACTTCCCTTCATTTCTTAGTTTAAAAAATTGGGGTAGACATCCTTCACCTTTATCTTTTTTTTTTTTTTTTTGGGTGAACAAAATGAGTTTAATTCAGAGTGAAAACCCTTTAACACTCCACACGATGTGCTAAAGACAAAGAACTAATGATAACACTTCCAGTCACCAGTAGCCTTTCTTCTCTTCACTTCTCTGGCTGTTGAAGCTGAACTTTGCCAATTAAGTTTAATAGCAATTATTCGGACTGCTGTGTTTGACATGTGATGGAAAAAAAGGTATATTTCCCTCTAACAAAAATAGAGTCCTACAGCATTTGAAAATAGAATGAATAAGATATCTATTCTTCAGTTATTTCTGCTCTGATATACATAACCATAGGCAGCATAAAGAAGGAAGAATGACTGCATTGAAGCCTGAGTGACAGATGAATACTCAGTGATTAAAAAAGCACTTTAAGAGACAGTTCCATCAGGAACTTTGAGGAGAATTTGCCCAAAGGCAAAGGTTTCCAGCCACATCTAAACCTCTGCAAGACCAATGGTTTGGGAGAAGCTGAGAACTGCAGCAGTTCTTTCTCTTGGTGTTTCCATTTATGCAGGAGAAATCCCCAAAATGTGGAGGTAAAAGATCTGTTTGCACAGGGCTGGGGGGGGGGGTTAAGTGTTTCATTTTTATTTTGAGTTTTAACCCAAGCTTGTGACACAAAACCTGGAAAAAATGGATCAGTTGGTAGATCGAGGCAGCTGTGGTTCCTGACAGCCCCTGAACATGAACCCAGGAAAGGGAGAGAATTTTGCATCACTCGTGGTTTATTCTTCTGCCTTAAAATTAAAAGGGTCTGAGAGATTCTTCTGGTCAAACCAGAGGGAGCAGGAGCTTCTCCCAGCACCAGCCCCTGCTTCAAATGGGTTGTGGTAAAAAAGGAACAGAACAGAAGGACATAAAACGTCCCAGAGGCACTGTCTGCATTCCCACCAGCCTGTGGCCGTGTTCATAACTTCAGCAGAGGCTCGAGGCTTTACGTTCTCCGAGTGCCATGAAAACAATCATTAACTCGAGTGATAATTAGCACTGTGCTCTCGCACAGCCCATGTCCTCACTGGGTTTGTTTTGCTTTGCATCAGGACTTAATGGACTCATTGATTGTGGCTTCTTCCCCTGCTCTCCTCTCCTCTCTGCGTGTCCCCTCCCATAAACGAGTGCCTGGAAATTAACTGTGAACTCGGGGTACTTTTGTGCTAAAGGCAGAGGTGTGAAAAGTGATTTTCTCTCCTATATTGTGACATAAAAAATGTGGATTCTCATTCTGCTTCCACAATTGCCTTCAGAAATAGGGACTTGATTGCTTTTCTTTTTTTTTTGATTGCTGGATTCGATGATCCTTGTGGGTCTCTTCCACCTCCACAAATGTGATGTGGTTTCAGTGTGATACCCATGGTGGAGATTTGAACACAAAATTGGGGTCCTTTCCCACTTGACCCCCCGTATTTCTGGTACAATTGGGCTGTCATGGAGTCCTCTGAGCAGCAGTGGGGTTTCAAGCCACTGCCCTCACATCCATCTCCTGGGAAAAAATGGCAATTTCAGGAATGAAAAAACTGCAATTTCAGGAACAGAAAAAATGCAATTTCGGGAACGAAAAGCCCTGCAATTCAGGGAATGAAAAAACCCTGTATTTAGGGAATGAAAAACACTTCTGAGGAAATTCAGGAGGCCTTGCAGGAGGCTGCTAAACCCTCCCCACCCCTCCTTAACCCAGGAATTCCATTTACCTCCAGGTAGACCCCCCAGGGCATGACCAGCATGGCCACCAGCAGGTCCGCCACGGCCAGGCTGACGATCAGGTAGTTGGTGGTGGTCTGCAGGGCCCTCTCCCGGGACACTGCCATGCACACCAGGACGTTGCCGAAGACGATGACGAAGATGAGGAGGGTGAGCAGCACGGCGTAGTAGTTGTAGTGCGGCTTCTGCGCCGCCTCCGACGTGTTCAGGGCCCTGCTCCAGTTCCTGTCCCCGTCGTACCACGAGAGGTTGAGGGGATCCATGGGGGTCCGAGTGCCAGGTGCCAGCTCCACCCTGGCACACGGGTGTTGGAGAGGTCAGCATGGAAAATAAAAATGGAACCGTTAGGTTTGTGCTGCCTGGATCAGGGGGTTTCCTGAAGCCTGTTCTCCTTACCCTGGGTGAGAGGTCTGAAATTCAGAACTGACCCAGGCAAGGATTCCAGAAGCTGGTTTTTATTTCCAGATTTCTGAGTCAGTTACTCTGTGTCACAGTTGGGTCAGGCAGAGTACCTGGGATTTTTGTGCCCTGACATTCCCTGCTCCCTGTTAGGTGTGCACAGCTCGGGGCAGAAGTGCCATGACCCACTTCGATTATTTTCCATGTGCTTCACAGGGCTTTGGGCTGTATTCCTTTTATTTTTTTTCTTTTGTCTTTTCCTTACTTTTTTTTTTTTTCCTCCAGCAGCGAAATAAATAAATTTTAAAACCCAAGACCTGAATAGTGACAATGATGGAACTTGACAGCAGCAGCTTTGCAGTCAGGGCTGGGCTGTGCTGCCTCTGCCGTTGCCCCAGTGAGGTCACAGAGTGAAGGGGACCACGGTGGGGACAGCGCTGGTGCCACCCCACAGCCCCCAGCAGCTCCTGGCACTGGGAACATGGTCTTTCTGGTTTTCCTTGGAAAATCCTGTCATCACAGCAGCATCCCACCATTCCCTGGCCCACAGCCATGTGCTGTGCACTCCTCCAGAGATAAAATATAAAAATCATGGGATTTCTGTGGAGTGCCCTAAAACCTATGGAAGCTTTGGTGTTTGTTTTATCCACTGCCAGTGGCTCTTGGGCTTTTTCTGCCTCTCTATGCTGTCACAATATCCTGAAGAAATTCTGCTGCTGGGACAGAGGTTTGTGTGTCATTAACTTGAAATTCAGACAACAAAAAGCTCCTCAGTGCTGAGGGAGGTGAACAAACAAAGCTAGAGGAGGATGTGGAGTGTGGAGGGGAGCTCTGGGTGTTGCTGTTTTGGGGTCTTTTTCTGGTGCCAGGATATGAAAATTAAATTCTGTGTTTGCAGTGAGACTTGCAGGATGTTTGGCCACTGGGAAAGGCTTTTGCTGCCCATGTGGGGAGGAGGTTTCAGCTCTTGCTCAGGTGGGTTCACTGCAGAGCTGCCAGGGCAGGGCTGTAAGGATGGATATTCCCACACCACCACATCTGTGTCCCACTTAGAGAAGAGATTTCTACAGAGCAGAAGCAATTTTGGGCTCAAATTGAGAATCCCCTCAGTTTATAAATCATTTCTGACCTTTCCATAACCCAGGCAGTGGCACAGGTAGAGCTGGATATGCCCACACCTGACTGGGAGCTCCTGAGCCTTTCATAGAGGCCTCAGGTTGTGCCAGGGGAAGTTTATGTTGGATATTAGGGAAAAAAAATCCATGGAAGGGGTTGTCAAGCATTGGAACAGGCTGCCCAGGGCAGTGGTGGAGTCACCATCCCTGGAGGTGCTCAAAAACCTGTGGATATGGCAGCTGGGGACGTGGTTTAGTGGTGCTGGTGCTGGGCTGAGCAGGCTTTTCCCACCTGAACAATTCCTCATTCCCTCCTCAGCACTTCCTAGGATCAAATATTCCATGTTTCCCGATCCGTATCTCCACAAAGACCACTGTGACTGGGAAAACCTGGCCGTGCTCTCAGACACCCCAAACCAGGCCACTTAATTTTCTTAATAAAAGACAAAGTGACTTCAATTTATTAAACCACGTAAGTGATCAAAATAGCAAAACATTTGCAAATATCAAATTCACCTGGGAACAATGGTTTCTTTATGTTTCACTGAGCTTTTGTGTGCTTTTCTCATTCAGAGAACAATTTGGATAATAATCCTTGGAAATTTGTTGCATATGGGTCCTTAATAGCTGATAATTCAAAAAGTGTCTGTCTGACAGTGCTATCAGCAGCACTTGATAGCTCTACAAATGTCTTCTTAGGAGCTGTCAAAGTGTCAGAAATTAATTAAATGTTAGCTTCTGTGACTCAGAGTGAAGGGGAAAAATCAATGCTAAATACAGCAACAGTTTTTTCTCTTCTCCTGTTGCCCTTTGATAATGCAAAACTATCTCGAGGAGGCAGAACCATGCAGAAAATGCAGGGTGGGGAAAAAAAAAAGCAGGGACATGGAGAAGTGTCTTTGGGGTGTGAAAGGGATGGAATGGTTTGAGATGGGCAGGATCAGCCCCCTGGGCCTGTTCTGGTTTTTTCTGAGCTTCGACTGCAGGAACAAAATTGGGCTTTACAAAGGAAAGGCCACAGGCAGGGAGATGGGCACAGCAATTCCAGCCCTTTCCAGGCTGTTACAACTCCGTGGTGGAGTTGGAGGAACCATTTATAGCTCAGCTCTTGTGTCCATTCAGCAGGAATTTACTCAATGGTGCTCAGGGATGGTGTAAAAATCCCTGGATAAAGTAATCAAAATTTCCTTTCATTTTCTCCTGCAGCTTCCACAAGATTTTTTTTTTCTTTAAATAGAACTATTTTTACAGTAATAATTTCAGTCTTTATATGCATCATGAGGAAAGTTAAAAGTTCATGTTTGAACGCTGTACAAATGAAAAGAATTGGTGTTTCTATTTTTAAAAGAAAAGTTTTAATTTGGGAAAATGAAACAGAAGAAAAGTTCCAAATATTTTGCATGAAATAGGGAAACCAAAACACCAAAATCTAAAAATTAAAGCTGTGTGATCATGCAATTAAAGGCTGTACCGTTCTCGTGGTACAAACCACAATTACACGGACAACTCTGTTAATTCCCAGCTTTGCAGAGTTTGTGTTTTCAATCCTAAAAACAACCTTCTTCTCTCCAGCCCCAGAACTGGCACCATTTGGAAGCATTTTGGTGGCCATTAAGGTGTTTTGTGAGTCTCTCAGTCCTGCTTTGAGGAGCACTTTTGATTTTAGTGCTGACAGTTCCTCAGCAGAGAAGAAAGAAGCACTTAAAGAGCCGGCTGGAAAAGGGGGAGCTTTTCCCTGCCTTTGCCCAGAAAGCTGCATTTTCCTGGGGAAAATGGAGAGGGAAGGGATCAAAATCACAGGGAAAAGGCACAAATGGCATCTGGCTCTGGCCTTGCTGAGGTTCCTGTAGAGGCAAAACAGTTCCGGTTTGAGGGAGAAAAGTGTCCAAAAGGCAACAAATTCCCTGTGAATTAAGTGCAGCAAAGCCACTCTAATTCCCACCCGGAGTCCCCACAGATTTCCAGGGTGGCTGAGCTAATCCAGACATGGATTTGCTGCGGGGTCAAGGGCAGGACAGGGCTGCGAGGCTGCAGCCTCGTGTTTGGTGCCGGCAGTGCAGCAGCATCCTGCGCCCAGGAGCGTCCCTGCTGCTCATCCCCTCCCATCCCCTCCCTGCGGGGCCCTGCTCAGCAAACCCTGGCTGGGAGCAGTTCTGCAGCAGCTGCAGGGAATCTGCTGCTGGAATTCACAGGGAGAAGGCAGCCAGGAGAGAGGCTGTGCGTGCAGAGCCAGAGGTTTCCCCTCCTCTGCTGTCAGCTCACCGTTCCTTTCCAGAGAGCAAACTGAAAAATGTTTGTTTGCCGTGCCAGGGTTTCTCCCTGGCTCCTCGTGATGGATCAGCTAATTACACTTGTGGCAAACAAGAATGAGATCTCCCTGGCAAATGTGGGATGTTCACAACCCAACCAAACCCTTCACGTCTCTGGCAGGATCTGAAACCTTTTTTTTCTCAGAAACAGCAAAGGTGTAACTCTCCTTTTGGTTTCTACTCTGCTTGCAAACACTTCCAGGCATAAAATCCTCGCAGGGCTGATCCTGAGGGGTGTCAGACACTGTCACTTGTGTCACTGCAGCATCTGCTTGGTGAAGGTTTGGGGCCTGCCTGCCAGAGCTCCAGCCAGCCTTTGCTTCTGCATGGAATTCCCGAGGGTTTTGCCTCAGACATGACGCATTTAAGATGAGATCTGGAGTTCAGGGTGAGCTTTCAGGGGCCAAGCTTTCCTCTGGACTCCAGGCACAATTCTGGGGCCTAACTCAGTGTGCACCCAACGGGGAAGCAGCAGCCAAAGCCAGCAGTGACAATATCCCAGTGGGAGATGTTCCCACAGCAGCCTCACAACAGCCTCTACCTGCTTTCCCCAAGGTGTTTTGCCTGCAGATCTCGCCTGATTGATATTTCCTGCTAATTGCTGCTGCCCAGAGGTGCCCATCAGGCTGCTGAGTCTGCTCACAGACAGATTCTCTCCAAAGGCTTTTCACAGAAATCAATGTCTAAGTGGAATTTGCACAGAAGGGTGCCTCCCCGAGTATTGTCACTTTCCTCTGAAATTTTGGGATCAATGGGCCATAGGAAAGTTGTCAAACTGACATCCTTTCTGTCTTCAAGATGTTTGCTGGCCTCCACTGAGAATGCAACAAAGACATTCCAATCAAGGGAAATAACATCATTTTTTTGGAGTAGGGAAGAGGTGGAATAGAAAGAGAAGGGGGAAATGTGTTTGAGGAGGTGCTTTGTTTCCTTGTTCAGGGGTTTTGTGGGAAAAAAAAAGCTTCTGGAGCAGTTTCACTGTGGTTTTTTTGCATGTAAGCCCAGAATTGCTGTGGATTCCTGTCCGCGGTTCCCTGGAGAGCAAGGACGGTGTGTAACAGCTGGAACTGAGTGAGAACCTTCTCCCATTTATTTCTGCTCGGGGACAGTGTCTGCAGGCATCGAGGAGGAGGAGGAAAGGCCAGGAATGAGGAAAATATTGTAAATTTTGCCTTGACCTGAGAGTGCTGCTGATGCTGCTGAAAACCCCCATCCTCCTGCCCTGGGCTCCTGCAGGAGCAGCTGACACAGAACTCGCCCAGCACGGTCCCGGTGGCTTTAAATAAACGCGACTCCCCCGGGCTCTGAGTCGTTCGTGCAAACGCAGCGGGGAGGTGACAGCCGTGACTGACGGGGCCCGGCACTGATTCCACCCGAGCACCTCTGAACGCTGCCCGTGCCTTGCTGCAGGCACAGCTTCGCTTTCCGCGCCCCCCGTGCCCTCCCCGCGGCCCCCCGGCACCAGCAGGTTGCCCAAGCAGGAGGTTTGGCCACCTCTGCACCCACAGGGGCAGAATTGCTGACAAAAATCCCGGCCAGGCTGGGGTGTTTAAGGGCTTGAATTCTGCTTTCATTGCTGTGCAACCTTCCTATCTCAATCCAACAGTTGTGCCCATCAGCTCCTTCCAAAAGCCTCTTGAAAATCTTCCTCCTCTGCCTCTCCCCTGGCTCCCCATTCTGCAGATCCTTTGCTACCAGGATATCAAAGGTGTATTAATTACAGCTATTGCTCACTTCTGATTCAGAAACATTCCTGGTTTTGCATAATACCTAATTGGATCCTTTTGCTAGCAAGTGTTCACACGTCCCTCCTGAGCACCTAACCCCAGCTTTCCTGCTGCTCAGCAGAGCTCTGAGCAGGGGCTCTGTGGATAAGGACACCCCGCTGCCACCTCTGAGTCACCACCGAGCTGTTCTTGCTGATGCCACAACATTTTCTGTTCCCAGCCCTTCCCTGCCCGATAATCACATTGCTCAGAGCTGCCTGCACCAATTCCAGGCTGTGATTCACCCCCTCCCAAGCAGCAGAGACCCTCAGGAGCCTCAGCTCCTCCTCTGGAATGCAGGGAGGGTTTCCTTGCTCTGGGAGGAGGTGGCAGGACGATCCCATTGCCTCCTAACTCCAGAATTTCGAGGCTGAGCCCTGGTTTTAAGGCAGATTTCTCAGTTTTCCATTTGTGGTGTTGCTCCTTCAATCACCCCTCTTTCCCTATGGAATTTTTGCCTGAGTTTGGATTTGCAGGAAGGAAAGGGAAGACGTTTTTTTCCCAGAGCATTTGTCCTTCATCCCTGAGATGGACCAGGACCTTCCCCAGGATTGTGCTCCTGCCCCTCCTGTTGAAATCCAGGGCATACATCAGGCTGGACCTTCTGGAGAAGGATTTCTAAGGCTGAATTTCTCTGGGAATTCACTGCCTGCTGCTTTCAGGCCCTCTGAAAGTCTGGTTCCTCCAGGTTCTCATGGAAGGGAAGAATTCAGCAGTATCTTCCCTAGAGGGGGAGGAATATTCATTTAACTTCCTTTAACCTGTCCTTCTGCTAATAAAAAGCAGATTCCATTTGAAAAGGAATCTTTAAAATTAAAGATTGTGGCCTTGTCTTCATTCAAGACCTGCAACCAAATATGGTTTTATGAAAAATCCTCCAATTTTAACATTTTCTCTCGCCGACACGTTCAACAGTCAAACCCAGTAACTTCAGCAAGGAGAGGTTGTAGTGGATTGGTTTGTGTTGTTTGGTTGTGTTTTTCTTTGTCATAAATAATCATTTTAGGACCAGATTGGGGTATAAATAGTTCCCTGCAGCAACAATCTCCTTCCAGAAAAGCCCAGCACTCCCCCTGCCCACCTGGCACTCAGGAGAGGTTTGACTCCTGCCTGGCAGGCGACTGGAGCAGAGCCACGGGTTCCTCTTGCTCTTTAAGAATCTGTGGGTACAGGGCAAGCTTTGATCTCTGCAACATTCAGCAGATGAATTTTTCAAACTGGAGCTGCTCCAGACACAGCCCACTTGTGCACTTCTCAGCTGGGTGGAGAGGATGGGCAGAAAAGGCTTTTTAAAAATAATTTCTGACTCTGTGCTTTCAGCTTTGGACACACAAGCAGAAATACTGGGCACATCTTGATATTCAGTGGCTAAAGGGAAGGATTTATTCCTTCCCTGAGCTCTCACAGAGATGGTCTCTGTCAGAGGCAGCTCTTCAGCCTGGAAGATACTGGTTCTTATGAAATATTGCATTGCTATAGACCCAACATCCTGTTCTGTACAAAAGCCCTTCTTTTCTCCTCATAATTCCTTTATCTGTATCCTAATGCCAAATCTCTCTGACGAGATCTGAGCCTCTGACTAATCTAATAAATTCCCAGCTTCATGAATGCTGGTGATCTATATTCCTTTAGAATCTGTGCTGTGTTTGAGATCATCCACCAGTGTCTGCAAATAATCTTTAATCAGTCACAGAGCCAATTGTATTATTTTTGAGGAATGGAAAAGGTTGAATCTCTTCACTTCCCACCCACTTTAGTTACGTTCAGAAGCGGCTGAAATTTGAACAAAATATTTATTTTTAAGTGCTGATTAAAACGTGGCAAATATTTAAGAAATTTTTTTTCATTATTTGGTTTTGTCTGTCTAATGTTCACATTTTGTTACTTGGCATTTGAAGTGTAAAACATTTTAATTGCAGAAATAGACTGTGTTAATTCCTTGGCTGAATAAAACCTTTTTGCTTCCCCTCCAGTCAGGCTTCCCATGTTTATGCAGCACCTGGCACAGCGATACTTTAGCTCTTGAGTCCTTCAGCCACACTTTATTAAAAGTAAATAATAATAATTCCGATTGAAGCCATCAAATATTTGCCCTCCACTTATGTCACCGAGCACTCGTTGAACATCTGCTCTTTCCATTGCCACTCCTCCCCCTGAGCTTGTGTGCAAAAATGTTTGCCAAAAGCAGCGAGTTCCAGAGGAGAATTCTTTTATTCCCCTTTCCCTTCCCCCCTCTTTTCCTCAGATTTGTGGGAGTTTGCCCCAAACCATCCATGACTAACGTTTGCCACCAAGTCCCTTTCAGCAGCCTTGATGAGGATGTGTCAATCAGCACAGTGCTCACGTGGCTCCCCCTTGCTCCAAGTGCCACTTCCCTGCATTTAGAACTCCAAGAAAACACTTAATGAATTATTGTCCTGTCCCTCGTGGCAAAGGAACAGATCCAGGCTCCAATCACAGAGGGATGGTGAGGAGGATTCAAGTATTCCTCAATACAGTGCTCCTCAAATTTCAAATCCTAATGATCTTTAATTGTTTAATCCCTGGGCTAAATCAGCTCAGCTATTCAGCTCAAATCCTGACTTCCAGCACCCACCTCTGTCACCTTTGCAGGCAAAAGGAGAGGAGAAAAAGGCACCTCTGGACTTGTCCTTTTCCAGCTGCTGCCCCAGAGCGGGCACTGAGCCATGCAGGAATTGTGCTGATCAGCAGCTCTGGAAATCAGCATCTGTTACCCTGGAGAGTCCTGTGGCTCCTGCTCTGCCCCGGGGCCACCCCATGACAAGTGTTTGCCTGACCTCCTTGCTCTGACCTTCCTGAGTGGCTCCCACATCCACAGAACAGTTCATTACCTCATATATCTGCAGCATTTCCTCCCTCCCCGGTCTGTGTTTCCATCCTGACGCTGCTGCATCATCCTGTCCCCTCTCTGTTCCCATGGAGCTCACCCCACCCATGGAGCCACAAATTCTCTCATTTGCTGGTCCTCGTTTGGCTACAAGAGCTCATGTCCTTGGAAGAATTCTTGCTCCCAGGCATGGGGTTCTTCCCCATGGGAGCTTTGCTGTGAATTCACATGGATTTGAGGAACTTCCTTCATCCTGACAGGATGAGGACAGGATTTTGAGGACAGGGTTTTCAAACAACTAAAGAAACTGAGCCTTCTTGCTTTCACAGCTTGATGTTCCTCAGCCTGGCTCCGGCTGTTCCTTTTGGAACCCTCCACCAGCTGAGGGATTTCAGTTATCCTGGTTTCCTAAAGAAAGATGCCCAGCTGGTCACCCTGTGGGGGTTTTTGTGCATTTTAGGGTATATTTTTCTCTGCCTGGCCTTTGCAATTGTTTGCCTGGTCGATCAAACTTCCCAAGGGCAGAAGGGTCTCACACAACATTTTAAATTCTCTCATGTTTAGTGAATTCTGGTGGTGGAAGCATTTTGCTTCCATCGTGTGGTACCACCCGTTTCCCAGGTGAAATCGTGGTTATTTTCCAGGTGAAATCGTGGCTATTTTGCCTGTGCTTGAGCCAAAACGTTACAAGGGTGGTTTAAGGTTTTCTCTTGTTTCCACCGAGCAGAAGCCACTGAACTGAGCTTCTCCCACAGGCCTTCATTAACATTCAGGCAAGCTCATTAACATGCTCAGTGTAATTACAGCTCACGTGTGGAGCACAGCCCAAGAACAGATTGGGCTTTCCAGGTCTCCAACCTGTTGCCAGAGGATCCCTTGCTCAGTTCATGGCTTTGAGCTGATCCCACCCCAAAAAAACCTTGGGAAGACAAATAATTTTCTTCCCATATTCCACAAAACTTGTTGGTAGCACCACTGACAAATCCCCAGCCAGGGAAAAAATTCAAAGCTTCAGTGCTCAATTTTGTGACTGATCTGAGGAATTTCTCTCGCTCTGTCCCAGCCCTGGGATCACTGCACACACCCAGCTGCTGCTCTCCTACATTTTATTTGACTTTTACACAGTCAGCAAAATTTCCAGCCTGCTGGGAAGTGCACAGTCCATCCACTGTGAACCCAATTCCTAAATCCAGCAATGGGGACCTGCTCTAGTCGTGGATTCCATATTATTTCCATTTTCCTTTAATCCACAAAGTCATTTAGCAGGGCTCCAGAAAGCCATGAATATTTTCCCCCTGCTTGGCAGGGAGCAGATTTTCTTTCAGATGAAGCATCACAAGGAGCTGTAATGTTTTTAATTAAGGTGCTGGGTACAAGTTATTGTGGAAGTTCAGGCAGGACTAAACCCAGGGCTGTTTAATTCATCAGCAATAGAAATCACAGGGTGCAGAGACTAAAACCATGGTCTGAAGACAGGTGCCCAACCTGCTGAAGGTGAAACAGGCACAGAAGGCCAAGAAAACCTCCTGCAGGCCTTTGTCATCTTGAAACAAATATTCTCTTTTATGTGCTCAGGCACAGATCCCCTGCTCGAGCCTGTGCTTCTCTCCAGGAAAAAATCCCCAAGAAATCACTGATGTGATTTGCTCTGTAATCAGGGCTTGCTGTTGTTCCTGTGACTTTGATTTCTCCCTGGCATCAGGAATCAGGCCCACTCTTAGTGGCCACTGTGTTGTCACACCTGACACATTAAAGGTGTCTTAGAATAATATCTTTATGGGAACACTGAAAGCTGATGGACATCTGCAAGTTATTGAACTCTCTCTTTAATAATTTCTTTGCCTGGTTTTTTTTTTTTTTTTCATTCTTTTTTCTGAAGTGTGTTTATTGTTTTACCAACAAGGTCTCTTAAGCTAATTTTTGATGGTTGTGATTCTGAGGCCTCCTGAATCAGAAATTCAATGGTAAAAATTGAATTGCAAAGTGTAGCCCCAAAGAATCTTGATTTTATTATTATTGTCCCTCTTTGCAATTTTCTGTTAGGGTTGTAATTTCCTAATTGATTCTTCCTTCACACTGAGAGAAAAAAAATAAATCTTGAGATAAATAAAAATAACACTTGGAATGGAAGACAAAGGCAAGTGCAGAGAACCAGACATCACATGTAGACAAACATCCTCCCACAGAACGGATTACTGCACGTGGATGTCTCCTTTCATTAGTCAAACATCTCTCAGAGGAAATGCAGGTCTGGACTCCAGAAAGGATATTTGGGCTTTGGAAGCAGGGAACGGTAAAACGGCAGTGCCAGAAGTGATCCCTTGCCTGGGGACATCCCCCCCTGGCAGCACCTCTGAACCCAGAGCCTCTGCAGCTGAACGAGGTGTGTTGGCAGAGAAATCCCTGAGTCTGTGTTGTGGGGAGAGGAAAGAAAGGGAACTCGTAGGAAAGCAGTTCCTCTGTGCAAGCGCTGGTTTGGTTTGATTGTCCATGGGAGCAGTTTAGGCCGAGGAGTTCTCAGCCAGCCCTGGCTCTTTCAGCCCTCCAGAACCAACACTGGGGTACTGAAATGAGGGATTTTTAAAAGTGCTGCCTCCTCCCACCACAGCTGCTCTATGTGCACACTTTCTGGGGTAACAGGGACAGGAAAATCTGCCCAGTTTCCTCTTGTCTTGCTCAAAAGGTGTTTGTGCCACCCGGGCTCTCGCTGTGCTGCAGCCACTGGGATTCTCCAAGTCCTTATTCCTCCAAATGCTTTTGATGTGAAACACCCCAGTGCAGTGCCACAGCCTCTTTTAGGACACGGGGGGCCAGGACAGGCCTGGGAAAGGCTTTGTGTGCCTGGCACCCGGCCCTGAGCCCTCCCTGCAGCACAAAGCTGCTGCGGGTTCATTCGGGCCGAGCTCTGTGCTGCGGGTTCTGTCCCCAGCCCTGAGCCTGCCCCAGCTCGGGCAGCCCTGGCTCTGTCCCTGCCCAGCAATTTAAACAATATTGACCCACTCGCAGTGACCCAGGCTCGGCAACAGCAGCAAGCAGCCCTCCAGGGCCCAGCACGGCTTCGCAGACAGGGAGCAAGCCCTGGAGTTATTCATGGATATAAATCCATGGGGGTGGGAGCTGCATGTGGCCAAATGGGCTGGAATTTACTCTCAGTCCTTGTCTTCAGTCTGGAAATAAATCCAGAGCCAGGGATCCCCCCGACCTGGCAGCTCTGTCTCCAGCAGTTGCCTCGGTGCTGTCCTTGGGAATACCAAATCCTGCTTTGCATCCAGTTGCTAAATTTGGGGGAAAGGCTCCTCTTTTAGCCTGGTTTTCTAGAGAGGAAAGATAAGTGGAAACCTAAAGATCACTAAAACCTTTATGTGCCATTAAAAAATAATAATAATAATGGTAGTGCTTTATAATAATAACAGTAATTGTTTAATAACTTGTTATAGAGCACAGGCCTGGACTCCCCAGTCATGGATCACAATCTGCTTTACAAATGAAAATAAACCAATATGTAAGACTCTACTCACATGGAAATTCTGATGTTGACTTTTTTACTGCCTGGTTAGTGAGAGAAAGAAAACCCTCTAATTCTTAGTTTTGCCATCAAAGTGCAAATAAGGATCTTTACACATGCCTGGACATGGTGGGCTGAAGTATTCCTGTAGTATTTATTATAATCACCATTTCAGTACTCACAAACACATTTTTAGAGCATCCATAACCTCATGGGGGTGATGAATGATTCATGTACTGGGACATGAGTGATTCTTCCTGTTCAATAATATCTGTGTGAATGTGGTGGGGGGGGGAGGGTGTTTCTATTTTTAAGGGTTTTTGAATTAGCAAGTTCTTTATAATTGTGGCTTTTCAAACCCGGGTGACTAAAATTCACCTCCCAGGTCTGTGTGGGGATGTCTCAAGGAGAGCAGGAGGCTGGAGGTCCCCTCTCTGGGCTGAGTTCCAAGCATGGAGATAAGGCTGGAGCTCAAAGGTGTTCAGAGGAAACAGATCAAATGTTGGAAATCTAATTCCAGACTCCAGTAATCCCAGAGATAATGACATTTTTCTCAGCTGTCATACAAATATGCAAAAGCTCAAAATAAGCAGATACAGAGGGGCTGGGGGTCAGAGAGTGCCTGTTGCAGAGAAACTTAATTTGCTGCAGCTCCAGATTGCCTGAGATATCAAAATAGGACGGAGTTTAGACAAGTAATTTGCAAGGTGCCATATTTTAGGTAATAGCTCGAAGTTCTCTGCTGGAGTGTGTCAGCTGCAGCATTCAGGGGAGCTGATTGAAAAACCTGAGCTGCTGGTGAAGGGTTCATTTCTCTGTCTGAAGCTGCAGATTGCACAGAGCACTCTCAATGGTGTTGATTTTGCTGATCCATCCCCGGCGTTGGCAGTTGGCAACCTGGAGCAGTGAGCAGAATCCAATATCTGTATTTCTGTGTGTGCTTACCAGCCAGGGAGTGCTCGCAGACCCTGGGACACCTCACCCCGGAACAGCCGAGGCTACGGAGAAATTTGGGCTAAATGAGAGAGAAAGGAGCTACAAATCCAAGAGAACGCCCAGCCCAGGCTGCAGAGGGTTTCTCTCCTTCAGGCTGCTCCGTGATTACCTTTCCCCAGGCAGCTCAGTGGGTTTATTTGGCTCCCTCCGAAATTGAAGTGTGGCCTTCCCTGCGCTCAGGCAGCCCTGCAGGGCTCGGAGCTGTGCTCTATTATCACGGCTTTTATTGCTCCTTGCAGTCTCTCCCTCTCCCCAGTGCTCCAGAACACATAAGGCTGCATTTACATTTTCTGAATGGACTAATCATGGCTCTCTGCTTTGATAAAGAAAGTGCAGCCTCCCACATAACCACATGGAAACCAACAGGGAAGAGTAAACCAGAAATAAACCCATTCTGGGGGGTTGAGAGAAAAATACCCACCAGGATAATTGGGAGGGATGTACAGAGAAGCAGCAACTGAACACATAGTCACATCTTCAGAAAAATAAATTATAATGCTAAAAATACCCAGGTGAAGGACAGCGAGAGAAAACATGATTGAAGCGGAACAATTGGGAGAGGAGTTAATAGTTATTAGCAATCACTTCAGATTGAATATAGGTTGGTTTTGTAACAGCACAAGGGATGATGCATCTGACAGGACTTAAACAATTGCCTCCCCCTTCCCCAAAGGATCTCGTTGGCAGCACCCTGGCGCTCACTGCTCAGTCTCCCTGCTCCTCAGGACTTACTCAAAGTTTTTATTTGTAAAAGACAGAAAAGTTTGGTCCCAGACAAAGCCTTCCAAACCTATATTCCAAGCCTTAATACATTGTAACATTTATCCCACTGTATTTTATCGTGTGGCCTTTAAAAAATAACCCTGGGAGGCCAAAGTTCCACCAGTCTGGGATCTTTTTATCCAATTTTGCCTTTGCCTGGGCAAACATGTGAGAATGGAGCAATGTTTATGATTTTTCTGCAAACACTCCCCCATCACCCAACTGTTTGCTGTGCCAGCCTGGTTTCTGTGCATTTATTAACAATCTGTGGACTTCTTTCTCTTGGAATTGCAATTCCCCAGTGTCCACAGAATTTGGGAACATTTTGCATCCAGACGTGCTGTGGCAGGAGGCTTTACAGCTCAGTGTGGATGTGTTCCCTGTCCTGCATCTCCTGGCACTGGAATATCAGCTCTGGGCACGTGGGAAATCCAAAACTGAGCCCCAGATTCCCTCCGTGTTCACGAGGAATTTGTGCACAGAGGGTGAAATTGAAAACGAGTTATCCTGAAAGGATTGTGAGGGGCGTGAGCCAAATCCGTCTTGTTCATAACTGGAGAGCTTCAAACCCTCAAAGATAAAGAATTTTCAAAGGGATTTTTTTGTTGTTGTTGTTTTAGAGAATTTCTGTCTGGTAATTGTTACAGAATGGTCCTTGTGGGTTTCTCCCAGCTCAGGATATTCCATGGTTCCATCAGCTTGATTCAGAACTCCAAAGCTGAAGGAAACAGAGGATGGGAAGGTGGAGATTTGCTGATTAAAGCAAAAGATGGGTTTGAAGAGAAGAACACCCAGGGAACGGCACTTTTTGTGCCAGGCCGGTGTCACTGAGGGGGAACAGCTCTGTCACGGGTCCTCCCTGCTCGGAGCTGCTCAGCCCCTCAGCCTGGCTGCAGAGTGAGGCTTTTCTGCCGCCCCAGCTGCACTTCCCAGCAGGTTTGTCCTCAGTGTAAAGCCCTGCCCGGGGCCTGAGCCTCTGCTGCCAGTGGGGCAGGGCGAGGGGAGCAATTGCAGGCGTCCGTGAAGTGCCATTAAGGCAGAGCTGAGTATTTCTGCCAGGCAGGTGTCGGGCTCTTGAGCAGGGCTGAGCAGATGAAGTGCAATCCGTGTCCTGCTGCCTGGCACGGGCACGGGGCGGGCGGAGGGGGTCACGCTGTGCCTCCCTCGTGACACCGCTGCAGGCACAAAGCAAGAAATCCCCTCGGCCTGGTGGGCCCAGGGGTGGAACCCGCTCAGCTCAGGGGCGATTTGGGGTGTCAGGATGGGCGTGGGGGGCACTGTGTGACCACTCATCCGATCTAAATCCTGCCCAAGCCTTTCCTGCATGCTGAGAGTGACACAGGAGCAGAATGCCACTGGGAAGGAGCTCTTTGGGCCTGGGTACAGCCTATGTCACATAAAATATACCCACATTGACTGTTCCCCTGCTTTTGAGGGGTCACAAGCTTCTCTCTAAAGCCTAAAACCTGCACATTTTCTTTTCCAGTGTGACAGTGAACCTCTCTTCCACTCACAGTGTGTGTGTGCCCACAGAAGTTACATGGAAATGTGGAAAGCACAGATTTTACACAGTGGTTCATAAATCAGTGGGAAATTCTTTTACAGAACTCTGTCCAGAAGTAAGGAGGAAAGGTTTGAGTGTAACAGAATTTCTGCAGTATGGAAAAGAAGTTAAAGGGGGGAAAAATAACAAAAACAACAGCACTCTGTACTTGATGGAATCAGAAATATTGCCAAGAGGTTGGATTCTTTTTTCTAGATTACTACCAGCAATTACTTCAAAAGAGATAAAAAACCAGGGTTGTGAGTTCTTAATACCATTGTGTGTTTGAAGAACAATAATTCCATGAAACCCCAAACACGTAGGAAACCCAACCCACACTGTTTGCATGTGTAACCCATCTGACCAGCTCCATTATAACCCTGGGGCTGGTTATTTATAAAACAACCCAAGTTGTTTTTCTTTGTAACTTGGAGCTCCACTCGAGGAGCTGTGATTCATTCTCCAAATGCTGGGAGCTCTGCAGCTCCATGCTTGGCATGTGGGAAAGTCGGGATGAGAGAGAGACTTGAGAATCACCAAGTGGGGATGTGTTATCTTGTGTAGAAACAACCTACAGACAACAACTTGGGCCAAAAATACTCCAGCCCTGAGCAGGACCCAGCACCATCCTGGTGGCTGATTCCCTGCCCTAAAGCCACACTTTCCACTGGGTTCAAAAAGCTGGGACTTGGAACTGGGGGCAATGGAAAAAAAATATTGAGATATGAACAGGAATGGTTCAGACTAAGGTGACTGTAAACCTCACACAAAATCTGCTTGCAGCACTCAGAGGAGTATTTCTGAGAGGTTTCCTTCCAGGGGTTCTTCAGGAAAGGGTGACAGATCCCCGGTTCTCCACCGGGGAAGATTGTTCTCCATCCAGACTGGTGCTGAGTGTTACATTTGAAAGAACTCCAGTTTTGCCTTACCAGATGTAAAAAATTGAGTGTGGTAAGAGGAAAAAAAGTGTTTTCCCTGAAACAATTTGACTGAACAATCTTGTTCCTTGGGGAGCTGGAATGTACCTACATTATATCCTCTCCACACATCCTCCTCCTCCTCTTCTCCCTGTCACTCTCCCTCCATTGTGTCTGTGTGAGAGCAATGTTAAACATCAAACTTCTAAAAATCAGCCGAGCTTCTTAGCAACTCCAGCTGCCTCTTTAGCATACAATAACAACTGTTTGTTGCTTTGCAGTGAGTGGTTTAGATGGAGAAATGAGACAACCCGAATTTCAGTTTGAAAAGCCACTCTCACCTCTTCTCTTGTGGAAGGGAACAGCTTAATGGATCTTTTTGGTGTAATGACAAATATTTTCCTTTTTCTCCTGTCTTTATTTACATCTCTAGGCAGTGGTGATCACAGCAGCCACTGCTGTCTGTGTTCTCTCACCGGGATATCACAACATTTCTATTTCTGGGAGAAAAGCACAACACGAATCTCTTACCTTCAAGCCATAGGAGTCCCTCGAGCAGAGGTGTGAGTACTTTGTGCCAGATATATCCAAAACACCACAACTCTCCACCGTGGCTCTTCCCAAGCTCTCCCAGGCTTTCAGGCAGACTTTTTGGTATTCGGCATTCACGCACAAGCAGAGGAGCAAAAAGAAAGAGAATCACCTGCCTGACCCCCGCCAGCTGGGAGTGGTGCAGGTGGAACTCGCCGTGGTTAACCCCGGGCTGAGCCAGCGACTGCTGGAACTTCAGGAGCTCGGGAAGCGGCTCCGCTTCCCGGGCAGAGGCGATCCCGGGGCCAGGCTCTCCCGCAGCGATTCGCTGTCCATCTCCTTCAGCACCCCGCCGGCTGCCGAGGCAGCAGCTCCGTCTCCATCTCCCGGAGCCCAGGCTTGGCTAGCGGCCGGGCAGAGCCGCCCCTTCCTCCCGCGGAGAGATCCCAACAACCTGTTTCCACTCCGGCTCCCTTCGCCGGCCGCGGGGTGCGAATTCCCGCAGCGCTTCCCTCTCTGCCTCGCCCGCTGCTGCCGCTGCCGCTGCTGCGGGGAGGGAGGGAGAGAGGGAGGGAGGGGGCGAAGTTTCCTCCCCCGAATCCCACGGACTCGCCCCGGCGGGGGTGGGCGGCTCCAGCCCCGGGGATGCGGGACCGGCACCGGCCCCGGCACCGGGACAGCGCCGGGCGGAGCGGGGGGCCGGGGCCGGGGGGGCTCAGCCGCCCCCACCGCGGCCCCGGGGAGAGGAACGAGAAGGGTTCCCACCCCCGGGAACCCCTCGGGGGGAGCAGCCCTGCCCTGCCCCGCGCAGGCACTCCCGGCTGAGCGCCGGGGATGCTCGGCCGGGGGTGCTCGGCTGGGGATGCTCAGCCGGGGATGCTCCGCGCGGTCCTGGAGCGCCGGCAGCCTCTGAGCTCCCAGGTCAGCGCTGTCCCCGCGTGTGCCCAGCTGCTGGCATGGCAGGGGAAGCGAGGAACGGCCCGCCAGCAGGGACTTCTGTGCGAGCAAGCGGGCCGGAGGTGATGTTCCCACTGCGAGCAGCCCGGAGAGCTCCGGTGTCACGGAGCAGGGCACGGCCGAGGAGGGGCATCACTCACCTGCCTCCTTCCCAGCTCCAGCACGTCCCGGGGCTTCGCCAAAATCCCCGGCTGGAATTCTTAGCAGTGCTCCTTGTTTAAACACTCCCTGTGCTGGCAAAGAGATCCCTTTGCAATTCAAATACCAAGAGAAACCATTTCCTGAAAGTGTGGCTGCTGTTGCAATATTTTAATATCTTCTTGTAGTTTAATATCCCTAACAGCACCTCACTTTCTGAGCATTAGCAGTCCCTAATGCGAAGGGCGTTTCCTAAGAAAGCTCTTCTCTTTTTTCCAGTAATGACTCAATACCTTTTCTGAAGGTATTTTTCATATTCCCAAACAGCCCTGGACAAGGAGAGAACAGAGTGAACCCCATCTTTGTGGTGAGGTCTTAAAGAAATTCAGTTTCTGGGGGATTTTCTCCAAAGGAGTGGATTTCAGCCTCTCTGGGTGAGGGAACCCTAAAGCTCCTGGCCCCGCTGGGATGCTGCATTCCCAAATTGCTGTGTGCACACCCTTGAGTTTCTGAGTCATCTTCAGTGCTAAAGTCAAACTGAATTCTCCTGAACTTTCCAAGTGTTGCTGCAATAATCCCCTTTTTATCTGATTTATGTGAGTTTTGCAATGCCAAGGGAGCCAAATGAGCTTAGTATAGAGCAATTATTTCTCCTGGAGAGCAGGACAGCAAAGCTTTCATACACTTTGCTTGCCTCAAAAGAAATATATTTATTTAATGGATGGACAAGGCCCTTTTGAGATACTTATGCATCCTTTGAGGCCAAGAAGAATCTGTCCTCTCCTTGACTCCTTGGGCTTTCAGTTGTACCACAAGAATATTTTCTCTCCAGCCACCCATAAGAAAATCAACTCCAATCTGAGTCAGGAAAAGAGCAATTTAATAACTGAGAACGGAGTGAGGTGTTTCATGGACGAGCTCTGAGTCTCACTGACTCTTTGCCATCTGCCTCGGCCTTTTGATTTACAGCGTTTAACTGCTTGTAAAACTCATCTCTGTGTGGGGTTTTTTCAGTCCTACTAAAGAAAAAAAGCATTTATTCTTTCCCCTGGAAAACGATGGATTAAAATAACGGCAGGTCTGATGGGAGATGTGCTACAAATCACATCTGCCTTTGCCAGAAATGCACCTTGTCTCTCAGTCTGTAATGGGAAAAGCTGGGAAAACTGCAGGAGCCTTTAATCAGGTGATGGAGATGTCCTTAGGAAGTTTAAAGTGAGATTCATTTCCCTTGCATTTCATATCAAGGATTTCAATAAATGCCCTCGAGTCGGATGAATCATGGGAGAAAATAAAGCACAATAACAAGAAAAACTGATGGATAAAAAAACCCCCCAGCCCTGAACTCAAAGCCAAAACAAAATGAAACTTCAAACCCACAAGTGCAACCTTCTCATAAGGAGCAAAATCTTTTCTTTTTGGGGCTTTCCTGGTTTGTGGAGTGCAAATATCCTGAATGTTCTGTGCTTCCTTAACATGAGTTCTCTCATTTTGCTCCTGTAACACAAGATTTTGTCATCTGACTGGAGGGAGATCAGGTGCCTCCTGCACTGCACCACGCCACAGCAAAAGGGAAATGGCAGTGAAATATCAGCCCCTGACACTGAGATAATTCATTATTTTGCTTCTCTGTTACAGGCTGCCGGTGTGGAAAGCTTTGAAGAGAACGCTGGGGTCTTGACTGACAATTTGATTTCTCTGATGCAAGGAGGAGTTGGCCACAAATGCTGAAGAGGAAATGTTTCTGATGCCCCTGGGATAAGGCAGAGTTTTTTTAAGGGCCGGTCCTGAACTGTAGAATGAGCTTTCCTACAGGTTTGTCACAACTTTGTTGCTTTCTGTGTCAGGCCCGCCTCTTTCTGGCATCAACATGCAATAAATAAAAAAAGGAGGAAGATTTTCAGAGCAAACCACCTGAGTCTGCACTCAATTCCTCCTGCTGTGTAAAAAAAGCCCATCCAAACCCTCTAACACTGATTAATTGGTGCAAGTGCATCACACACACTCCTAAATGTTGCTTGGGTCTCATATAAAGTGAAAAAAGCAAAAAAGCACAAAATCTAGCTCAGAACGGTGCAGAACTCGCCCTGTTTCACTGCAGGAGCAGGGTGCTTGTTCACTATGGGAGATGCTCCAAAACTGATTCTTCAGGCTCCTAAAAGTCAAGGGTCAGCACCGTGCAGCTGAGGAGGAGAGTGAGGAAAATGCAATAATTAGCACAGGGTGTCCAACCTTTCTCTGTGGCACCCAGAGCCCACCCCAGATTCAGCCTCTGAAATGCTAAATCCCAGTCAGGGGGCAAAGTGCAAGTCCCATTCCCCAGCTGGCGCCCAGCCTGCCTCTCCAGCAGCCCCAGGGAGCCAGGCTGGGCAGGGATGGAGATGGATCCTCATGCAGAGCCCCCCTCCCATCCTGTGCTCCCCCAGCGCTGCTGCAGAGTCATCTGGCTGCAGGTTGTGCCACCTTCTTTACAAATATCCCAATTAGCATCCCTTGCAGGAGACGTTCTCTCCCAGGGCAGGCCTATATCTGACTCTGGAATAAAAGACCTGCAGCTCAGGAAGGCAGATTAGTCATAATGAGCCTTCTGAACTCGAATGCTCTGCAGTTTTCTCATCTCTCCTGCCAAAACAAGCAGCATTCCCAGCCTCCTGTGCACACTTGGAGTGCGGAGGGAGCCTTTGCTTTGCTCAGCAGAACAGGCACAGGGAATTGTTGGTCAGAACTGGCTGCTGGGGGATGATTCTGTCCCTGGGCCTTGCACCGGGGTGTGGCAGCTCCTCGGTCCTGCCAGAGAGAGCACCCAGGGCTGGCACAGGCTGGCTGTTCACTGCGTGGTGTTAAGGGCAGCCCTGGGAGCTGCAGGCTCTGGGCACGCCTGCAGATGTGGTTTGAGCCCGTCAGGAGGTGTCCGATCCAACGTGCTGTGCTTTCAGTGAGGCACTGACTCATCAGCTGTGCGAACCAGGGGCTGCAGCAGAAGCTGATGATCCGAGGGCATGGCCTGTGCTTTGAGTGCTGCAAAGTCCAGGGAAGCGTGGCCCTCCAGAGAAGGAAATTGCTGGTTTTGGGTGCCCGAGTTGCAGAAGGAGGTACCCAGGGTGTGCTCCCCTGCTGGAATAATCGTGTTTCACCCCATTCCTGTGACCCCCGAGGAGGTTTTGGTGCCCCAGCCCTGCTGCATTCCCCGTGTGTTTGAGCCAAAGTCCAATCTGTTCACACAGCTCTGCAATTGACTGGATCAGTTCATTTCAAGTGTGGGAAATCAATACTCTTTGGTGTGAGATTTCTTCAGCGGCCAGGATGGGTATTGATATCTCTGGGAAGGAAATGAATTCTCCTCTTCTTGCATATTCCCAGGGATGGGCCAGGACGATGCTGTTACTCCCTTTAATCAATAATGGCAATAGTGCACTCAATAGTGGCTCAAAATATTTATTTTTTTCCCAAAGCAATGCACCAGGATGTTCTAATCTGAGGGAGAGGGCTGGCAAAGGGATCTGACCTACCCATGCCGCTGATCTCCTGTGGGGCACTGGGCACGTTTGGGCCTTTTCTCTGTCTCACTAAAGTTAGGGCAGAGGTTTGGATTATCACGGGCTTGGAGCTGACATATATTTTATGCTTTTTAATCACTTGCCATTTCTCACGGTTGCCTTTATCCTCTGAAGTGGCCTGTGCAATCCCCACAGGACCCCCGGCTGGGGAAATGCTATCAGCGCGTATTCAAACAGAATAAAATTTGCTGTGGCAGTGTTTATGAAAACACTGGCTGAGCTCTCTGGAGAGCAAACCCAGGCTGGGAGCAGAGAGTCAATAACGATTTGTCCATGGATAAAGGGCTGGGATGAGCACACTGGGGGGGCAGAGCACACGCTCCCTTCTCACAGTGGCTTTTTGGAAACTACAAAAACCCTCTTAATTTCCTTGTTGTGGGCAAGGATAAAAGATGTGCTGCTGGAAGGGATTCCGTGGCAGGGCCATTGTTCCTCACGAATGCAATATTTTGCAGGACAGATAAGGAAAGAGGAGGATTTAAAAGCACCTGGCCAAGTGCAGGTTATTAATTCTGATTAAACTTAGGAAAATTCAGCTCCTCACTATTCCAGCAGCCATGGGGTTACTCAGGTGTTGTCAGAGCTGTGTCCTACCAGGGAAGCAGAGAAATGTTTGGCTGTGATGGCCCCCAAATACCTGAGTGTCCCAAATTTTGGGTCCTAACTAGGTTACTTTAAAAGGTAGAAGGAGATGAGTCTTCCTGTTCTCTCCATCTCTTTGTATCTGGTGCTTTTTCTCTGCTAACAAAGGCCCTTGGGAACCTTGAGTGTTGGCAATCAGCTTGGAAAAATTCACCTGGATCGCAAGAGCCTCTTTTCTGCCTTTTCCGAGATTTTTTTTTTTGCCTTCTTGTTATTTTTGCACAGCTCGGCAGCCAGTGAAGTCGTGTAATTAGAGTTAATTGTGATTGCTCGGTGATGCAACAGCCCCCCACTGCCTTCAGGGTGCTTCTGGCTCAGAAGGAGCAGGGATGTGTCGGAGGGACAGAGTCCCCACAGCCCCAGCCAGCCCTGGAGAGCTTCCCCTGCTCCCTGCCCAGTCCCACAGGGAGGTGGCAATGTCACCTCGTGCAGGTGAGTTTGGTTTTCTCCAGGTTTTTAATTTGTTTTTGAGGCTGGCAGTGACAGATCTCTGGTGCTGCTCAATGCTCCAGCTGCAATTTTTCCTCCCCGAGGCACAGGGGGGGACTGCCAACACTTTGATAAGTGACCAAAGCCAGTCTTGTCACATCCCACAGCCACACACCAAGCCCAGAGCTGACTCCTGCCCTTTCCAGGATCCAGAGCCCTCTGGGAATTTTGCCTCGTTGTGCCTCTGTCACACCATGATTTCAGAAGGATCTGCCTTCAGTAACTCACCTGGCTTTCTGATGAGAAAAAAAAGCACTTTAATAGTCCTCAAAATCCCTAATTTACATCATTCTGGGCTGCTGTAGTGGCCACTCAGGGGACAGTCAGTGGTGCTTTGCCCTGCTGTGTCGGTGGAGGTTTAATTGCTGCGCTTTTGGGCAGCACACGTTTTTAAACGAGGCCCACAAATCCCATTCTGCCCCCAGAATGGATGTCTGATGGTCATTAATGCCAAATTGCCACTGCACAGCCTCAGGGTGCCAGACCCACCCTCGGGAGGGGACCGTCCTGGGCTGGAATTCTTCCCTTTGCTGCGAGATGGAAAAGAGCAGAGAGGAGGGGAACAGATGGGCCTTTCCTGGTGCCACACACACACACACACACATCCTGCAGAGTGTGAGGGAAGCAAAACACTCAGCTGGGAGTGGGAGCTGGGGAGAAGTTCAGGAGCCGGGGAGGCTCAGGAGCCGGGAAAGGCGGGTTCTCAATGAGGCAGAAAAGCTGCACTTGCTCAGGATTAGCGAAAACCCCAGGGACAGCCACCCACGGGCCACAGTCTGCTGCGGAGAGGCTGCGAGACAAAGCTTTGAATAGATTACAGCAAATCATTTATTACAGCAAAGTTTTCAGGCCCTTCAGCAAACCCCGCTGGGAGCCGCCTGTTGCACGTGGGGAATGTGGGCTGCAAAGGGCATTTTTGGGGTTCTGTGAGGGAAGTTGCCTGTTGCACACCCTGAGTATGGGCTGGAAAGGGCTTTTTGGGGATTTTTTGAGGGAAGTTGCCTGTTCCACACAGGGAATTTGGGCTGCAAAAGGCATTTTTGGGGTTCTCTGAGGGAAGTTGCCTGCTGCAAACTGTTAATATGCCTGCAAAGATAATTTCTGGGGTTCTGTGAGGGAAGTTGCCTGTTCCACACAGGGAATTTGGGCTGCAAAGGGCATTTTTGGGGTTCTCTGAGAGCTCTTCGTGCTGCTGCCAGATCAAACATGAAGGATATTCCTCCTTACCCTGCCCAGCCCTTAATTGCTGCCGTTTATTTCCCCCAAAACGCCTCTCTAGCACTTTCCCTCAGACACAGGCAGCCTAAAGCGTGTTTTAATCACCAGGATTAATGTTTATTGGTGCAGGAACACTCCGGCAAGGAAACGAGCTCTGCCTGGATATTTTGGGATCAATGGTCAAGGCGCTGAAGGAACAGGCTGGTTTAGCAGAAATCTGTTCCCTTCCTGCCTGCTCTGTACCCAAATGTGCTCAGCTCACCAAATCCAGCTGACTCGGCCTCTTCTGGAGCACAAAACCCTTCCCAGTCTGTGGCTCTTGCATGGAGGGCGCTTTCCAATCTCTTTTTCAGAAATGAGATTCACGAGCTACCTGGATCCTCTTTGCAGTTCGGGAAATAATTACTTTACGCAATATAATTTGCTTAAAACCATGACAGTTTTAACTATAGTTTAAGGCTAAATGACTGCTCAGCAAGACAGCTGGTAAAATTCACCCTGTAATAAGACTGCAGCAATGTAAACAAGCCCAGCCCATTTAGGGCTTTGAGTTAATATAGACGTCAAATAGTTTCAATATCTCTAAATTTCCCAAACCATCAGGCATTTCCCTCCTTTGTAAACGTGTTTGTAATTGATCTCATCCTCTATCACCTAAACCCGCAACAAATGTCTGTCCTAGATCCATAGGACTGATTATGTTTGAACATAAATGAAATTAACCTTGGAGGAAACATCGTCTGGTTTGTTGGAGCACCACAGGCACTGGTGACACGGGGAATGAGGAGCTCCTGCTGCAGGGAATTCCAGGCCTGGCTTGGAATGTGGCTTTTTCCAAAGAAAATGCAGCCTGAAGCAGCCAAAAATGACAGTGCTTAGCTTTTGTTATAACACATGCCTTGGGGGTTTTCCCTCTGTTCTGTAGAGCTCCTGTAGGAGCTGTGCTTTTGCTTAATTTTAAGATTTTATCTCAGTTTACTTTTTCATGCTCAGGAGCTTGGAGAGCTCCAGCCAGGTAAGAGTCACCCCCAAACCAGGTTTAGGTGAGAGGCTGAGTCTTTCCTCTCAAATGGCGATAATTTGAACAAAATCAGGCTCAGGACTTGCTAAAACCCTGCTATTCACTCCACATGCTTCCCTTCAATCCTTGTGAGAGTCTGAGCCAGTCAGAAACCAGCCAAGTGGGCAGGTGAAAATCGTATTTCTAGAGAAGCCGAATCATATTCCTGAAAATGAAACCCCTGTGAGGCCTCCCGGCAGGCTGAGCAGTGCCAAACCATTCCAATTTCACTCAGGAGCAGCAGGGAGGTGTCTCTGGGGCCTGATGTCCTCTCTCCTGCTCAGCTAATAACCACCATCCAATTGCAATTATGGCGATAAAGCTGAAAATTCATTTGCAGCCGCTTGAGTTGCGGTGATTTATTGTTGGGTAATTATCTTGCTGCAGTCTTGAGGATGGAATAATCGCCCTGATTTGCATAATCAAGGCATCAAAGTCTTTAGAGCAGGGCTGGCTCTCAGCAGATGGCCCTGGTGTGTGTGGTAGGAACCCTCGGATTTTGTGGTTGCATCCCATCCCGTATCTGTTTGCCTATAGCAAAAGTTTGCTGTCTTCTACTAATTAAGTGTCATTTACATGAATATAGAGAGCCCTTTCTGTGTTGCTGTCAGCCTGCTGAAGGCAGAGGCAGCCCTGACCCACCTGTGTGGCTGAACAGGAGCTGGGAGAGGCAGCATTTCCTAAAAACGTGGAACCTCAGAATGGTTTTGCTTGGGAAGGTCCTTAAAAATCACCTCATTCCAATTTCCCTTGGCCAGGAACACCTTCCACTGGCACAGGTTGCTCCAAGCAGAGCTGGTAACTCCACACAACAGGATGGTTTCTCCCTTTAAATCAAATAATTCAAAAAAACCCTCTCTTAAAACAGAGCTGTGGTCTGGATGTGCCCTGGTGAAGAAGGAACAGGATCCATAAAACCCGAGAGCTTTCCTCTGGAAATGTGATTTCTGGGAGTGCAGGGCTCCAGCTTGTCATCAGATTAAAAACCACACATGCAAAAAAGGCTTGGAATTGTGTTTCAAACTGAAATTTTGACTTGACATTTCTGAGCCCTGTAACTCTGCACCTTAAAAATGACACCAGCACTTTTCATCTGCCTTTAACGTCGGTTTTATACCAATAATTACCAGCACCGTGTAATTAGCTGAGTGTTCTGAAGCTCTGCCTGTCATCACAGAAATTGGGCTGTTCCCATGAAAGGGTGAACCTTCATGGGCTCTTTTTTTGCCTGAAGTCTGAATTTTCCATCCGTGGTTCACATGTTTGTTGGTAAAACCATCACATATGAGGCAGAAATCAATAAAAATTCTGAAGTATCTCATCAGGGGTGTTTCATCTCTATGGTTTTATGCAGGATGGAGAGAAGGAAGGTTAAGTATGAAAATTTGAATTCCCTGACAAGAAATTTTTATCTGCACTGCAGATTTTTGATTTCAGTTCCATTTCAGATGCCCTGCATGTGTTTCTGCCCCTAACCTCCCTGTATTCACCACTGACACCAACCCAAACAGGTTCAGTGTCGTGGTGCTCCAAAATTGCCAGAGAGCAGCAGAAATTGCCTCATTCCCTGCACTTTTGTGCCCTCACAGTTGAGTTCTTGAGTGTCTAATGAGGGCTGTGCTCTGAGAGGAAATTACCTGTGACCTGGGTAATTCTGAGTAATAAATGGGGGGAGAGGACAAAAACAGCAAATAACAGCAGGGCTTGACACAGAGTTAACGTCAATCCACTGCTTTTCTACCCAAACTGGAGTGAGAGTTGCATTTCCAAGAGTTCAGCTCGCTCTGTTTCCAAAGCACTTATCAGAGTAGTTCCTCTCAGGCAGTCCTGCTTTTAGACCGATCCTCAAAGGATTTTGTTCCCTTAAATGGGTGGGGGGGGAAAAAAAGTGCAAACTACTTTTTTCTTTTTTTTTCCAAGTGTAATTTTTAATTACGCTTCTAATTAGGGAGCAAAACTGTCACGGAAATTACATCTTTGGATTGTCGCACGCAGGAACGTGAACTTGGCACTTCGTTTGCTATTGCTGGCACCTTTCCTTAGGATTGGGACGGCTTTTTATCCATGGAGAGTTTTGTTGTGCTAATGGGTCTGTGCTCAGGACGTGGGGATGCTCTGAGGGAGGGAAATCCAAAGCAAATTCCACAAACTGTGCCCTGTTTCATCCTCGAGGAGAGAAAAGCTACTTATTGTCTGTGGATCTGCGTTTGGAGGACGTTTGTTGGTGGAAATCTCCTCACAATAACCAGGGTGCGCATGGGGAAAACGGGATAGGGTTGGAAATGCAGCCTTTTCTCCTCGCCAGGGCACCCCCGAAGGGGTTACAGGGCTGGGATGCTCATCCCTGGCACACGCACCGGTGTCTCCTCTGGGGGTCTGTGCAAAGTTCAGGAGTTGCCTCACCTGTGTTTGCGCAGGGCTCACCTGCCCGCCTGAGCCGCGCCGCGCTCCCGCCGGAGCCGCTCGGCCTCCGCAATAACGGCGCGAAAGGTCAGCGCTGAATGCCTGATGAGCAGGATCCTGCCCAGGGGACACCAGCTGCCTTTGGGGCTCCGGCAGCCCCCAGACCTGGCTTTTCCCCAAGTTTTGCCGAAACTCCCAGTCAAGCACTAAAACCCAGTTTATTTCGGGAAAAAGCATCTTCTCAAGAGCATTCCAGCTCGCTAATTCCTCCATTACCAGCACAGGGTTGTTCCAGGAGTTGGTAAATCGGGTTTAAAAGGCAAATTGACACTTGGAGATTATCTCCACTTCTGTTTTATTCTTTTATTTTGAATTCATTTCAGGCTTAACCGCGGAGCCTGCAGGATGTATCACTGCAGCAATCAGAATCCTTATTAAAAAAAGAGCGGGATTGAGCTGCTAATTCCACAGAGCCATTCTGCAGCTCGCAGCTCGCTTGTAATTTAGATTCAATCAGCAAATAAATATGATAACAGGCTGCTGTTTATTGAACCAACAGACAAGAAAGCTCTGTCTTTAGGAGCTGCTTGCAAAGCTGTGCAACTTGGCACGGCCCTTGTCTGGCTGCCGGGCTGGGACTGGGGAAGCAGGAGACACTTTGCAGGGCACATCCAGGCATTTTCCCTGTCTGTCACCTCTGGGGCTGCCTGACCTTTTCACTTTATTACCCAAATCCCCGTCCCTGCATTCTTCTGTCTCTGTGCTGACACCCTGAGCCCACCCTGGCTGTCAGACAGCCCCATCGATTCCAATGTTGATCCCAATATTGATCCCCATTCCAATACGGTTTCCAAAGAGCATTCCCAATGTGGGAGTCTGGCTGTTCTGTGGGAAGGCAGAGCGAAGGGAACAAAAGAACTCTGTCAAACCAGGGTCTGTCACCAGCAAATCCAGCAGGATCTGCCTGCTCCTGGCTGGGATCTGGCAGCTCTGGGATGCCCCAGCATTGTCCTGCCTCGAGTCTGTGTTCCCTGCTCCGAGGGAGGAACCTGGAGCATTGCTGGGGTTAATTGTGATTGCCGCAATGTGGAGCCAACCTGCAGCGGGGCAGATGGAGCTGGGCTGGTTTAAAGCCATTGCTGATGGCTCAGGGCATTCTCCTGCAGATATTTGCTAAACCAATGCAAAAATGCCCAGCAAAAGCAAGGGCTTAGCCATGGAAAATGCTGGTTTGGGTTTATCAGTGGGATATGGCACTGAATTGCAGGATTGTTAAACCAGGGAAAGCTTTTCCTTTGCCTGTCAGTGCAGGGCTGATGCATCTCGAGGCAGAGATGTTGCCGTCCCTTCAAAACCATCCAAATTTTAATCCCATTTCAGAGCAGGAAATGGTGCTCATCGGGACATTCCATGTAAAGTTCATTCCACAGCTTCCACAATTCCCATTTCCCCCTTGCTGTGCTCCTCCTGGACGCTGTTTGATGTAGTCAAATAATGGTTGCCGATTGTTTCTTTTTCTCCAGTTGACTTTCCAACACCAAGGGGGAAATACACAGAGATTTAGGGCAGGATGGGAACTAATCACTTAAGACCTAATTAGCAAGGGATTCTCACAGGGACGTCCTCCCCGGGTAATTGCTGCTCATTTTCGGCTGTGGATACAGGAAGACAAAATAGTTTTATGGAGATTAATCAAGTCCCTGCAAAATCCTGTGAGGAGCACCCAGTGTTTGAGTGGGGAGGGTGGAAAGGAGGGATTTACAAAGTCTTCTTTAAAAGTATTTAATTAAACAGATTTCCCCCAGTTTGGTTTGGGGCTCCTGAAGGATTTGCCTCCAGCACCTGCTCTGTGCTCAAAATGCAGGTACAGATGCTGCAGAGCCTCTGGTGCTACAAACCCATTTTCTTCTGGAATATCACAGAATCAGCACCAGGACTGCTCCTGTCCTAGCAGGGACCACCCCCAAAACGCCAAGCAGAGGCAACTGTGAAGCTGAGCAGTGTCAGTTTAACTCAGCCCCCAGCAGCATCCAAACCATTCCTGTTTATTTACTGCTCCAGCTTGCTTTAACACATTAAATTTGTGCCTTTTTTCCCCTGCAGAGCAGCGCCAGCAGTGCGAGAGCTGCACAAGGCATGTGTGCTCCTGCAGCTCATGACTCTAACCCTGTGAGTGACTTGTTCTGTTAGCATGATAAACACATGCTGGAGAGGAACAGCACTAATTATGACCCTGTCACCTTCATCAGCTCCCCACTAATTGTTTTGGCTTTTTTTAATCTCAGTGCTTGGAGATGAAACATGATGTTTGGTTCTGCAAAGGAGTTGAAAAGAAAAGAGAAGAAAGAATTGCATTTTAAAATAGAAGCATCAGGTAGATCTTTCTGTTGGATTTGAAATTCAAATGACAGAAATTATAACTTTTTTGTGTGTTATTAAAATAAGGCACGGGAGGTTTTTAGAGGACTTTTCTGGGACTGCCCATATCGAGTCTCAGTCCACTGCTTCACCTTGGGTTGTGCTCTGATGATCCCAGCCCAGGATCAGGGTTCTCTGTGTCACAACACAATAAAACTTCCCTAAATCTCTCCAGGTGTTGCCGGACAGCTCAGCAACCTCCCCAGTGATAACCCTCTTCCTCATTTTCTGAGGATAAAGGGTGATATCTCCTTATTATGGGCTCTATGGATCTTGGGAGAATGAGGATTAGGATTCAAGCCTGCAGCAAAAAAACCCCCACATCTTTTGTTCCTCTGGCTCTCCAAAATAGCAACTAACTGGAGCAGAGTCTGGATTTTCTGCTGGGCATTTCTTGGGGATGATGTACAGGTGTGAAGGGCTGTGTCAGACCTACACAAAATACTAAATATTTCACAAAGTGAAATCAGGACTAAGGTTTGTTTAGGGGAAAAATCTCCCTGGGTGCTCTTTCATCCCCTCACAAGGGGCAGGTTCTGTCACTGCACCAAGACCAGAATTAAAGCTGCCAGTGGGAGCCACTATTGACAGCCATGGCTCAGAAATGTTTTGACAACTAAGATTTGTATGAAATAAGGGATCTCTGAAAACTCTTAGCAAACCTTGCTGGGTGTTATTCCACCTGGGGAGAGCTCTTGACATGGAGAAGGTTTTCAGCCACTCGGGAATGTTCCATTTCCAATGTTCCCAAAGCAGCGAGTGAGGCACAGGTCAGTCTGTGACAGCTCAGGTCTTGTCACAAACCTTCACACAAATGGGTTTTATTTTCAGCTCTCCCATGGTTTGCTCCTCTGGGGAGTTTGTTTCCTTTTTTTCCTGGGTGTAGCTGCAAAAGATTTTGTGTCATGTCAAGGCTTTAACTTGTATTCTAAAGGAAAATTGGAGAAATCCACATTTCTCCATCCTGTCCTCTGTGTCCTCACCTCTGGTAGTTGTTGAGTGCTGTTTCAGTGTCTAGATGTGCATCCCCTGTGCAAAGAGCAGCAGAGTAAAAATATCAGTGCAAGGCAAGGCTGTGTCCATCTCCAGGAGATTGGGTGTGGAAAACGATTTATTTGCGGTGTCCAGGTCTTGGTTCAAACACATACATGGACAAACAGCCGAGATGCCCTTAAGGAAATGAAGCCAAATATCAATATGAATGAAAGAGAGAACTGTGATCAGCCCAGGGCCTGGTTTCCCATGGCTGCCCTGAGTAATTTCCACCAGCCGCCGTTTCAGCAGCCTGTGAAAGGAAATTGGCTGGGTGAGTGAGCTCGGGGTTATCCAGTTGTGCAGGTTTCTGCTCCAGCACATGTTTATAATCAAGAGCAAATGTCCATGTCTGCTGAGCTGGGCTTTGCAGACACCTCACTTGTGGAAATATTCCCCTCTCAGTGGAGGACAAAGGTGAGTGGGTGTGGAGAAAAGGAGAAGCTGTGTCCTTCCCACTCTCTACAGCCTGGTGATGAGAGGCACAAAGAAGGTGCTGTGTGAAATGTGGAATCCCAGAATGGTTTGGGATGGAAGGACCTTCAATATATCCAATTCCACCCTCTGCCATGGGCAGGGAACCTTCTGCTCCATCCGTGCTGTGCTGTATCAGACTCAGACTGGCTGCTTTCAGCTGTCCAAAGGAATGTCAGGCTGCTGACCAGGAATTAGGAGCTGTGCTGGATGTGGAGGGAGCATCAGCTCCCCCCGAGCCGGGCGGGTGGGGAGGCAGAGTCATGAATAAACATGATTTGCTCTGCGACTGACGCACGGCAATCAAAGGCAAACTCGTTTAGTTTGAAATCCGGACTTTAATTGCCAGCCCACGTTTACCTGGCTGTGTAGGCAGGAGGGAGAACTCTTCACCCAGCTGCATGGGGATGCTGGCTCCTGGGAGGGGAGGAATTGCTGGGAGCTGTTCTGGGAGACTTCTTTTAATTTCCAGCTCAAAGCACAAGGTCTGTCCTTGCTCTTGCTGGCCACGGCAGGTTGTCATTAAATAAAGAAAAGACCCTTTACATCTGCAAAGTAATTACACAGCAGCCATCCCGATGGCAGAGCTCAGCTCCCAGGCTTGTGGAGGGACGTTTATCTTGGTCATTTTAGTTCTCATCTTGAAAACGTTCAGATTATCCAGGGCAATCCAGGAGTGGAGAAAGAAAACTGTTGTTCATGGATTTCTGGCCGATTCAGCCCAAACTGGCACAAATACCAAAAGCAAACTTCCAGCAGGACAGTTTCCAGGGATCAGGGAGTTGTTTTCACACAGCCTGCTTGGATGCATCTCCAGTAAATGAGAAAAAGAGCTTTTGCTCTGCATCATTTTTAATAAAATCGATCCTCACTCTCGACAAAGACCAAAGAAATCGAATCCATGTGGGGAGACACTGAGCCCTGTGGACTCAGATTAATTCCACTCCCCTAATTCCCATGGTGCTGGCAGCACCACTCCATCCCCATGGAACACCAGGCCTGCTGAATCCATCTGCAGTTACGTAACCTCATTAACCCAGCTGACAGCAGCCAGTCTGTATTTCCTGTAACTTCTTTTTCATTGCCTTTGGCGATGCAAACCAACCGTCCCTGATCGAGTCCCTGACAATAACCCTATTGTTGTGCCCCTGCCCCAGTGCAGTGCCCTGAGCTGGGAAGCCATCCAGAGGTACAGGAGATATTCCAGGATTTCAGGTGAGGGGGCTCAGCACCGTTTTCGCACCCACACTGGCAGTGTTTGGTTTTTGGCCAAACTTTCTGCCCCAATCTGGGCATCACATCCTGCTGCTCTCTCAGGCACCGCTGCCCTTCCTTCCACCTCCCCTGGGCTTGGGCTGGCCAAGCTTTAGGACCAACGTTAATTTTGAGGTCACAGATGAATTTCAGGGATGTTGATCCTTATGAAACAACTCCTAATATCTGCCAAAGTTACAGCGAGTAAAAAATTAACTTTTAAAAAATTAACTTTTTAGTCACACCCTGGACTTTTCTCACTTTGGCTTCTTGTTTATATTTGGGCAAAACATCTGAGTTGCCTCTTCTCCCAGCTTGCTTCCCTCTCCCTGTTGGCTCCTGGCAAATTGCTGTGGATCAGCTCAGCAACACAGCCAGGCCTCAGAGGGGAGAGGGGAAGATTAATTGAAGACTTAATTTCTTCTCTTTTCATTTGATCAGCTAAGTGAGAGAGGCATGGGCCCTGTGCTCCTGGGGCCATGAATCAGAGCCCAGAGCTGCCACAGGCGGGGTTTGTGCCGGGTTCCTGATGAGTTTGGAGCAAACAGCCCTGCAGGCAGAGCCCATCCATCACAGCCCCGCTGCCATCTCCTACCCCGGGCAGCACCAGGGCGGGGAAAAGGAGCTCAGAGAGAAGTGGGAAGGGTCAGGGGTTAGGAGCGGCTCGGCAGGAGGGTGGGAGATGGGGACAGGTCTGAGGGAAGTTCTCCAAGGGGCAGCAGCCAGCTGGAGCCAGGCGAGCCAAACTCGATGGCCAGACTGTCCTGGGTGCAGTAAATCAGTCAGAGAGAGCGAGGCATGGAAGAAATGAAATGTGCTTGCACAGTCCTGCAGGAAAGCTGGAAAATCCCAGACCTGGGAGTGACTGGCAGATGGAGAAAGAGCTTTTCCTCCTCATCAGCCTGACCTGGAGGTTCTCTTCCTGCCTTGGCACTGCAGTTATTGCCCTGGTACCACAGTTCCATCCAGCTCTGGCCCTCCCAGGCTACTGCAGAGCCAAAGTCCTTTTGGGAGCTCAGTGCAAGTGCTTTGACCTGATCAGAGCCACCATCACTTCTGTGTGCAGCCGTGGCTTCCAAAAACCGGGGCTTTATTCAGGTAACCTGAAACCAGAGCCCCTTAAACATCCCCAGCCTGCCACAGGCGCCTCGTTCTTCCCTCAGAAAGTTGGTGTTGGTTTCCTTCTGCTTTTCACTGTTTTTGTCTCGATTCCAGAGCCTGATGCACCACCCGAAATATCTCGCTGGTGTCTGCCTGGAGACAGATGGAGGGGCAATGAGGAGGAGCAGTGAGGAGCCACCACCAGCGTCCCTGGTGTTATTAATCTGCAATTAGTCAGCAGCGTTTGACAAACTCCCTGCCGGGGCTCTGCCTCCTGCCGGGGCTCTGCCTCCTGCCACTCCTACAGGACTCTTCCTTTAAATGGACCATTTTCATCTTCTGCCACTTGCCCGGCATCTTCCGGGCTGTGCATCCACTCCGGTGATGCTGAAAGTTTATTTTAAACATTTATTTTTGTTGGAGAGCCCAGGCCAGCCGGGATGAGCCCAGACTGACTGCACACACACAGGCGCTGCGTGCCCACAACATCCCCTCATAAACTGCAGCTCTCTGCAACCCTTCTGCTCTGGGGAGCGCATGAACGGCTCCTGGGAAAAGGATTTCCCAAATACTTATGGAAAGCTGGCCCTGTCCAGGGAGATTTTGCCCCCCTGGCCCTCCCTCGTGCTGGCTTTGGTCATTTGGTGATCTCTCCATCTGGTACTTCACTGCAGAGCCCTCCTGGAATTCCCAGCTTCCCTCCCTGTGGGAAAAGCAAGGGCTCCAGCCAGGCTGGGAGCTGCCTGAGGCTTGCTTGGAGATGGGGAGTAATTACAGGGAGCACAAAAACTCCAGCCTTCCAAATGTCAGGCGGTGTTTATCTGAAACTCTTCCCGGCTGGGAGGAAATGAAAGGAGCAGCAGCAGCAAAGGGAGGAGAGGCGAATCCAGCGTGGGTGGGGGCCAGCCTGAGCCTCTGGCTCCTCACCCACAGGAACGGGAGTTTGGGAAGTGCTGGAGCTCAGCACTGCCGGGAGAGGACAGCAATAAACCCTTCCCGTGGTGGTTGAGTGGCAGGGGACACAGGGAGGGTGTGGCACACACACATCACAGGTTTCTCGGAGAGTTTCATCTGTTTCCAGATGTGTTGAAGTGCCATCATCCCACGAAATTTCTTTTTTAATTGGTTAAATCTTTGTGATTTTTTTTCCCCTCATGCTCTCCTGCAAATACACAGATCCATGTACAACAGGGTTTTAGTTTTCTGTGATAATGGCACAGAAAATTCTGTTTATAAGTTCAGACAATATTATTATCCCAGCAGAAAGAATCCCAGGATAGGTCAGGTTGGAAGAAACCACATTGGGTCACCTGGTCCCACGTCCCTGCTCATCCCAGAGCACAGGATTGTGTCCAGGTGCTCCTGGAATATCTCCAGTGAGGGAGATTTGATGAAACGCTCCCCATCACTGTGTCTGCTGCAGGAACGTGCCTTTGGGAGAGCCTAATTCGGGCAAAGTCACGTTTGCTGCATTAGCACGAGCATGAATTTCAAACTTACACAGAGAAACGTTGCAGTTGGGACCCCAGGTTTGTTTGCTTTATTGTGAGCAGTCTGAGTCGCTGGGATGGGATCTCCACACGCCAGGGGTGCTCTCAGCAGGTGGATTTGAGCATGGAATGGGATAGAACGTCCTGCAAGTGGAGGAGCTTGGGGGAGAGTTGGTCCCTTTGTCGCAGCAGTTCCCTCTCCATCACTTCACTCGTCACTGCTCCCACCCCAGAGCTGTGTCCTTTCCCCATTTCCAGCTCTGAGCAGTGGTTTTTCCCTGTGAAAGGCTCTTTCAGGAGTTGCTCCGTGTCTCTCCCCTCGCTGTGAGTGGGGGTTCCCCCCGGGTTTGTCTCTCTGCCCCATTTCCACACAATGGGACAGATTTGCTGCCTCTGCCCTGTTGCCGTGTCCAGGCTGGGAGAAAACAAACCCATGGCAAAGCAGCCCGTGGAGAGCAGCCCAGAGGAGCTCCAGAAACACCAACCTAATGGGCTGGAACTGCAGACAGACCCTGCCAGGCTCCAGATAAAATCATTTCACATAAACAAGGGCTCTGCCACTCGGGCTCCAAATCCCACGCAGAGAGGACTTGAGAAGATTTTTTTTTTCTCCTCTTTTTGCTCAGTTTAACTCCTCCCCGGCGCTTTGGTAGCTGTGACATGGAGACAAGCAAGTGTTTTATCTCTTGGAAACCACTCACATCCTCCCTCACCTCCCTGCTCTGTCCACAAAGCACCAGCCCCATTACACAGACGATTTATGTCGGCACTTCTCAGCTTTAGGCTGCCAGCAACTTCGGGAGGGTTATTTGTCCTTAAGTACTTGTAATTCTTCCTCTGCAGGAGCATAATCAGTCATTATCAGCAGCAGTTTCAGACTCTAATCATAAAGCTGTTATTTCTGCTTAATCCTAACCTTGCTAAATATTAATTTGATGTTTAATCCTCCTGGTATCTGGCAATATTGGCCTGTTATTATTGTTGTTGTTGCTGTTATTTATGTGACAATGAAAAATCAGCACCATAGGAGTCATATCCTTAATTATTTAGCATTTATTTACCCAATTTCAGTTTCTCCCTGGCCACCCTGTTCCCTGCAGCCTCTCAGGGCAGTGTCACCCCAAAGTGTCCCACTTACACCCATGGCAAAAGGGACAGAGGACACCACGGACTCACTCTCCTTTTTTAATCCCTCCACATCCTTAAAAAAACCCCAACCAAATAAAATAACTGCAAACCCTTTAAGCTTTCAAACACGAGGTGAGAATTTATCAAACACTGCCGACCTCACCTCGAGAGAAGTGACAGAGCCACTGCAGGAATTGTCGGGTAGCAGCAATTATCAGGAATGTCATTATTAACCAGTAATTACCTGCTGGGATCAATAGAGCCATTTCACAAATGCAGCTTAAGAGCTGGGGAGGGAGCTGGTGTCAACAGCTCCTGCAGGCTGGGTTTGTCCCTGGGAAATGCTGTGATTTGTCCTAAAATCAGAGGCTAAAAGGGTCTTTTTGGGGCAGTGATGCTCTGGAGATGTGGCCTGGTCTGTCCAGCTTGGAGAAAAGGGTGTGAGAGCAGAGCTGAGCCTGGTGAGGAGCAAAAATCCATCCCCAGGGACCTTTTGGGAGCTGCTGCTCCACCCCTGACCCTCAGCATCTCCTCTGATCTGCTCTGGAGCCTCTCTGCTGCTGCTGAAGAACTCCATCCCTGTGTGACAGCCTGGCTCTTGTTCTCATGGCTGCAGCAATGAAAATTAACGCAGGAAGCACACGTGGGCACCCTCACATTTATTTGTACAGTAAAACCACTCGTTTGTTTTTACTGTCGAGCTGTGCTTTCCACCTGAGGCTGAGGCAGAGCAGCCAAGGCACACGGATTTGGGCTCTGGCTTCACTGCTGGGCAGCAATTCCGTGCTCACCTGGCAGGAGGAGGTGACAGGCAGGGTGACACTCGTGCCCAGGGGCACACAGAGCACACCCAGGCTGTGTCACCAGAGCTGGGCATGGAACCAGCACGAAGCCTGCAAGCAGCAGCCCCCTTTGGCTGAATTATTGCAGCCTTTGTTCTGTGATTCCATGGGAGGGTGTTTCTTAACCAGAGCAGAAAAAGCCCAGCACTGCCGAAATTTTCGATGTATAACTTTGAAAGCTTAATCATATTCTTTTCACAAAGCCTTATGGTTTATATATATTTGGGTTTTTGTTACTCTTTTGTGTTCACCCTTTTCGCTGTCAATTTAAGCTTAATATTATTAAAATTGCTCTGGCTCGCTCTGCTTAAAATTCTGCAGTTACAGTATTTTTTGGGGGAGAAGAAGAAGTGCTAAGTCAAACGCTTTCTCCTATTTCTTGTTTGTCTTTAATGACTCATTAGATCATCACCTCTGAAATGAGGAAGCAATAAACCTGCTCTGAGGAAAGCCTTGCAGGGAGGTTTGGAGGCTCAGGGCTGAGCTTTGGTTCTCTGGGATGGGAGTTGGGCTTTTTTGGGGAGACAGATCCCTTCCAGAGATAGTTCCTGAGGAGATGCCAAAGGGCACAGGGCACCGGGGGTTAAAAACACCGTCCTGCTGCAGGGAGGGTCAGAATTTTGCTCTCTTTGCAAGGTGAAGGGGATAAACCATCATTAGAGCCCCTCCACTTCGCCCAGGAGGGATCAAATTTGACTTTTAAAGGGAAAACTGGAGAGCAGCAAAGCGCTGCGGGTGGGAAGGCAGCACTGGTGTCGCTGGGGACGGGGGAACGGGGCCTCCTGCACCCCTTTGGTGCAGAAATCCGTGTGAGCTGTGGCTCCTGGCCTCGTGGAAATGTCTTTTTTTTCTTTTTTTTTTCCCAGAGGGTGACAAGCGCAGCATCCCCGGAACAGCAGCTGCTGCCCTTTCCCCGCGGCGCCGGGCACGGAGAGGCTGCGGGGAACATGACAGACGTCAAAAGCCTTTGTTCGCTGCCTCCCTCTCCCTTCCCGGCGGCTGACGGCTCCTCCCGCAGTGAGGCACGGACGAGCCGATGAGCAGAGGCAGCCCCGGACCCGGAGCGCAGCTGGAGCCGCCCCGGCTGCCCAAGGGGTGCCCAAAACTCCTCCGTGCGCCCCTGCAGCTCCCCAGAGCGTTTGTGAGCGCAGATACAGAACAGGTTTTTTCCCTTCCTTGCCTGCAAACACGGGGCTGACTCATCGTCACCTCGCAGATGAGAAAAGCAAAAAAAATTCCCCGGCATTGGGGAAAATGATGTTTTCTCGCAAGTGCAAAGCATCTCTTTGTGGTGCTGGGGTGAGAAAAGCGAGCTTTGGGCTCAAACACAGCAACTCTGTCCCAGAGCTGTGTTTGGGGTGATTTATTGGCAAACTGCTTCTCTAAACTTGAGCGAGCGAGGAGCGATATTGCTGATGTGCTGAGGATGCTGTGCTTGGGCTGCTGCGGGGGTTACAGCAGCCAAAATCTCCGCGTTCTGTCCTCGGGTTCATCGGCGTTTAAAGAGGCTTCAGCAGTGCAGATAAGGCTGGGCTGAGTCAAGGCCCCGAACCGCTGCGGAGCTCAAACTGCTGGAAAAGCCGAATCAATTAGTTAGGAACTTCAGCCAGTTAATTATTCGTGTGTTAGCGTGGCACCTATCGAGCTTTACAGCCGCACCGAGAGCCGCACAACTCTCTGGTACAAAAAAAAAAAAAAAAAAAAAAAAAAAAAAATGAAATTCATTGGGGTGTGGGAANAAAAAAAAAAAAAGGAGATTCATCTGGATTGTGGAATTTCTTAAAACATGTGTCTGTTTTTGAGTCACAGATGGCAACTCTGTTAAGCCAAGCACCCTCTGAGCACCGCACAAAAACCCGGCAGCTCCCGAGGGCTCCGGGTCGTTGTTCTCCCATTCAGGATCGTTCTTCTTTTGTTATGCCGAACAAACGTGGGGAAAGAAGTTCTGGGTGAAAAAAAAGAATGGTTGGTGCTCACGGGTGTGTTCGGTTTCCTCCCGCGGAACGGGCAGTCCAGAGGAATTGTTCTGGAAAACACCCAGAACCCGTCGGGATGGGAAGGGGCAGAGGGCAGAGGCAGCGGTGGGAGCTGGGAGGGACAGGGAGGTTCAGCGCCAACGCCGAGGGTGTCGCCTCACGTACAGAGATGTCCTTGTCGCCTTCCAGTCTCGCTCCTAATGAGAGCACCGAGTTCTGGAGAGGAATTTTCTCCCGGAAAACAGCTGAGTCTGTTCCAGGAGGGTAAATAGGGCTGGTGCGCATCCGAGCTAATAAATGGCACTTCCTCAATTAAATCCCTTTTATTTTCCCCCCTTTTCCAGTTGGCACGGGCTGCTCTGCAAGCCTGAGCACTCCCGAGCTGCAGGGAGCTGTGTGTCCCGAGGAAGGCTGTGCTTGCCGAACCTCTGCAGAAATGAAACAGAGAATTAAAAGGGGAATTTTTTTGCTTGAGCTTTTGGTGATCCTTCAGGGAGGTATCGAGGCCGCTGCTTTAAAGTGCTGAGGAACTCCCCCGTGTGAATTTATGTGAGGAAACAAATAAGAAAAGTGAAGGAAATAAGAAAGGTGGAGGAAATAAATAAGAAAGCTGAAGGAAAGGCTGTTTTGGAACTTTACTCCCCTGAACGTCGTGCCTTGCAGCGCTGCTGCTGGTAAACGCTGGCATAAGGGGAGTTATTTCTCTGTCAGGATGCATTAAAGATGTTTCACTTTGTAGCCTGGAGAAATGCAGAGAATTCCAGGTGGGAAGGGGGTTCCTGGTGCTAAAGGAGGTGTCAGGGTGTGAAGGGCACAAGGGAGAGCTGCTTGGGAGGCTCGGGCCAGGGCAGGAGCTCTCTGAAGGGATTTTCTCTTTAACCGAATCTATATTTTCTAACAGCTTTTCATAATTTTGTGATCGCAGGCAGCATATTTATTTACATAAGTAGCGGCTGTAATTACAGAGAATGAAAATGTGTAATTATTTAATTAGGAGCCATAATGAGGCTGTGTGAGGGAGCTGGGAGGCAGATGCTGCTGGTTGGCAGCACCGGTCAGGACTTTGTGCTGTGTCGTGGAGGGATAGAAAGTTGGGATCCAGGAGGATGCAAGCAGGAATTGAGCACAGGAGAGGTGCTGCTGCTGGCTGGGGAAACCTTCATTTCTGTCCCGAAGAAGGAGGTTGGGTTTGGTTGCCTCTCACTCGAATATCTCACAGCCAAGGCAGGCAGGAGCATCCCCGTGCTCCTGGATTCATCTTTTCCTCGCCGAGGAGAAGCCGCGGAGCTGAGCAGTGACAGATTTCCCAGGAATGCTGGGGATTCACTGCCTGGGGACAGCGAGGCTCCCCTTGAGCGCACCGAGTTCATTTTATCGGGTGTTCAGCAGGCTCTAAAGACCACCCACAGCCCTGACCTGGCAGCCCCGGCTCCGGCAGAGCCCACCCCAGGCTGCTCTGCCTGCTGCTCCCAGGGGACAGGGAGCTTGTTCCGACGGGAATAAGTCAGAACAGTGACAACGGGAATGTTTTCTGCCTCACAGCACCTCTGCAACGTGCCAGGGACCCCTGCACCGTGGGCATGGCACCGCTGCCAGGGCCTGGCACGGCTTCCCTTCTGCCTCACCGTCCTCCAGGGCCACGGAGAAGTGATGGGATGGGAGGAAGGAGCTTTGCTGCTGCTCCCCTCCCTCCCTTCCCCAGCCGTGTGCCAACGCTGAATTTGGGAAGCGCTCTCCTCTCAGCCACTGCCCCCTCATTGCAGGGTGCATGGAAATGTTGATCTCCCTGGAATGAGTCTGGAAGGGAGACACGAGCGTGGCTCGGGGCAGCGAGGCAGCACAGGCTGGGTGACGGCTCCTGTTCTCTCACCTGCTCCTGATGAATCCGCTTGGAATCTGCCCTGGCGCCTCCCTTCCCCTGCAAGGACCTGTCCTTGCCCACTGTGTTCTGCTGCAGGGAAGGTGTTTGTGTTCCGCTGGCTCTGCTCACGCCTCTGTTTGACTTTTGCATCTCCGTTTAACTCCTGAAAAGGTTGAGTTCCTGGCAGATTCTGGTGGCGGGGGGAGACGACCTGAACTGGTCCTGCAGCGACCCCGGGCTGGGAGGGGCAGCCTGGGTGAGTCCCTGCCCTCCCCTGTGCCCAGGAGAGCTGGCAGAGGATGCTCGGGCTGGATTCTGTTCCCTCCCTTCCCACTGGTGCTCCAGCACCATCTACAGTCCTGCCCAGGCTGAGGAGATGCTGCGGTGCCACTGGGTACGGCACAGGCACAGGGAAGGGTCAGAGACTGAGCCAAGGTGTAATTTGGGGGATATTTGCCACTTTTCTGGCCTAAACACTGAATGAGACTGGGGGCTTGAAGAAAAAAGAAGTCCAACCCAACCCAAAACCCCGCTATTTTCACAGCAGCTGCCCAGCACAGGGTGGGTTTGTGCCACAGCACCCCAGGTGCTGCTCAGAGAGAGCACAAACCCCCAGCCTGGACCTGCAGGACAGCTCACGAAACTTTCACGGGGGTTTCTGTGGTTAAACAGCATTAACAATTCACTGGTGCCTGGAGGCTGGGCTGCCAGTCCGGGAATCGTTCCCCACCCGCTCTGCAACCGCAGCAGCCTCGACTGTGACATCGCCCCGATGAGCTCCAGGTGCCCCTCAGGTTCTGGGGTGAGGGGCTCTCATGCTGCTGTCCTGGTGCCGTCGAGCCCTTGTGTGGAGTTTTCTGTCTGGTGAAAAGCTGTCCAAACTCAGCCTCTCCTGAGCCTGCCCCTCCGGAGCAGCGCTGGCAGAACCAGAATCCCGGAATGGTTTGGGTTGGATCTCAGAGCCCATCCAGTGCCACCCCCGCCATGGCAGGGACACCTCCCACCATCCCGGGGTGCTCCAAGCTCTGTCCTGTCTGGCCCTGACCCTCTGCAGGACACCCAGGCTGGCACGGGGGGTTCCTGGAGGAGGCTGTGGCAGTCCCACAGCTCCTGGAGCAGGAGCCTCTCCCATCCCCAGCCAGGCCGAGGGCTCTGCAGCCCCTCCCTGCCGGAGCTGTCCCCCTGAGCTGTCCCTGTCCCCAGGTGCCATCCAGGCCGTGTGCCCCCCACCCTCCCCGCAGGACCCGCTGCAGGGCACGCAGTGCTGGCTGTCACCCAGCCCTGAGCCAGGTGAGCCCCACTGCCGTGCTGTCCCTCAGCTCTGCCCGGAGCATTTCCCCTGCTCCCATCCAGCCCCTTCCATTCCGTGTGTGATCTTCCAAATGCTCCCCCTGCCTTCATCCCGGCCCTGCTCCTGCGGGCCCGGCCACTCCTCATCCCTGAGGCATCCCTGGCCGGTGCCCTGCTCTGCCCTCCTGGCCTCTCTCTCCCCCTGTCCCCAGCACAGGCGGCCGGGACGCTGAAGGAGGCCCTGGTGGCCCTGCTCGGCACCAGGAGGTGCAGCAGCTCCTGCGTGTGGCGGGGGAGCTGACAGCCAGGGTGCTCTGTGCAGGGGACAGGATGCTCTGTGCCAGGTGGGGCTGGGACCAGGAACGGAGCCTGGGGGTGCCCCTGCTCAGGCTCAGCCTGCCCCGAGGTTTGGGTGCTCCCTCAAGCGCTCAAGGCCGGGCTGGACGGGGCTTGGAGCAACCTGGGCTGGTGGCACCTGGCAGGGGTGGTGGCACCTGGCAGGGGTGGTGGCACCTGGCAGGGGTGGCACTGGACGAGCTTCAGGGACCCAGAGCAGGCTGTGATTGTGTGATCCGCCCCGCTCTGCCCCGCAGGGGGACAGTGGGGCCCCCTGCTCTGCTGGGACAGCTCCATGCGGCGCCTGGTGGGGACTGAGCTGGGGCCGGGGCTGTGCCGAGCCCGACCAGCCCGGGCTCTGCACCAACGGGGCCCAAATGCTGCCCTGGATCCACGTCCCTGAGGTCAGCCCAGCGCTGGGCCCAGCCTTGTCTGCTCCTCAGAGAAATCCCAGCAACCTGTTGCACTCCTTCCCTGGATGCACAGGCCCTTAGGACAACCTCTTTTATGGTACTGATTCTTTTTCTCATTTCCTTTATTATTTATTAGATCCACTGGAAATCAGGCAAGAACAGATTACTCAGAGCAACACTGCCCTCCCCACAAGTGAAGGACAGCCCAGGACTGGTTCCTCCCATGTCACTGTAACCCAAAGAGACTCCCAAACGTGCTCAGTATAAATAGTTTATTAAAGAAAATAGCAAATTACAATTCTGTGGACAATTGACAGGGGACAAGTGTTTTTCAAAATAGCTGTTTTTTGGATTGCTGTGTTTAAAGGGGCTGGGGATCCCATGAGATGCCAGTGTTCTGGGAACAGCTGGAGGGGGAAAAATAAAAACAGAGGGGTTCTGCAAGGACTGGGGTGACATGAAAGCCTCAGCCCCTGCACAACTGCCTGGAAACGGGAGCAGAAGTGGGACAAAAGTGCCAATGACAAGGAGACAACAGGAGACAACATTAAAACATTAAACTGTGACTGGAACTTTTCTAAGCACTACAGGGCAGGAAGGACTTTGCTCCACATGTGCAGCACCTTGGTCTCTGGGCTAAGTTCAGTGAATGCTCTCAGCGAGGTTTTCAATAAAAAGAAATGTACATGAATCCAAGTGTCAAACATAGCCTTTTGTAGAAGACAGTGCTGTGAGTGTACCTTTCATTCCCTTTTTATATTGGTTTACATTTCTCTCATTGCTCTGAAAGGACAGAAAATATAACAGCAGAAAGACACCAGAGTTACCCAGCTCACACCCAACAAAAACAGAAAGGAAGGAGCTGAACTGGATTGTACAGCCGGGAAAGTGAGACTGGAAAGTTCTGACTCAGTTTGAAGACATTTTCCATGAGAAATAAGAGAATTTTCTTACTTGTGAGACATCCTGTGACCTGATCACGGGTTCATTCAGCACAGGATCTCCTTTCCCCACATCCCCCCCTAAACTGTCTCTCCCTTGAGGTCTGCTCCCCAGGGAAACCTGAGGTGGGAAAGTTTGGCACTTCCTGGAGGGCATCAAAAGCTCTGCAGGTCTGAGGGCTCCAGGTGTGGTTTGCAGGGACAGAGGAGGTCACGGAGGAGCTGCAGGTCCCCTGGTGTAGAACTGCATAGATGAGTCCCAGCTGGGCACTGAGAAGGCCCCTGCAGGGCCCGGGCCCAGCCTGAGCTGAGGTCACAAAAACACCGAGCCAGGAAATGCTCCTTCCCCCCAGCCCAGCTCCAGGCAGCACTGACCCAACCCCAAAGCTTTTCAGAGCAGTACAGGTAAGAAAGGTGAAACCAAAAAACATTTGAGAGCCTCGGTTGGCTCTTGCCGTGCCTTGAGTCGCAGCTGCAGGTGTGAGCTGGGCTCACTTGATCCTGGCCAGCGCTGCCGCTCTCCTCTCCGTGTTCTGGAACAACGCCCGGATCAGGCTCTTCACCTCAGCTGCCGAGAATTCCTCTGCCAGGGGCCCCTTCCCATCTGCCCACCTGGATGGGAGAGAGGCAGAGCTTTGCTTCACCAACCTGCCCAGAAATGGCACCTCAAAGAGCCCCCAGGGACCCGGGCCAGTGTCAGCAACCCAGGTACGTGAACTCAGAATCAGAAAGGTGTGAGGTGATTTTTGCACTCAGAACCTTTCCCTTCTCCTGAGCAAGCCTAAAGCCCGTCTGCAAAAGTCCCATTTCCCTCCTTAACAACACAAGAAAGTGGTTTATGTCCTGATGGAGGCAGAGTTGGGAAGTTTTGGTGTCTTAGATGTTTCCAAGAGCAGGGCCCAGGGCAGGAGCTGCTTTCCCTGTCCCTTCCTGGTTTTACCTGCTCGGGACAGGGTGTTCTCCTGCCCTTCAGAGATCCCTGGGAGGCAGCTGAGAGCAGGGAATGTCCAGCTGCTGACAACTCACGCCAACTGAAATAACAGAAGTAATGCTGCAAACCCTTATGGATAATTCAGATTAATTCCCCACTGCAAGGCAGAAGGAGCAAGAAAGAAGCACTCAGGTGGAAGGAGAGCAGCAGGCAAAATGCCAGGCTGCTTCCTGTGAAATGTCCCTGAACCTGGAGAAGCCCAGGAGATGCACAAACTCTGTGGCTGGTTCTCCCATGGCAGCTGGTTTTTTACCATTTGGGTTGGTTTTTTTTTCCAAAAAGAAATAAATGAGCAAACTTTAAATGGGCTGTGAACACAGCCAGCCCCAGGAGCTGCTCCTGACCCTTGTTAGCAGCTTCTGCCTTTCCTCTGAGTCCCAGCTCCCTGGCACAGGTCTGCAGAAGCAGCTGGAAAGGAAAACACCTACTGATCCACGATTTCCTGGAGGTTGGCCTGCAGGATGACCATCAGCTCCTTGAATGTCATCCACTTCTGCACATAGACTGGAACTTCCTCTTGGTACTTCTTATTTTTGTCTTCTTCGAGCAGAGGGGTGAAAACTTGGGGTCCCTCCTCCACCATGATCCTGCAGAGTGAGTACAGCCTGTCTGCATCCTCTGCTGAGATGTCCTGCAATGGGGAGGGTATGAACAGAGAAGTCAGGTTCAGTTTTGGGGTGCCAAGTGAAAAATGGGGATTGTGAACATTTCCCATGGACACATGGTTGTCATTTCTGTGTGAGTGAACTGTTGCCCTGAAATGTGATTTTAGGGAGAGTCTCTGGAGGTGACAAACGCTGTCCCCAGCACCCCCCATGGCTGTTACCTCCAGGGCAGCAATCCTGGTGACAATCTCTGCCAGGGCTGTGTTCAGGAGGGCCCCCATGGCCTTGCAGTACACGGGCACTGGGAGCACATCCTGCCACACCATGCCCAGCCTCTTCAGCTGATGCAGCACCTGCAAGGCAACAGCTGAGTGTGACACAAAGAACACTGGGACAGGCACCAGGTGAGTACAAATGGGGAGAAACAATGCAGCAATCCTGCTAAAGACAGCCCAGCACAAAAAATCCCAAGCCATCACATCAGAAAATAGTTTTTTTAGCAGTTCCACAGTTCTCAGGTCTGAGATTGCAGACTGTACCCTCCCCAGGATACCTGCAGGCACTGAGACGTTCTTTCTCTGCCCCCCTCACCTGCTTTATGGCTTTATTTGCTGCACAGTAATTCTCCTCATCATCCATGTTGGAAAAATTCCTGGCACTCGAGAGCCTCTCCAGGATTTCTCCCTTCTGCACTCGCATCTGGGCCAGAAAACATTCCATCCCTTTAGGAGCAAAACAAGCAGAGAGAAGTAATTAAGCAATTACTAAATTTACACTGTCTATTTATGACTGTGAGTACTGAATAATGAACTTGCTGTAATGTTTTATTTTTAATCAGATTTCCAGTCTCCGAACAGTCTCCCAGAGCCAGTTTAACCAGTGAACTCTTGTGCAGCTTGCATTGCTGCAACACTGCTGGGAAAGAAGCAGAGCAGCAGAATGAACTGTGGATGACTCCTGCTAGCTCACACAAACTGATCCCTGAATTTATTTCTATAGGGTAACTAATGGAAAATATCAAAGACTGAGCAGCAGATCCCAAAACACTGGATACTGCTGGGTAGTGAACTGCTCTTGGGGCTAAGTGTTGGACAAGCGTGGCTTTCAAAGAGCCAAAACTCCCTAATTCAGAAAACATTTTTGCCACTTGCCCAAAAAACAGCACTGAGTGAGCAGCCACCCCTCCATGAAACCATTCAGCAGCAGCTGCCAGGGTGAATTCCCAGGTGATCCATGAGCACATTCCAAGAGGGAAAGGCAGCATTACCCAGCCTCCTGAAGCCGGGCACCAGGTCCACGAAGGTGGCAGCCCCGTTGCACAGCACGCTGGTGCTGCGGTAGCGGAACTGGTGGCCCAGGGTGAGCAGGTGGTGGGCGATGTACATGCAGTTGTTGTGGTGGATGGCAGCCAGCTGGGGCAGCTTCTGCAGGTTCTCCCTGGCCCAGCGAGAAGGGAAAAGGAAGAGGTGGGTTTATTTAGAGCTGGTTCTGTTTTAAAAATGGTGGTGTCTACCCCAGAGAAATGCACGGTCTGTCAGCAGATGGTGCAGGCAAGGCCTGACTGACATCAGAGTAAAAACATTTAACCTCTCACATCCCCACAGCAACTGGCAGGAAAAGAGTCTGAAATGGCACTGAGGCATCTGAAGCCTGTGTTACCCCACCCTGTTTCCAGCCATGGACTTTCAAACAGGAATATATTCTGTTACAGCAAAGTTATGGCGAGGAAAAGGGAGAGAAGTTCTCTGACAGGATTGTGAACTTTCCACCTTCACTGCTGCTCTTTTTTTGCAGAAATAACATCAAGAAAAATCTGTGCATCAGACCTGGGGTCAAAGTTATGTGGCTGGAAACAAATACAGCTGTGTGAGAAGTTCACCCACGCCCCTGATCGTACAACTGACAATGCAGAAACTCTCAAGCACCTGCTTTGCACAGGTATGGTTTAATAATGGATGAAGAGTTGCTGTTTTTGCTGCTGGAGCCTGTAGCTGTAGTGGACAAGTGTTCCAAAAGCCTTATTCCCCCTCAGAACAGGAAACGTGGCCACACTCACCTGTGGTATGTGGGCACCACCTCATAGAAGAGCTGGAAGATGTTCCGGACGCAGTCGAAGAGCTGCACGCAGCTACAGGGGACAGAGGGCTCATGTCAGCCTGGCATTAATGTCCTGTTCCCAGCTGACCCCCAACCTGCCCCAAACAGAGGTTTAACGAGCAGTGAAGCACTGGCACAAAGAGGGGATTGTCAGGATCAATGACAGCACTGTCAACACTCCGGAGAACTCACAAAGGCCGTGGTGACCTTGAGGCTCAGTGTGGAAGGGAGATACAAACCCCAGAACAAAGGGCACACTGTCCCTGCCCCTCCAGGTGTGCACAACACTCAGCCCTCTCTCTGCCCCTCAAGGGCAGCTGTTACCTGGGCAATTCTCCTGCTTCAGGACTGTGGTCTCTGCCTTTTAAAGTTAGTTTCTGTGGATCCTGTTTGTTTTTCCCCAAGAGCCCTGCCAGCTGCAGAGCTGGAGTTCTTTTCTTTCACTGGCACAAAGACAGCAAGAACTCTGCTCACAATGGGGCCAGCACTCAGCATAGGCTTTGGAACAAAGAGATGGGTTTGATTTTTCTAAACAACTGCTTTTTCTAAAAACCTGAACTCCAGGTGCTGCTGAACCTGAAGGAACAGCCTGCAGCAGTGTCAGTCTCCTGCCCAAACCCAGGGATGCATCCTCCAGCCAAAACGAGAGCAATGACTGCTTCCAAATTTTAATATTTTCTACTCTTTTAAAGTTCTTTAAATCTATTACCAGATGCTTGGTGTTGCTGGAGGCTGACACACAATTTACCTAAATAAATAAATATCAATTTGATAATTAATGATAACTAATGAATGCCAAGTAATTCCTACCAGATATCCGTGCTGGCTGTGGCCTCCAGCAGGGTGTGGTAAGCCAGCTCCATGAGCTGCTGCACGGAGGAGCTGATGCGGCAGGTGGGCAGGCACAGGGTGAAGGGGCTCAGCCTGCTCTCACTCCCCAAATTCACTGTCCCGTTGTGCAGGAGGCTGCGGGGTCTGTGTGTTTTCAGGTGGTCTCCTGTGCCAGGATCAGGGAGCTCTGGTAGGGCTACGCCGGAATCGGGTGTGATCTGAGGGAAAACAAGAGAGAGCGTAACAGAATTTAGAGCTCAGAATGGAGAATCTGCAAGATTAAAAAGCACTGAATGGAGAGATTTAAGACTCAAGATGAACTGCAGCACTATTAAAAACTATTTAGAAATTGTTTGCCACGATCCTCAAATAACCAGGAGCATTCAGTGCTCCACAAGAAAAAGGACTTGTTCCAGGCAATGCCTCCCCAAGAGGTCTTTGTCCAGGTGGAAAGGCTGTCTGAGGCATCCCCAGTCACCTTTACAGTGTTGTGTATTTCTGAGGTCATCAGGTTCCTGGCTGCCATGATCACATCCTGGCACTTCTTGTTGGCAAAGTGGGAATCAACGTTGCAGGCGTATTTCAGCAAGGCAGTCGTGTCTTCCTTCAAAAACTGCATCTTCTTCAGGGCTTTCTCAAACTCCTCTGTGGATTCGATCACCTGAGGAGAGCAGACATATTCCATGTTAGCACAGTCTCCTAAAACCAGAACAAAGTTAAAACTGGGTATAAAAGCCGAAAGCAAAGGATGACCGAGGTTTTGGAGGGCATTAACCACTGGAACGACACCACACTGCAGTGTCTGGGCTCACACCTGAGGGGTTTTTGGGACCCACCTCTTTGTACTGCTCCAGTTTGCTGCTGTTGGTTGGGATGGAGTTCACCAGGCAGTTCTGAATGAGGCAGTCTGAGAGCTCCTCCCAGATGAGCTCCCCCAGCAGCTCTGCCAGGGTGACCCTGCCATCCTTCCTGCCCTCCCCAGGCTGCTCCAGAGGCACACCTGCATCCCAGGGAAGAAAAATGGATTTGAATACAGCTGCTTCCTGCACCAGACACTCCATCAGTTCCAAAGCCTTTCCTCCTTCATTTTCCTTGCACGTAATGCTGATTAACAATCAGATGTTCTAGAAAACTCTAATTAAATGAACAAGGTTCCGATCACAACTATTCCCAAAAGAGAGGAGCTACCTACTTAGCAGGTATTTGTGCAGAACTTCAAAAACCAGCTTGATCTTGTCAAACACCTCCATAGGAGAGGACTCGTCCAAGGCAAGCTCCTGGGACCTAAACCTCAGGATGAACACATCTGGCTGCTCCTCTGGGACTGGCTCCAGAGAGGGGTGTGAGATCAGTGGCTTCAGGATGTACTGCAGCAACAACTGGCCTGAGGAAATGGAAAAACAGAGATTTTCCAACAGCAGATTGCTCCAGTGAGGTCCAACCCTGACTGTTCTGGATTTAGAGACCACAAGAAGTAGAAGGAACACCCCCTTGATCAGCTCTGTCAGGGAGTCACTAATGAGGCAAAACTCTTTAAGCATCAGGCTATGAAGCCACATAGTCACAGATCAAAAGGACACTGAATTGTCAGGAAAGGACAAATAATTCCAGTTAATAATGGGATAAATATCTTCCTATTACTAAGAGCCACAGCATTCACCTCAGTGGGAAACACAAGCCAGGTGAGAGAGAAGTTTTCCGGTGTCCTGCTGGAGTGAAGTGGATCTCATATCCATGTTAAAACAAGCCTGAATTGTCCACCTGAGCCACTGGGACTGTTTCTGGGGTCTGTCTTACCAAAATCTTTGAGCTTGGAGTGCAGCTCTCCCAGGACAGCCAAGGCCTGCAGCACAGCAGCGATGGAGGGGACAGCAGAGTCCTCGTCCTGGGCTGGCACCGTGTGCAGGTGCAGCTCCGAGAGCACCACGGCCTCCAGGCTGCTGCTCCCTGCACACAAACCACACCCAGGGCTGGCTCAGTGCCACAGCAGGAGCCACTGCAGACAGCTGAAGCAACGATCTCCCCCTCCCCAGCAACCTCAGCACAACAGTTTTAGTGCATTTCCCACCTTGCAGGTGAAAACGGGCACTTCAGTGGGGCAAAAAGAGTGAAACAAAACCTGCGAGCACCTTTGGAAGGGGGAAGCTTCCACACAATGAGCTTCTGCCACTTCTCCCCGAGGTGGTAGATCATGTTCTGTGTCTGCACCGTGAGCTCCGTGCTCAGGGCCTTCAGGATCTTCAGCTCAAAGCCCCTGCGGGACTCCAGGTTCCTGAGGCTGCTCCGTGCCTGGTGGGGAGAGCAAACACAGCTCGGGTAAGTGCTGCCCCTGCCAGGGAAAACCACCCCCTGGAAGTTGTTCCATGCACTAACCAAGGGGTCACTGTTACCTTCTCCAGCTGCTGAGCCGCTGTCACGTACTTCTTCTCCAGCAGTGCAGCGTTGCACTCTTTGATAGTTGTATCAAACTGCAAGGGCCAAACACAGCCAGGTGGCACTGCAGCTCTGCTCCCACACCACGATTTGCAGGCTACAGACACTTATTCCAAAGAGAAACCCAGGACAGTGTCTCAGATTGAGAAGCAGGATTATTTGCTCCCCTCCCTCACCTCCTGCAGCTTTTTCAGGACACTCAGGACCAGTGTGTCCCTCTCCAGCTGCTGCTTCAGCTCTGTGAACTCAGCAACAGCAATATTTAGATCTCGCTGGACCTAAAAGAACAACGTTTGTCAGTTCATTGACAGCAGTTGTTAGCACACACATTCTCATCTTACTTTAAATTTAATTTATCACTTATTTCTGTTCACAGAACAATTTGGTGGGGATGAAAAAAACTCCATCCACTTTATTCCTGTGTCACACCCCTGCCACAGCCAAGGCTGGTCCTGGACACTGTGACACGCTTTTCCACCTACACAAGAGTGACAAACTCTTAATGACAGCTCTTAATTTACACCCTGGTGCCACTTCAAGGCATTCTCTAGGGGTGATATCACCCAGGGATCTTAGTCATGGAATCATGGAATACCCTGAGCTGGAAGGAACCCCCAGGATCAGTGAGTACAACTCCAGGCCTGACACCCGCCCCAAAATCCCACCCTGAAAGCATCGTCCAAACACTCCTTGAGCTCTGGAAGGTTTGGGGCTGTGACCAAACACCCCATGATGGGCTGGGGGCTCCATATTTGGGATGAAATGGCGCGGAATGTCCCCCCGGAGTCACCTCGTTCTCGATGCCCGCCTTGAGCAGGTCGATGTTGTTGGACAGCCCCTCCACCTGCGCCACCAGCTCCTCTGCGCTCTGCATGCTGGGCAGGAACTCGCTGTACTTCTTGTTGATCATGGTGCAGACCTCTCCCTAAGGACAGCCAGGACCGCCGGGAGCAGGGTGAGAGAGCCTGACAGGGCCGGGGCACCCGGGATGAACCAGGGCTGGGCACCCCGGGATGAACGGACTGGACACCCCGAACTGACCCAGGGCTGGGCACCCGGGATGAACCAGGGCTGGGCACCCCGGGATGAACGGACTGGACACCCCGAACTGACCCAGGGCTGGGCACCCGGGATGAACCAGGGCTGGGCACCCCGGGATGAACGGACTGGACANCGCCCCCCATCCCTCCGCCGCTCCCGTGCCTTGCCTTGAGCTCCTCGACGCGGCGGGAGAGGCGGCCGACGCGGGCCCCCAGGTGCTCCTTGTCCAGGCGGCCCGAGTGCGCCAGCACGGCCGCCACCAGCGAGC
>VZTJ01002324.1:1155053-1169668 GCA_013397795.1 Orthonyx spaldingii | reverse complement strand
GGTGCTGGGGGGCTCTGTGGAGGCTGGGGGGACACACCAGTGCATACCGGGGTTCTGTGACTGGGGGGGACACCAGGAGATAGTGGCGATCTGTGGCTGTAGGGGGGCAGTGACTGGAGAGGGAGATGGAAATACTGGGGGCTCCCCAGCTGCTGCAGGGGTCTCTGGATGCCGGGGGGCTCCATGGATCCTGGGGGACCTGTGGATGCTGCTGGGTTCTGTGGCTGTGCAGGGACTTGGGGGTCCTTGACTGCAGAGGGTCCCTGGCTGCTGGGGGACCCCAGCCTCAGCCCCTCGTGTCTTCATAACCCTTCCACGGGTGTCAGGCTGCGCCGAGCCTCTCATCCATCCCCAGCTGCCGGGGGAGGGAGGATCAGCCCCCGGCATCCGGTACCTGACGCAGCCCCGGGCGGGTGGTGCCTTGTGGTGAGCAGCTCTCCCCACGTCCTGGAGCGGGGACAGAGCCACCGCCGCCGTGCCATGGCGAGGGGGAGGGTGCTGAGTGCCTGGGCACTGCTGGCCAGCCTGGCCGCGGCCAGCTGGGGGGTCCGAGGTGAGTCCGAGGTGTGGGGTCAGCGGCCGGACACTCGCCATGGTCACTGGAGGTGTTGGGAGGGTGCTGGGAAGAACCCCCATGGATTGGCGAGGTTTTCCACCGGGCAATGAGGTTTGGAATGTCGATGGGGAAAAAGGGATCAGTGCAACAAGGGTGGGAGAGTCTGCTTTTCCCAGAGTTTCTTCAGGACAGCCTGATGTGATGCTTCACCCCCAGGAAGGAGCTCCGAGCTCTGCAGCGCTGTTGGTAACTCAGAGGTGAAGCTCTCTGCTCTCATCTCCTTTCACAGGGCAGATACACGTGAAGGAATTCAGTGGGAAGGTGTTCCTGGAATGTGTGCGAGACCAAGGCAAGGCAAACATCACATGGTGGAAGGATGGGAACGCTGTTGGGAACGAAGCACTGCTGGACCTGAGTGCAGCTTATGACGATCCCAGAGGCCTCTATGTGTGTGAAACAGGAAGCCAGAGGAAAAGCCTCCAGGTGCACTATCGGAGTAAGTGCTGCACTCCTGCTTCTCTAGAGCCAGAACTGCTTGGAGTTTTCACCCAAGCAAAGTCTTGAGGCAATTTCCCCGTGTCTGGGGGTGTCTCCAGCACTTTGCTGCGGGTTCCTCTGCGTGTGGTGTCACTGAGACAGCTTTGCAGCCCTATTTAGTGCCATCTGGCCCTGCACTGGGTGTGGGGGACACGTGGCAGCTCATGCCACTGCCCTGGGTCACAGGACAAACCCAGCTGGTCTCCGTTGGCCTGGGGTTGGGGCCTGGGCTGGCAGAGCTGGCTGAGCACCCTGGATGTGACCCCACTCAGTGTCCGTGTCCTTTTGGGCTCCCAGTGTGCCAGAACTGCATCGAAGTGGACGCTCCCACCCTCTCGGGCATCGTCATCGCAGATGTGGTGGCCACGCTGTTCCTGGCAGTGGCCGTGTACTGCATCACTGGCCACGACAGGGGACACACGTCACGAGGTGAGGGACGGGAGAGCCCTGAGGGCTGTGCCTGGCACCTCTGGGGGCCGTGTGTGGCACCCAGGGGCCGTGAGTGGCACCCAGGGGCTGCAGCCAGCTCTCGGGTTTGTTTGTAAATGCTCCCCACATTGCCCATGGCTGCCCTGATCCCTGACCTTCACCTTCTTTCTTCCTTCAGCTTCTGACAGGCAGAACCTGATTGCCAACGAGCTCTACCAGGTGAGTGTGGGGGCACCCCTGTGTGTGTGGGGACACGTCCGTGCAGAGAGAATCTTGCCAAAGGCTGATCCAGCTCCCCCTCCCAGGGCTGGGCGGGCACAGTTTGGGCTCATCCCCTCATTTTTCCCCTCCCAGCCCCTCGGAGAGCGGGAGGATGAGCAGTACAGCCGGCTGGCTCCTGCCCGCGCCCGCAAGTGAAGTGGGAAGACTGAGACTCAGAGACTGCCGTGATCAGCGTGCTGGTTTGGCTTGGAAGTCCCTCCAGGATGGGCTGCTTGTAGCACTGTGCTCACTCCATGACCTCTTACACTTCTGTACTCCTGCCATTAAAGATGAGCCTGTCCCACAGCCTCTCTGCTCCATCCCTTGTGTCCAGGTCCTGGGGAAGGCGCACAGGAGATGAGATCTGGTGTCTTGTAAGGTGCACATGGGGTGGGATTTGGTCACTGGGAAGGTCCCCATGGGATGGGATTTGGTCACTGGGAAGGTGCACATGGAATGGGGTTTGGTGTCTGGGAAGGTCTCCATGGGCTGGGATTTAGTCACTGGCAAAGCCAGGTCTCCACTCCCCAGCCCTGAGCAGAAACAGCTTATGAAGCCTGAGTCCCCAAAACGGGACACAGACACCAGACAGGGCCAGCCAGCATCACCTCACCCTTGGAAGGACAAAGAAATATTCCTCTGGTGCAGGTAAGCACAGAGGCAGAGCTGATGTCACTGGGTGGGTGCTGATCCTGCTGAGACAAGGAATGTGTGGGATGGCACTGGCTGGGCAAACACTGGGGCAAACTTGTACACTGATGTACCCCAAAAATGGTGGTAGAAGCACTGGGGTGTAGCAAAATTCAGGGTTTATGAAGCAAAATCTAGGCCTTGGACACCCAGAGCAGTGCAAGCTTCTCCCACCCCATCAGAGGGAATGCCCAGCGTGGCTGGGCTGAGCAGGCGTCCCTGCAGCAGCACTGGTTTGCAGAAGGTGAGAACACGGCCCTGAGTGGTTTTGGGGCCGCTGAGGGTTAGTGCTGTGTGTATCTTGCCATCTCCCTGCTCGGGGTGCAGGGCCCTGTGTGGTGAATAAACGCAGCTGTGCCTCTAAACCGCATCCTGCGGCGCCCAGCTCAGCCCCAGGGCTGCTGCTGTTCGCCTCCCCTCGCTGCTGAACCGCCCAGCCCAGCCCCTGCTCCGCTGCTGCTTCCTCTGCTCAGAGACAAAAACGGGGGTGGCTCAGCCGGGGTTCAACCTGAAACCTTCCCAGGCATCAAAACAACCCGTGGGCCCTGCTTAACCTGTGCCATTGCTGCTGGGCCGTTTTGGGGATTTGCCGGCTGCCTCTGCTCCTTTGGCTGCAGATGAAGGCCAGGCTGTGAAGGTGAGAGCAGGATGAGGTCAGAGGCAAATCCCCCTGAGAGGGATCCGCTCTCAGCCCAGGGAACCACCGCAGCAAGTGGAGGGCAGAAATTAAACTGGGGGAAAACCAGCAGGAGCAGAGAGAAGTGTGAGGGGAAAAGGAGACCAGGAACCACCAGTGAGGCTGCAGTCCTTTAATGAGAAGGAAAACTTCTCTTGCCAATGTGCTCATTTCTGTTCCCCGATGGCAAACCCAAGCACGCCCCAGTGAGGGACCGCGTGTCCCTGTCCTGTGGCCACCTGGCTTATCCCAAAATGCCAGGGCCTCAGCAGAGCTGCAGAGAGCTGGGAACAAGCTGGGCAGAAGCGTTTAGCCCCAGGTGCTGCTGGCTTCCAGCCTGTCGTCCCCGGGAATTTCAGATGCCCCTGGACTGCAGGCCTGCATACACCTCCCGCTGGCCTTTCCGGATGGGCTGTGGGAACAGCAGAGATCTGGGCTCAGGAATCCTCACCTGAGCCCACACAACACGTGGAGAAAAGCACAACAGAGCAGGGACAGTGCACGGGGAGCTGCAGTTCTGCTCCCAAATAAATCCCTGTGGCAGCACCAGGAAAAGGGGCTGCACCCTCCCCACCGTCTTCCTCCACTCTCAGGAAAACTTGGAGCTTGACTGGACGCTTCTTCAAGGATAAATGACCTGGCTCTCAGCCCTGTTCCCAGCCCTGGCTCTCCCACCCCAGCCAGCAGGGATGGAAAGCACAGGGCAATCCTCACCTCGTAGTCCGGATTTGGGACAGGGGGAGGACGCTGCATCTTCTGACCTGAAACAGAGGCACAGAGGGGGTGAATCCTTAGGGATTCATGGAATGAGGGACTTCCAGGATGATCCCAGGGCCAGGCACACCATGGATCAACTCCCATGGCTTCATTCTGAGCTCTTAAAGAGGCAACTGCCAGGAGCTGGAGGGTTGGCTCCAGCATAACCGCCTGGCAAAGGGGTTCCTATGTGCAGGAAGCCTTTGGCACAGCAGCCACTGCCATCCCTGCACAAAGGCAGCCTGGAGAACACACGTGGGAGGCAGGAGCGTTGTTTGGAAGCCCATGAAGAGCAGAGGATGCTCTGTGACGCAGTGGGGACGAGGGTGTCTCTGGGTGCTCAGCAGGAGTGGGGATGTCTGCAGTGGCTCTTACCTCGTGGCCGGCTGTCCCCGCCGGAGCTGGCTCGACCCTTCCTTCCTTTGCTGAAGTAATGGACCAGGATCAGCACCCCCAGGGTGATGAGCAGGTCTGCAGTGATGATCCCTGCCACCGTCAGGGCATCCAGCTCCTCGCAGTTGGCACACACTGCAGGGATGAGGGCAGGGGAGATGCTCAGAGCCAGGGAAAGCCCAGGCCTCGCTCACCTGAGTGCTGGCACAGGGGTGAAGGCAGCTGCGAAGGGGAAAAGGGCAAACTGAAAGGAAAGGGGAGATTCTTTCTGCCCAAAATGGGCTCTGGGCCTCTTTTACTGCCCACACAGAGCGGGAAGGGCCTTGGCAGCACCACATTCACCCACCCCAGCAATGAAAAAATCAACTCTGAGCTCCTAAACCTGCCACTGGAATGTGCAGGCTGAGGGGTTTGCACTCACCTCTGGCATTCAGGTACAGCTCACGCTTCTTGCCACCAGGCAAAAAACAGCTCAGGTTGGCAGGAGTGCTGTCATAGTCCTTCAGAATTAACTTCCTCTCCTCGGTGTCCCCTTTCCTCCCATCCCATTTGATTTCCTCGTCCTCCAAGGGACACGTGATTGTCACCGTGGTGCCAGAAATCTCCACCAGGAATTCCCCTTGGGAAGGCAGACCAATGAGAAAGGAAACCAAGGGGAAAACTCAACTATTTCTCTTTTTCAGTCAGCTGCAGTTTTTATATTACACTAAATAGTTAAGAATGCTGGTGAAATTCACTTACCCTCCTGATCTTCATCTGCAAAACAGAAAATAAGGAGTGTTAAAAATCATCTCATTATTGCCTCACTGCTTGGTGCTGTTGGAAACGCCCAACACTGGTAACAATTAGGGACCAATTTCTCCGATCAGTAAAATCAGTCAGTTAATGAACAGCGAATTTCTCCTATCCTACAGTATTTGCAAAATTCAAGTATTTCTATTTGACTCTTAGTCCTCACTTTTGAGGCATATTTGGGGTTTTTAGCATGCTAAGTAGTTAAGGATGGTGGTAAAATACACTTACCGTGCTGAGCTGTGGTGCCAGCTGCAAAAAAAGAGAAAAAGAAATGTTAAGTAATTGAGCTTCTGATACCACACACCTTTCCTGCTCCCAGGACATCCTGTCTGAACTCAGCCGCTTGAAAGGGATGTTTATAATCCCACATTCATGCTGAAGGCTTTAGAAATATTCTGGTGGGGAGACAGGATGTTGTTCTGAAATTGGAAGCCATTTTTAACACAGCCTAACGCAGAATGGAAACTTGAATAATTTTCCGACCCAGCCCAGAAAAAGGGTTGTTATTGCAAGATCTATACCCAGAAATTCTGCTTTATTATCATGGAACAAACACTGCTGGAAAATCCTGGTGAGAACCTCTGTCCTCTGCAAGAGAACTCGCTGGAAAAAGGGGCCATGATGTTGATTTAGCGCTGTAAAACAGTTTATCTGTGTGATTTTTCTGCCTTGTGGGAAACAACTTGCTCCATGGAAGGCTCTGAAGCTGGAATATTAAACAAAGAGTTTTTAGGAGGTGTGAATCAGACCTGTGATTTCCTTTAAAGACATTTGTCTTTTTGCAAAAAGTAACGTAAGTAAATAATGGTAGATTTGGAATTCCACAGACAGCAAACTTGGCTGGACAGAAGGTGAGCTGATGCTATTTTATTTTACATAAACGAATTTAAATTTGAAAACAGAACAGGCCACTGATAAACCACGTTGTCTGTCTTCTCAAAGACTGATATTTGCAGCGCATTGCCAGAGTAGTTGTAGTCTTGTTGTAATATGTTTTAATTAATTCCAAGCTTCTCTCTCCTCGTTACTGGCTTCTTTAGAGCCTTTACACAACTCTCCTCTTCATCCTGAACCAACGGGGCATTCAAACTGCTCAGGTGGGAAGTGCCACCACACCCTTGATGTCCCACCAAGCCTGAAGTTATTTACCCGGGATCACAAAATGCTTTAAGAAAAGTGCGCGGATAAAGGATAAAACCCAAATTAAACCTTACGGTTCACGCTGCACCGAGCTCCAGCCCTGCTGCCTGAAGTGTGGGCACTCACCTGCACACAGCAGGAGCCCCAGCAGGGGCAGGCACCGCTGCAGCCTCATCCTCGCGTTCCTCCTCCTCCTGCTCCTCTCCACCACATCAGACTGCCATGGCTGTGGCAGGAAAGAACTCGGTGGCTTTTCAAGAAAGATGCCTAGGATTCTTTTTCCCAGAATTGTTAACGGCCCGAGCAGGGCTGGGGGACTCACTCTTTCCAGAGCAGCCAAGGCAGACCCAGACACGTGAAATAAGCCCAGGTCAGGAAGTGCGGAGGCTCAAAATGTCTTCATGGGACGTCACCGCCAGCGAGGGGCGGCTGCTCTGCTCTGCACCAGCTCTGCGGGGCTCGGGACAGCTCCTGTGGCTGCCCTGGGAGCAGCAGGACAGAGGAACGAGCCGGAATCAGAGTCACCATCAGGACCTTCCCAACAGCTTCTCAAAATGAGGGTTTGTGAAGTTCCAACTGCAGCAAACGACTTCACGGGGATTCCCAGGATGGTCTGGGGTGGAAGGGACCTTAAAGCTCATCCCATTCCACCCCTGCCATGGCAGGGACACCTCCCACTGTCCCAGGGTGCCCCAAGCCCTTAACAACCTGGCCTTGGGCACTGCCAGGGATCCAGGGGCAGCCACAGCTGCTCTGGGCACCCTGTGCCAGGGCCTCACCTCCCTCCCAGGGAAGGATTCCTTCCCAATATCCCATCCATCCCTGCCCTCGGGCAGTGTGAACCCACTCCCCCTTGTCCTATTCTACAGTTCCCGATAAGGAGTCCCCCTCCAGCTTCCCTGCAGGTCCCTTCCAGGCACAGGAAGTTTGGAATAAAGGAACCAGCAGCGCCACACAAAGCTCAGCACACAGAGCCCCTGCACGGGCAGAGAACTGAGCCTGGACGGGTCAGGCTGGGACATCATTCCCTGCGCTCTGCCCCCTCTCCAGGGGCCCACCCGGAGACATCCAGCATCATTTCTGGGCGGTTCTCCTGCCCGGACACGGAGTGGCCCGGCCCCACTAGAGGGGGCTCCTGGCCCGGCCAGCGCCGCACGCAGGGGACGGTCCCTCCCCGCCGCGGCTGGGGACAGGCACAGACCCCCGAGGGACGGGACAGGGCCCTGCCAGGCTCTGCTGCCCGCGGGATGCTGGCATGGGCAGAGAGGGGATGGTGTTGTGCCCCATTTCCTTTGTCGGGGTGCTCTCTGTGGCTGTCGGGGCTTTCTTATTTGTGTTTCCAAACGGAACACCCGAGAATTTAGGTTACGGGTGAGTGCGCCAGGGACGGGGTCTTCTCTGAAAATTTGGAGCCCGCGTGTTTTGAAAGAAGATGAAGATGGGGAAAAGTCTGCTGGCAAAGGTGGGAACAGCCCCTGTTCCCAGCTCGGTGCAGAAACGGGATTAGAAAGTGGCAGCAAATTGACTGCTAAGCGCTGCCTTGCAGGTACTTTAAACACAACCTGAACAAAGCCCCAGAGTGATAAATATTCACAATGGCAGTGCAAGAAAAGGAGGTGATTTTCTGGAATAGTAACGGAGTAGAAATCTGAGGAGATGCGGCGATGAAGGGCTAACACAGGACCAAATTCTTCCCAGGAAAATGGAGATCCTCGGTGTCTCGGAGCTGTTGGTAGGGATGTGTTAGCAGAGACAGGATTCCCTGTTCTGTTCTGGGGACAATCCATGCAGCTGATCGGCTCAGAGCTGCTTTCCATCGCCAAATCGCTGAAGGGAGCCCCTCCAAACACCATCCCCAACCCTGCCCTGGCACCCCGCAAAGGAAATCAGCACCAGCCGCAACTGGAACTGCAAACCCGGGATGGCTTCTCGGAACGGGATCGCGAGCCAGACACAAACAGTGCCGCAGCCGGTGATTTATGGCCCTCGAATGCAAACATCCTCGTTTTGCCCCCACCCAGGCTCGGGTTGGTTTCACACTCTCACAACCGCCACGTGCCTCCAGCAGAGCGTTTTGTGTCCCGCGGAATCTCTGACTTGTGGAGCAACCAGGGCTTTCTCCAGCTGTGCCTGGGCTGTGCCCGGGCTGGACCCATTTCCCACTTGGCTTTTCCAAGAACTTCCCAGTCCTTGGCTGCAACAAGGAATGTTCAAACCATTTTACTGCGGGTAACTGTGTTTTGGGGGGACGTTTCCATCTCCTGGTTGAGTGCCCGCACTGCGGCCGCGGACTGTCAGTTTTGGGCCGCTCTTGTGGGCATTGTTTGCAGTTTTTTTGCCGAACGAATGGTCCCCATTCCTCCGAGCCACCTATGAACACCTCCAGGCAAATTTTCTTTTACCTCCCACAAGAGGGGAGGGGTTTCAGGTGGCAGCTGGGAGGAGGAATGATTGCAACACAAAAGAGCAGGGGAATATGGGAGGGAGAAGAAATTAATCTTACCTTGGGAATCTCGCCGATTTAGGGGCAGAAGCGAGCGGGGCCGGGCACACCTTGGCAGGGAGCGCGCCCTGACTGGGGCAGGGGGAGCGCTCACCTTCCCTCGCAGGGAAGGAATCTGCCCTGTGGTGCTCGGAAGACTTCGAGAAACTCATCTTCCACCCGGCCACCGAGAACCCGAAGTGAATTTGCCTTTTCAGCCCCAGATTTGTGTCCCCGATGCGCGGCCGCACCTGGCTGGGCGCTGCGCTCGTCCTTGGGGCGCAGCTCCGAGGTAAGCAAACCTGTCCGGGACCTCAGTCCCCTCTTCTGATCCCTTGGATTATCCCTAAGGGAGAGGCTTCTCTCCCGTCCTTGCTGCGATTCTTTCTGTGCGGGTTCGCTGGAAGTGGCACCAAGTGGTTGAGTTTCTCCCCCGACAGGTTTAGGCGTATTCGAGCGGAAGAACATTGATCTCCTTCACTGCTCTCCTCCTCAGCTCGGGTTTCAGCGTCTTTTTCTCTCCTGCCAGGAATCTGAACTTTACTCCCAGCCTTTTTTTTTTTTTTTTTGCTACCTTTGTTCCTAAACAATCCGGGATTGTCCAGGAGCCGCGGGTTCAGATCCTTTACGCAGCAAAGGTTCCAGACTGACGATAAACTCGCTTGGATTTTCAGTGGTTTATATCAAAACACCTGGACTTTAAGAATAACACATCCTCCTTTCCCAAATGCATCAGCACATGGATGTAATCTGCCTTGAGAAAAAGTATTTTACACTTATTACTCTCTTGGTTCTTTTCAAGGAGCTTAAAATGAAAAGATTTGGCACCGAATCTTTGTATGAGCAACGTGATCTCTGCCAATGACTTTTTCACATGTGAATACCTTCAATGCTTTGGTATTTCAAATATTTTCCCCTTTGAGATAAGGAATTATTTGGAAGGAAGTATTTAGTCATAAATTACTTCCAAATACGCCTTTATTATGAAGTTATATTTTACAACCCTAGAGAAGTTTTTTTTGTTTCCGGCTTGAATCACACAGGGGAAAGTTAACTTCCTGAAGTGACAGGATATTGATGTTCTCTTTTTCCTGCACCAGCAAACCATTAATTTTTCTTATTTTTCATTTTCCTCCTTTCTTTTCCTTCCTCTCCCTCCTGCTGGTTGTCCCTCTTCCGGGGCAGCATCGAATGAGCGATGTTCACTTATTTTTAAAGCAGCAGCTGTGGCGGTTGTGGAGATGTTCCTTCGACAAACAAATCCACATTTACCTTGAGGATTTCCTTTAGAATTCCTCAGCCTGGCTGAATTTACCTGCAGTTGCCCAGCTGGGCTACAAACCCCCTAAAACTGGCTCTGGATGTATCAGGAAGAGCAGTTTCTCTGTGGTGTGCATGAGGCCGAGTATAAAGTGTATAAGGGAAAGTTCTAGAATGGGAAATGGCAATTATTGAGTGGGTTTCAGTCCAGATTGAAAGGGGTTTTCTGAAAAAAATCTGCAGGACCACCCCCCTTGGAATGTGCCTGAGACACTCGGGTTATCCCTTGCCAGCACAGATAAGGCTCCCAAGGAACCAAAGCTGACAAGGAGCGGTGACAAGCTCACTCCAGACAGTGACTTTGCCCCTCTGTTCGCCCCGCAGCGCTGTGGCTGGCGGCGGCGGTGGAAGTTCACACTGCCAAGGAGGTGGTTGCTGTCAACGGGACCAACCAGCGGCTGAAATGCACCTTTTCCAGCAGCAGCCCCGTGAGCCAGCAGCTGTTAGTGAGCTGGACCTTCCAGCCCGAGGACCTGAGCTCTCACGAGCCGGTGAGTGAGATCTTTGTGCTCCATTTCAAGGGTTCAGCCTCGCCCCAGCACGCAGGGCGAGCAGTGAGTGGGTATGGACACACCCAAAACCCACAAGTACATCTGGACCTTCGTCATTGCAGTGATTAATCCCGGTTCTGTTTATAGACCCTGCCTAAAAAACACTCTCATGTTTCACTTTGGGTGATCAGGGTTAAAATGTTTGTGGCTTTATGAGGCTGGACCTGCTGGCACCACAGCCGAGCCCTTAGGGGACACCCTGCACCTGACACGGCTTCAGGAATCTTCCAAGTCCCTTCCAACCCAGGCCATTCCATGTTTCTGTGATTTCTGTAGGTGTTTTTCTACATGAAGGAGCCCTACAAACCCCCCTCCGGCAGGTTTAAGGAGCGAGTGACCTGGGACGGGAACATTGAGCGCAACGATGTCTCCATCATCATCTGGAACCTGCAGCCCAGCGACAACGGCACCTTCACCTGCCAGGTGAAAAACCTGCCAGACGTCTACGGCACCATCGGGGAGGTGCGGCTCCGCGTTGTGCAGAAAGGTGAGAGGCCAAGAAACCCCCCACAGGTCGTGTGGATGTAACCAGAGTGGCCTCCCTCCACATCTGGGAAAATTATGGGAGAAGAGGGGCTGTAAGGAGAAAGCACGAGGGCAAAGGAGGAGCCAAAGGAAAGGTTTTAGTCACAGACACAGGATCCCAGCCTCATTCCTCCTGTGTGTCCCTCTGGTTCATTCCTCTGTCTCTCCCTGCACAGTCAGTTTCTCAGAAATCCATTTCCTGGCCGTGGCCATCGGATCTGCCTCTGTCCTGATGATCATCGTGGTGACGGCTGTGATTATCTGTCGGCAGCGTCGCAGGAAAGCGCGAGACAAGAGGATGGAGGTGGCAGACGCTGATCTGTAAGGACACGGGAGGGAGGGAGGGAGGGAGAGGCTCCTGGGAGAGCTTGTCAAGTTTATCTCCACGGCCTTTCTGAATTATTGGCTTGGACCCTGCACGGAGCATCTACAATGCAAAGCTGCCAACCCAATTAGCGATAATTGGCTGTGTGCAGGCAGACAGAGCCCCAGGACGGACGAGCTCTGGAGTCCTCCTGTGGCTCTTGCCCTTCTCAGTGGCTCCTCACTCCGAGAAGGACCCAGCTCTGGTGGTGGCTGGCAGATGCTCACCCTGTCCCCTGAGCTGTGGTCACCACACGTGTGGCACACTCACCATGTAACCCCTGAGGTGTGCTGTGTGTGACTGAGGACACCCTGCTGCTCAGCATGATGCTGATTTAGGCTTTTTTTCTCTTTTTTTCCCCTCCCCTTTTTATAACAGTAAAGAAAAGGAGAGTTTGAAGGTGAGGGAAGAAAAGGAACCCATTCCATTGGAAGACTAAAGGTCTTTGCTGGTGAGTACAATGCAGGTATCCATCCAAACCTTCTCTCATTAATGTCTCAGTGCTGCTGTGGACTCTCCAAGCCAGATTCCCTCGGGTATTTCCCTGCTATTCACAGTCAGAACTGAGGCCCAGTTACACTTTTCTGTTGAGGATCCCTCACGGACAACTGAACAATCCCTGAACAATCTGAGCCTCTTAGATGTGCAAGAGACTTCTCCACCCTGGTGTTGAGAGGCATTTGTAGGAAAGCCATTGTTGCTGCTTTCCATGGCATTCCTGCATGGTGGATGAAGAGGAATGAATTACTTCCCTTTTGTCAGTTTTGAATCTGCTTTTTGATTACTTTAATCTTTATTGTTTTAAAATTGCTGCAGGAAGACTGGAACTGTTTCCATATTGGCTGGCTTTGCTTAAAAGTGTCAGCATAAATTTTACCCATGAATTTTATGAGGTCAGCAGTTGCCTCTATTATTTTGGGTTTTGACAATAACCCTGAGTAATGGATGTTTGTTTTTCTTATAATCTTTCTTCTCAGGTACTTCCAAAGCAGCTGGTGAAAGCTTGTAATTTGGGGTGTTAGAACAAAGCTGGATTCCAGACGCCCCACGCTGCCAGTGGGGCACCTCTGCTCAACCTGAAAGTCTTGCACAGAAAGAGGGTGACTTTACCTGAGCTGTGAATTCCTCTCACTGAAGCAAAGCAGGAGGAACTTGCCCCACGAACAAAGAACTTTCCTTCGTCTTCTCACCTGCAGAATGTGAGCAAGGCTTCCCTGGAAGATGAAAGTGCCAAGATAGCTGACTGAACAGAGGGCTGGGAGGTGTTTGAGCAGATGCACCCTTGCACCTTAAAAACCACAATGTGCCTTTGTGTTGCCTTGTTTTTATTCCCTGAGAGTCCTCCCTGATGTCCTGAAAAGGAAGCCTGAGCAGTGAGGGCTCAGCTGGTACAACAAACACGCTTGGAGTCCCTTTTCTCCGTTAGATGGACAGTGCTGGAGCTGGGCAATGTGTGCTGTTTGTTACAGGGGATAGCATTCACCAGCCGGGGTGGTTTCCACATCCATCCCCTCAGCTTTGGGAGAGTCTGCCACTCTGGGGGCTGAGGAGAATTTTCTGCCTGGATTCAGCAGCTCCCATCCTGTTCCCATTCCCACTCTCACTATCCCAGTGCTCCCCTCTGTGCCCCAAAACCGCGGAACCCACGGAGCTATAACGGTGTTTAACCAGCCCCACATCACTCCTGTTACAGTATTTACCCAGTCCCAAATCAAAGCCTTGACCTGGTTGTTTGTAGACTGTCTTTATGGCTTTATAACCTGTGATGCGCCTGCCACTTTCCCTGGCTGTTCCCTGTTTGTTTTCATTTTCACTCACCTGTGCTGTAAATAAAGGCACCTTGCTGAGAGCTGTGCTGGTGTGGAGGGGGACTGTGACTTGGGAGCCCCTGGCACCTCAAATGAGCAGATTTGCACTGTTTGTCCCCAGAATGGGATTTGTTACCCGGTGTGCAACAAGCCAATAACGCCACACTCCCGGGAGACATTGATCATTGATTTCAGAGCAGCCCAAGCCTGGGTGCTCAGTGGTGCCCCACAAATCCAGCACCACCCAGCAGCTTTTCAGACCACTATTTATACACAGAAATTCAGAGCTGATAACTTTCCAAGTACAGCCCCTCTCTTACCATGGGTTATTAATTCCCACACAAGTTATGTCACCCCAGCCAACTTCTACCCCTGCTCAGGGGAAGGGTCTTCACCTGGCTGGGGTCTTTTTAACTTGTAGGTGTGATTTTTAGTATTAGAACCAAGATAGTTCAGCTCTAGGATATATAAACACTGGGTGTTTTGCCCAGTTAGCAATGCAGACACACATCAACATCTTGATTTAATACATCCTCAGAACTTGTCAGTTCCAGGATGTCCTTGGCTGAGGGATGCAGCTGCTGCCTGCTCGCCTGATTAGATCTCCCTTTTTTGCTGATCGAGCTTGAAAATCTACAAAGATCTCACAGCGAGGAACATCCTGACTTAAGATACTCCTGACACATTCCTCGTTCTGTGGCAGCACCAAAAAAACAACAACAAAACAAAACAAAAAAAAGCGCAGGAGCGGACTAGCAGTGGCAGGAGCCACTCGGGGATTTGGGGACAACCGCGGTGGCCACGCCGGACCCTCGGCTGGCCCCGGACCCGGCATGGCCGCCCCAGGTGTGCCCAGGTATGCCCGCCCAGGTGTGCCCAGGTGTCCCCAGGCGTCCCCAGGCGTCCCCAGGTGTGCCCAGGTGTGCTCAGGTGTGCCCAGGTATGCCCGCCCAGGTGTGTCCAGGTGTCCCCCGGCGTCCCCAGGTGTCCCCAGGTGTGCCCAGGTGTGCTCAGGTGTGCTCAGGTGTGCCCAGGCATCCCCAGGCGTCCCCGGGCGCCGCGGCCATTTCGGGGCTGCCCCGCCCTCACCTGCCCAGGTGAGCGCCATGTTCCGGGGCTGAGCCCGGCCGGGATGCGGCGCCGAGGGGCGCCGGGGGCCAGCGGCCGCCTCCTCGTCCTGCTCCTGCCGCGGGGGGCTCTGCTGCTGCTCGGTACCGGGGGGTTCGGGATGGGACGGACGGGACGGGAGTGGCGGTGCTCGCGGCGCGCCGGGGGTCCCGCGTGGGAACCGGGCGGGGATGCGGATCCGGGGGCGGTGGGAGGCTCGGGAAG
>VZTJ01002324.1:1130428-1155022 GCA_013397795.1 Orthonyx spaldingii | reverse complement strand
GGTGGGTGCTCGGGGGGAGGTGGGAAGCTCGGGAAGGGCCGTCCGGGAGCGGTGGGAAGCTCGGACAAAGGTGTTCCCGGGGCGGAGGGAGGCTCGGGAAGGGCCGGAGCATCGCGGCAGCTGAAGGGAGTAGAAGTGGCTGCACACACTGGAAACAGGAACTGAGAGCCCTCGGTGCTGTGGGGAGACTTTAGACCCGCTGCGTGTGAAATTCAGGCACGAAACACAGAGCAGAATTGCTTTGAAGTACCTACGCTGGGGTTTTGCAACTCGTCAGAGACCCAGCTAATTCCATTTCTGGGCTCCTTGTCCCCACATCTAAACCTCTGTGGTGGTACTTCCCAGGTGCTTTATTTGGAGCCAGCTCCAGTCTCACGGGTAATAGGTCAGGGGCTGCTTCCCTTCAAATTTCACTGTGGGGGGAAGGAGTCGCTGCTGTGCTTTAGTCTTTGAATTCCGGTTCACCTGCACATGTGTGGGTACTTTTGGGACAATTTTACACCTCGCAGGTAACAAGAAATTAATCCCTGCTTTTTGTGCCGGTTCCATCAGGTGTCTGCAATGTTCTTTCCCTGGAAGTTAAAGCCAGTCCTAAAGTCCGAGCTTACGTGGGTGAGCAAGTGCTGCTGAAATGCTCCTTCAGATCCAGCTCCCCCATCACGGAGAGCCTGCTGGTGGACTGGACCTACCGTCCCCTCACAGGGGGCCAGATGGAGACAGTAGGTGGAACGGGGTCAGGCCTCTGGGCATGCTAAAAATCTGAATTTTCTCATTGCTTTGCAAGGCTGTGGCCTCCCTTTGCGGCTTGGGACTCTCATTGTTTCCTCTTTTCCCACGTGAAATTCCTTTGGTGTTCTTTGGGTGAAAAAAATATTCTATGTAAACACAAAATAGCATAATGATGATAAAGCAGACAAATGTTGGGGTTTGCCACAGGTGCTACATTTTGCACTGTACAGAGTGGCTGCAAAGACTTGGTTGGTGGCTTTATTTCTCCTATATAGGAAGTATTCTTCCTAACTTCTTAATGTGTCATTATTCCTTTATTTTTGCAATGTAAAAAGCAGTTTACTCTGCTTTCTTGGGTGTTTTATTGGCACAATTACTGTCTTTCCCTCCTTGCAGGTTTTTCATTATCAGTCCATTCCTCACCCCACAATAGCGGGGAAGTTCAAAGACAGGATCTCCTGGGTTGGGAATGTTGCTCATGGGGATGCTTCCATCGCTATCCAGAGCCCAGAGCTCAGTGACAACGGGACCTTCTTCTGCAGCGTGAAGAACCCTCCAGACGTTTATCACAACATCCCCCAGACAGTGCTGGTGGTTACAGAGCGGGGTAAGGCTCCCTGCCCGTGGTTTGGCCTCATCTCTGGGCTGGAGTTGCTTTGTGGGACCTTGGAAATCTGAGCCTCACATGAGAAATGCTCCCTGGAGCTCCATGCTGGAGTTTCAGCAGGGGTTACCTCGGCCCTGCTCTCTGACCTCAATATTTTGAGAATCCTGAATTGATTTGGGGCAGGAAGGGACAGGGGCTGTGGTGATAACAGGAATCAAAAGTGTCTCTTTGTTCAGAAGTTTCAGCCTCCACAAATTGCGGCAGAACAAGTTAAACATTGAGGAGGCGCTGGCCTAAAAATAATCTCCACATCACAAGCGCTGATTGTCAGTAATCATTTCCTCATCTGCCCCGCGTGCCAGCCCTGCCCTGCGTGCCAGCCCTGCCCCAAATTCCCAGCTCAGCTGTGCTGATAGAACTGTGTCGTGCCCTGCCTTCCTCTGCAGCTCCTGCCTGGGCTGGCTGGGTGGCAGGAGCCGTGCAGGCTTGGTGGCAGGAGCCTGCAGATCTGGTGCTAGCCTGTTTTGAGCCTGCCAGCCCTGAGTTTCACATGGAAGGGCCACCAAGCTGTGTCCTGGGTGAGTTTCGGTGCCAGAGGCTCGCCCAGGCTGTGTCTCGCTGTGTTTCAGGCCTGGCCTTCCAGCTGACCTCAGCAGCTCTGCTGTCCATCCTGGTGTTTCTCCCTTCCCTCATCGTGGTCGTTCTGCTGCTGGTGAGGATGGGGAGGAAATTCCGGGTGCTGAAGGAGAAAGGAAAATGTGGCTACAAGAAATCCTCCATCGAAGTGTCTGATGAGTAAGTCCTGGCTGCAAGCTGGAGCCTGTATTTCCACTCTGGGGTGTTGGCACAGGCACGAGGGATGATTTCCCCACTGTCCTTCAGCAGAAACGGTGCAGTTCTGTCCCTGGTCTCTGCTTCTCACCCAGCAGTCAGAAATCTTTGGGAAATCCCTGTGCTGGAGCACAGACCAAGTGCTGCACATCCCCTTTTCTCTGCCATTCACGTGAGGAATGCCATGGAGCTGAAGCAGTTTAGGGTCAGACAAGATTTCACTTCTGTAATGAGGTTTATTTCAGCCTGAGTCAGCAGGATGTTTTGCATGTGTGAGCTTTGTGTGCTGCATTTTGGGGTGAAGTCCCCGTAACAACAAAATAAACCCAATAATGTTACCTGTGGTGGCCTGAGCAGAGATGCCAGGTACTGAAGGGGCCTTGGAGACTGAATTCCCTTCTGCCCTGGGAAGGTTCAGTAGGAGAAGGGCAAGGTAACAGTGCTCCTGCAGGAGCTGCACCTGGCTCTGAAGTTACTTCAATAGAACAACTCCTGGCAGAATGATTTTTTCTTACTGCAGTCTTTTAATGTTGTGGTTGAAGGTGTAAGATTTGTCAGCCAAGAAGCAACTTCTGTTTTAATGTTTGTGGCACTTAAGTGAAGCATCCACCTTCAAAATGAGGCACCTGGCAGCTTTCAATCCTTCTGGCTTTGCTGTGCAGGGTCAAAGGCTTTTCCTCACGATGACAAACCCTCGGTTCCATGTGGTATAAGCAGAATTCAGAGTGCGGAGGAGATACTGGAATGTCTGGGGGGGAAAAGTCCAACCTGATCCCGTGCTTTTCCTGCAGGCCTGAGCACACAGACACAGCTGGCTGCGGGGAGAAACTCAGGGAGTGGTGCCTGAAGTGTGTGGTAAGTGAAAGTTGGTGTTTTCACAGCACTTTTGCCAGCTTGGGTGCTCAAAGGAGGTCCTAAGAGCAGCAGATAGAGCTCATAACACCTCTGGATGTGCAAGGAGTGCCCCAAATGGCTCCTGGGAGCTTCGCAGCTGTAGGGAGTGAGAACTGCTGGTTGTACTGGTGGGGAAGCTGTCATGACATCCATCAAATTGATTTTTCATTTGACTTGATTGGCATCAAAGCTGTCATTTCGAGATGAAAACTCAGGATTGAAGTGCCAGCTGCTGCAGGGTTTCTTTAGGGGCTCAGCATGAGCAGTCTGGGGTTTGGCAGCGCTGTGGTGGGGGAGGGAGGCCCTGACCCCTCAGCCCACTGTGGTTTTACGAAGGTGGTGGAGACCTTCCTCCTTCTACGCTGTTTGCATTGCAACACATCATTGCTAAACTCTCGTGGTTTGTTTGTTTGTTTGTTTCTGCTTTTTGCTGTGCTCTCTGAAGTGGTGGTTGCCTTCTAATTCTGCTCCTTCCCTTCCCCCCCAGCAGCATCTCCTGTTAATCAGGTGCTCCAGCTCCTGAGTGGTTTTGCCACCTGCTGCCCTTGTTTTGTGTGAGTCCTGCATGCTGGAATCGGCAGCCACGAGTGGGCACATTCCAGAGTAATGCCCAATTTGAGAGGGCTTTCATTCTTCCAGTGTCCCACAGAGCAGATTTACCTCAGGGGCACCTTTGCATCTCATCTACACAGCCAGGACGGGTGTTAAGGAGCATTTAAATATGTGTTGCTTGATTCACTCTTCTAATGCCAGTGATTTAAAATGTCCTAAATGCCCAAGCCTTCAGACAGGCGTGTGCTGATGGTTTCTATTAGATACAGGATGAAAAACAAGCAATTACGTAAGTTGAACATAAAATATTTACAGTTCTGCATAGGACACAGCAGGTACAGAGCTGCAGTGCTGGGGACGAGGGTTTGGAGAGGAGCAGGAAGCAGGAAATGCCTTGTGCCACAGGCAGAGTTGCCTTGGGAGGTGGAAGGGCTGTTCCAGGTGACATTCTGGGAACCAGGGAGGCACCAGGTGGAGAGATGGGAAAGGATGGAGCCCCAGCTTGGTGAGGGAAATGCTGTCAGGATGTGGGGATGTTAAAAGTTGAAAACTGTCCTCTCGTCCTTTGGGAGGAGTCAAATTGGAACAATAAAATCCTGCTGCTTTCATGTATTTTGTCAGGTTTGATCCTTTGCTCTCTGATATCGAAATATTTACCTGATCAGACCTCTGAGAATGCTGCCCCACCCACTGCAATGATTCTGCATTTTTGAGGTTTCTGTAATGTGCTTTTTCGTGCATAATATGGGACCAAACAATTAAAATTGCAAAGCCAGTGAAACATCTCTTTAGACTCAGAATGTCTGGTGTGTCAGTGAGATTTCCCTTGCAGAGCTGAGGTGTTTGGGTGAGTTTCCAGCTCAGAGCTGCAGAGCTGCTTGTGGGGGCACCATCAAACGAGTGCTGTGGTTGCAGCAGCGACGGGGTTCTCAAAGTGGGCTGAAAAACAATAATTTGTGCTGCTCAGGGCTGTCTCTGCAGGCTGGTGCTGCGCTCTCTGGTTCATCTTCAGCTGCTGCTTGTCTTAGAACACATCTCACGCGTGGGTCATACCGTGGTGATTGTGTCTGGGAGAAGTCAAACCGATTTAGTGGTTATATTTCTATTTATACCTATATTTATATTTATACCAGTGTTTTTGCAAGTCCCCTGGCTTGTGCAAGCACAGCAGCGTTTTTGGGAAGCCATTTAGGCACTTGCCTGAAGCCCAGCCAGGCTCAGCATTTGGCTGAACTCATGACTTCATTGGTGTCTTCACACAAAATCTCAGTTTCTCTCTCCATGTTTAGGACACGGATGAGGAAGACCCATACTGATGGAAGTCTGAAGCTGTGGAAAAATACTGAAATTACAGCACTGAAAATCATGGTTACGTCCTTGCAGAGGCTGCTGGATAACCAGCACAGATTGAAGGACGTGCTCTGCTCTTGGTGGTTTGGAAGAATAATTCTAATGGGATAATTCACTTCTATTTAAGGACAAAATAATGATTTTTTTTTTTTTTTTTTTTTTTTTTTTTTTTTTTTTTTTTTTTTTTTTTTTTTTTTTTTAAATCTTTCTAATTTATCGGGGGAAAGAAAATCTCTTACCCTCAGATCTGTGGGGCCTACAGAAACCTCAGTGCCTGCAGTGCCAGTGTGCCTTGGTTTTTCTGCAAATTGGTTTTGTTTATTGGTTTGGTTTATTGGTGGCATCCCTCCTTTCCTGAGTCCTTGAACTCCAATTCCTTGAAATAAAGGCTGCTCCAGCTCTCTGGGCTGGCCACCTTTGGGCACTGACAAGGTTTATTCTCAGTTTTTTTGGAACGTTTTGACTCAAACCAGTTTGATGAAATGGTATCTGGCATCCTCTGTCTTGGAGTGAAGCTAACCTACTGCTTTTGAAGTATTTTTTGGTTTATTCAGCTGCATCACTGAGTACCTCTCCTTCTACTTGTAGAAGTGAAGCACAATTCATAGAAAACGATTTTTTTTTTTTTTTTAAAATCAGAAATGCGAATGGGGACTCTGTTTCTGGGGACACACAACCCCATCTACCTCAGCCATGGACTCAAGCACTGCCCAAAGGAATGCTCTTTTTGCAGCAGTTGTTTTCTTCCTCCCCTTCTTCTAGGACCCATTTTAGGGAAATGATTAATTGTGCAGCACTGCTTCCCCTCGAGGAAGGGCATTTCCTCTTTCACCAGCCTCTTCCAACAATGTAATGCAGAGAACAGTGGAATCCATTCACTCAGTCCCTAAACAGCTGCTTTCTTTCTGTATCAAATATTCTCCTTTCACAGATGTGCCCCAGGTTTACTGTTGATTTTGCTGTGCAATTACCAATAAATTGCATTGTTTCGTTCCGGGCTGTGGGTCTCTTTATTTGGCTCAGTACAGCTGAACTCACAGAACTGCCATCCTGAGGTGTACAAATTGTCATGTCATGATGGGTAAAGGTGTTTATGGAGCAGATTTAACCCAAAAGGGGACAGGTCCCCCTCCAGCAGCTCTGTGCTGGCTGCAGGTTTCAGGTGTGGTGGAGCTCTCACTGCGAAGTAGGTCAGCTGTAGATCTGTGTCTCCAGATAAAGCAATACCTTTTTCTCCTGTCTACAATAAAGCAATATTTAAAATGTTTGTGCTCCCTGGTAACACAACATCTCCGTCAGCCAAAACTTTCCTGGGGAAGGCTGGTGGGGGAGTTATTCCGGGGTAAGTGGCTTTGCTGTTCCACTCTCTGCACTCACACACCACACGCCTTCTCTGTGGAAACCAAAGGCTCTTGTTTGCTGCGAAATGTTGGATTTCAGCTGTGACTCCTTGGCCATGAGTGCGCTGGGCCCTGGGCAAATATTCCTGGTGCAAAGCTGAGCAGCCACCCTGGAGCTGTGAATGGTGCTGAGTCTCCTCCTCTGCCACCCACAGAGAAATGTCTTGGTGCACCATGGAACCCACTGATACTGGAATGGAGAACAGGAGTTGCTCTGGTGTTTCAAGGAAAGAGGAAGGGTGAAAATGGGCTTTCAAAGCAGCCAGGGGGGGCTGCACCAGAGGAGAATCAGTGTCTGGTGTGTGTTTCAGAAGGGGGCAGCTGCCTGTGCTGTGACAGGGCCCCTCAGCCCAGGGTGCAGCACTGACAGCTCTCTAAGCAGCTCTGAGCCCCAAAAACAAAGCAGGAGGGAGCACAGGCTCCGTGCCAGGAATCTCTGTGTCCTGCACTGGTCACCACGACTGGTCAGGCCAGTCTGCCACGCTGGGCCTGGGCCACAGCTCGTCCCCGTGAGGTGGTCCTGCGGTTTCCCTGCTGCCCCTCTCGGACAGATGCGTCTGCAGTTTATTTCCCCTCTCTGTTCCATATCCTGATTTTCTCTTCTGCATTTTCTTGCGTGTGAAAGCGACCGCCACGCTCAACCTGAGAGAAAAGGAACCAAAGGCTGCCAAGAGAGTTCTTGCATATAGAGCCTCAAGATGATTTAGCAACCAAATCAGATGCTCTGAATGAGTCGTTGAAGGGCTTCATGCGAGACGAGCTGACTTCCCCAGGCCACGCCAGGTGAGTATTTTTTGCCGTAATATTTATTTCTGGATGGTTTTTTAAATTTGTTTTTCCTGAGAACCAGGGGAGCAGAAGTGCTGGCGACTCAGATCCCACGTGCAAAAGCAGGGAAATGTGAGGGCCACGCGGTGTCTGTGCCCTTTTTTCCCCAATCTGTTTGGGAAAGGCGATTTGGGTGTGTCAGCACTGGAACACACAGAACAGCCTGGTGAGTGGGTGCTGGCTCCAGCTGGTGCCTCCCAGCACCCTCTCGCTGCTGTGTGTCACAGGGGGAGACCCTGCAAAATTCCCAGACAGCACCAGAATTCCTGCTCAAAAACAGAGCAGTAAATCCAGCAAGGACTTGGTGGCAAATAAGGCCCAGAGCCCCAGCAGCTCAGCTGCAGGGGATTTTTGGAGGTTCTGGGTAGAGAAATCCCAGCTTTCTGCAGCTGGGGACTGTTTTTGGAGCTGGCTGCTATTTTGGCTGTTGCGTGGGGGTGGTCCTGGGAGGGTGCAGCTCTGCAGGTTTTGGCAGTGTCTCTGGGAAAGCAGGATGCTGTGCCTGCTGCCCTGAGCTGTGCTGGCCCAGCTGAGGGCCCTGGGGCTGAGCAGGAGCTGTGTTTGTAGGTCGGGTGTGCACCAGCGCCGGCTATGCAGCCAAGTGTGTCACGGCAGGGCTGCACAGAGCACAGCAAACCGCACAAAAACCCAGCCCCAGAGGAGTCCTGTGTGTTCAGAGGCAGATGGGAGAGAATTCCAGAAGGTCTGCTGCCACTTCTCAGGATATTTTGTTTGTGGGAAGGGCAGGGTGATGAAGGTGCAAAGCCGTGGTGACTTTCTCAGCCTAGAACTGTTCCAAGGGTCACCAGCAGCTGATTCTGGGCCTGGAATCCCTGTCTGAGGCTGACCTGGAGATACTCTCACTTGCACAATGAAGCAAAAAGATAGAAGCCACCAAGATGCCCGAGATGATTCAGCTCTCGTCTTTCTATTTCATTTCTGCAGAATTGGAAAACGTGTGCTGGTAATGGCAGCCTCAATTCCAGCTTCACGTGAGGGTTCTCTGGGCAGGAGAGCTGCTCTCAGTAACTTTTTACCCTTAAATGAGTTTTGAATGGGCATAGTTGGGAATCACGGGACAGGGCAGCAGGGTGCTGAATCTTGCCTGCCTCTGGCTGGCACATTCCTGGTGGTGACAGCCAGTCCTTCCCTGGGCTGCAGGATAGATCTATGATGTGTAGAAAGGAGATGTCAGCTTTATTCTGGGAGATGTGAGCAGGTCAAGCTGAATCCAGTGACCTGGACAGACCCTGGAGGGCTCCTGCAGAGCCTCTCACCACATGCAGCACCCTGGCATGGAGCATTTGTGTTTTTAGGACCAAATTTCTCTGATTCTGTCATATTAAAAACATCCGAATGTTTTGGGAGCAGACCCAACACCTGTGAACAGCTTGGCTTAGATGTCAGAGGTTTGACCCCCAAACCACCGGAAAGACTGGTGACTGACGGGAAAGCATGAAGGGGTTCAGGCTCTCCCCCACCCTCGCTCCCTGGTCCCTGCCCTCTGTGCTGGGCTGACTTTCAGCCTCCCAGCCTGAGGGGCTGCACGTCAGAGCCTTGCTCTGACCGTCAGCGGGGTGCCAGTCCTTGGTGTCCTGCCCCAGGGGACACTGCAGTGTGTGTCACCTCTGCTGTTCCTTTCAGAGCGAGATGAAGGTGTTGCTGAGCCTGACCCTGGTGCTGACATGGCTGGGTAAGCTCTAAGTTTTATTTCCCTCTGCTTTCCCCTCTACCTGAGCTGTGAGACCCATCAGTCCCTCTCCTCCTGTGGTGAGAACCCCTCGGAGCTGCTCCTCTCCTGGGTGCCAGTCCCTCCTCTGGCCCTGCATGTGCTGCATCTCCCCTCCCTGCACACCTCCCCTACAAACTGCACTGGCACCCCTGGATGTGTCCTGTATTTAGGCTCAGAGGCTTTGAAAGAAGCAGAACTGCTTCACCAAGTCTAAACATAGGGAGAGGTTTCCAAGGTATTGATTTTGGCTCTGCTCAAGGCAAGCAGCTCCCCTGGTCTTCTCCGCTGGCAAATATTTGTCATTTTCAGCTCCGCAGCTGGTCAAGACCAACAGAACTTGTTTGGGAAGCTGCAGCACTTTGCATTCATTATTTACGGGGCTTCAGACAAACACTTGGTGCTTGGCCAGGGCCCAGCCCTCAGTGGTTGTGGACAGGCTGAGCAGAGTGGCTCAGCCATGAGGACGAGCCTACCTGTCTGAGCAGCTCTCTGCTGAATCAGCTCAGCCAGCTCTGAGCAAACAGCAGCCAGAGCCTCAGCCTCCCCTTGCAGTGCCACTGCGGGCTCTGAGGCAGGTGGGGTTTCTTCTGAGGAGCTCCAGTGACATTTTCTGCCCCATTTGTTTCAGAGAACCGTTTAGTTCAGAGAAGACCTTTAATCCCCTTCCTGCCGCACGCTCCGCAGCCCAGCGAGCCCACAGCTGCTCCGTGCGGGTTGTGTCAGCGCTCTGCTCTTTGATGTTCCCCTGGTTTGCTTTTTTTCCCACTGTCCGGCTTCTCTAGAAACCCCAAGCTGTGGTTACGTGGCCAGATGAGTACAAGCCCAGGTCTGGAGCCTGTGAGCAAAGGGGAAGGAAGCCAAATGGGCAGTGAGGGAGGAACTGAAATTTGTGTGAAGCGCTTGAATTGCCCCTGGCCTGGTGCAGATGAGAGCAGCACAGGTTCTCCCGGCCGGTGACTCACAGGCACAGCCCTGCAGGAGCTGCAGGCTTTGGCTCCGAGGCGTGGAGGGCAGGGGTTGTGCTTCCCGACTCCCCCTCGGCTGGCTCACAGCTCGCAGCCCGTGGTGTGCGGCGGGAGGATGTGCTGCCCCGCATCCCAGGCACGCCACGAGCAGGGGTCGGGCACGGGCTTGGCCTCTGCACTGGTCAGGGCCGTGAGCCCCAGGCTTCCCCGGAGAGGAGACAGCGATGGGCACAGGCAGGCTACCCCTGGCCGTCCTCCCCGGGCTCATCCTGCTGTCCTTGTCCCCGGCAGAGCGGTGCAGCGGGGCCGCCTTTGTGTTCACGGAGCCGCAGCTCCGAGCTAGGGCTGGGGACTCTGTGCTGCTGCAGTGCCTCTTCCTGGACCCCGAGAGCAGGGGATGGACCCTGCACAAAGTGGACTGGCTGCACAAGGCAGGAGCTGGCACTCAGGTGGGTCAGGACAGGGGTGGCAGGGGAGGGAGAGTGAGGCAGCTGGGGGGAAGCAGCCCTGGGGAGGCTGTGGGGAAGCCCATCCGCCTGTCCCAGGCCATGAGGAGGGGAAGTTTCCATGAGAGGAAGCAGGGTCCCCGTGTGGTGGCAGGACCCCCCCGCATGGAGGGGAAGCACCGCTGTGGGTGCTGCATCCTGGGGCTCTGTGCGAGGACAGCAATCCCCGGGGAGAGGGAGAGAGTGTGAATCTGAGGGCTCTCGAGGAGGAACAGGACACCCGACATCCTTCACCTGACGCCGCCTGTGCCCTGGCAGGAGGAGATGGTGTTTTATTACTACAGCAACCACGGCGTCCCCGTGGGCCGCTTCAAGAACCGGGTGCAGTGGCAGGGGAACATCTCCCGCTGGGACGGCTCCATCCGCCTGCAGGACGTGCGACTCAACGACAGCGGCACCTACGAGTGCGAGCTGCGGCTGCTCCAGAACAGCAGCATCTTCAAGAGCCGCACGGTGCTGCTCGTCAGCCCCGCGGTGCCCAGAGGTGCGTGCAGCCGCCCACGGGCTCCCGGAGCTGTCCCCGCGGCAGGGCTGAGTCCCCGCCGTGGTGCCATCCCCCGCCTCGGTGTCTCTCCGGCAGGACGAGCAGCAGCGGGCGCAGAGGATGCCGCGCCCCCGAGAGACTCCGGGTTCTGGCCGGCCGTGGTGGGCTGTGGCTGCGTGGCCGTGGTGGTGGCGTTCCTGGCCGGGCTCTGCGTCAGGAAGAGGTAGCAGCGCTGGCTCTGGGGTTACGGGGCTGGGGAAACACCTCCCTGCAGCCCTCCTGCGCTGCTCTCCCCGGCTGAGCTTTGCCCTGACGCTCTCAGGTGTGAGGGTTCGTGTCCCCAGGTGTGGGGTGCAGCCTCCTGCTGCCATCTAGTGTCACCCTGCCCCGGCCGCTGTCCCCTCGGCTCCCAGACCTCCAGCAGCAGGGATGGCCCGGCCCAGGCGTGTGCAGAGGGATGTCGGTGTTCCAGGAGAGGGAGGGGCGGGAGGAGCGGGTGATGCTTCTCGCCGGGGGTGACACTGCTGCTGCCTTCCCTCGAGGTTTGCAACCAACACAGCCCTGGAGAGGATGGAGAAGAGCAGCAGCAAGAACAAAGCAGAGGTGAGAGGTCACTGGGGTTGGGTGTGGGCGCTCAGGGCTGGGGAGGCCGAGGGAGGGGCTCCCACGGTGCCCAGGCACGAGGGGCCATTCGCTGGCCAGCTCCAACCACGGCTCTTGTCGCTTGCCCCGTAACTGGGGTCAGGCTGTGTTCGGGGGTTCCAAACACCCCGATCTGCCCCTTGCAGGAAGCGATTTACTCCTCGATCCCTGGAGCTGAGGTACCCAAGGCTGAGCAGGAAGCCAAGAAGAAGAGGAGAGCTGAGGACACGTACATAACCATGGTGAGGAGCCGGGGCAGGCGTGGTGGGACCCCCACACCGCTGTCCCCACCACCAGGGTCACGGCATCCAGGGCCTCACTCCCCGTGCCAGACCCCAGCATCCCGTGCCCCCTCCAAACACACCCTGGTGCCCGTGCGGAGGCTCACACCTTGTCCCTCACTCCTGCAGCACCCCTCTCACTGCCGGGACAACGGCGTCTACGTGGAGCTGGCCAAGAGGGCGATCCCGACGGAATGGATGGCAGAGGGCACACAGGGGGATGGACACAGCAAGCAGCCCCACAGCAGGCCAGAGGCGGCACTTCCCTGGGCTCCAGAGCAGCAGAAATAGCTGTGCTGTGGGATGGCAGCCCCTTGTCCAGGAGTGTCCAAGACACACTTGTCCCTCTGAGGACTGAGGACTGGTGACACGTCACTGTGTGCTCCGTGCCAGGGCACTGCCGGGCCACAGCTCACCCCAGCTGTCTGCAGGGGACCAGGGGACACCTGTCCCTCCGGCTCTTGCCCCCTGGACTCTGGAGAGGGGCACAGTGGGCACAGCCTCACGCTCCAGCTCTGATCCTGGCCCAGGACAAGGATGTCCAAGGGGGGAGATGCAGCAGGAGCCGTCACGGTATTTTTCTGTAGATAATAAATCTCAGGGAGTCTTCCCTGATCCTGTCTTCATTTTACCTCCTGCCTAAGCATGTGATGTCCAAGTGTGCCAAAACCCGCCTGGCCCAGGGCCTGGGAGCCCCTGCACCCCTGCAGCCTCGCACGGGGCACCAGGCGGGAGCAAAGCCAAGCGGGACAAAATCCGGGTCCCTTGGCAGCAGGATGAGGATGGAGGGGAGCAGGACAGAGCCTGCGGGCAGGAGGGACCCCCACGTGTGTCCCCTGGCCGTGGGTGAGCAGCCGGGGGGAGCCCAGAAGCCCCTCCCGCGCCTCCGGGGCAGCGTCTGGGCGGGCGCTGGCGCTGCTCCCGCTCTGTCCCTGGGTGCTGGGCGCTGCCTCCGGTGCCAGGCGCTATCTATAGATGTTTGACACCTCCAGGTGCGGAGGGAGCCGGGACCCCCGCTCCCAGCGCTGCCGGCACACTGCAGCGCCGCGCTGCGCTCCTTGGTTCTCGTTGACACCCTGCTCTCTTTTCCCGCAGGCAGCCGCCGGACGGCATTCAGCGGGAACCAGCCCCCGGAGCTGGATTTGGGGGGCCAGGGGGTCACACAGGGCCTTTGTAGGGTCGTGGAAGCTGTAGCAGCAGGGCAGAGCAAGCTTTGCTTGCCCAGGGTGGGTGGGAAAGCGCTGTGCGTGCACGGAGTGTATGCTGAGCAGGGCTGCTGTGACACTCCCGTGCCTTCTCTCCCAGCTGTCCTGCTTCCCGTCCTGGCTCTGGTCAGGCAGCAGAGCCCCCGCGCCTCCCCGCTGCCCCTTGCCTGCCTCCCCAGGGCTCAGGAACCAAGGTGTGCCCGGCTCCGGGGCATCCCTCGCCTCTCTCCCTAGTGATGCTGTCCCAGCAAACGCCACCTCCTCATGTCCTGGGGCCTGAGCAGCTCTGTCACTGCCTCCCTGGTCCCCAGGAGGTCATGCCTTGTCTTTCCTGCACCAATTTCTGCAGCCTGAACCCAGGTTTGGAGCCCAGGGCCCAAAGGCCTCCTTGACCAATGGTGCGAAGGGGACCAAAGACTCTGTCCAGCCCTGTTAGTGCTGGGCAGAGGTTCCCCATCCCAAGAGCTGGGTGAGGAGAGGTGTTACCTGGGAGAAGACGCTGCTGGGGAAGGGGAAGGAGCCACCAGCAGAGCCTGGCAGCCCTGGGGAGCGATGGAGCTGTCCAGGAGCGGGCAGGTGACCCGGAGCACCTCTACCTGCTGCAGCCTACTTCGGGCATCCTGGCTGGGCTGCTGGGGCCCCTCTGCTCTCCCCAGCCTGGAGCAGCCCCCCTGCTCTCTGCCTGGCTCCAGGAGGGCATTTCCAGTGCTCCTGGGCCCCGCTGGGCTCTCCAGATGGGAACTGCTGCCGTGGATGGTGTGAGTGGGGCTGGCCGCCAGCCCCCAGCAGGGCACAGGGGACACTCCTGCGTGTCCCCACAGAACCCGGGGGGCCGCGGGGGCTGCAGGAACCCCCCGTGTGTCACAACCGGTGCACAGAGCAGGCAGCCGGCAGTGCCAGGAGCTGTCGCCTGCAGTTCAGGGGAAAATTTTTCCGCCCTCCCACTCCGGCGGCTGCAATCCACCAACCACAGCATTTACTGCTTTTTTTCGCCCCAGCACCGCTCCAGCCATATTGGGCTGTGGGGAGAAAGCGGCTCTAATGTTCTATGTCACCTGCAAATAACCCAGGCGTTCGAAAAAGCACCTCCACCACCTCCACAACCCACACCAACACCACGTCCTCTCCACACACACAGGTCCGTCAAAATGAGCCCGGAAGCCTGGCTCCCGCAGCCCACCTTGTTCCTCACTGGCCTCACCTTGCTCCTCTCGCTGGGTAAGTGTCGCCTTGAGCCCCCTTGCATGTGCCCAGCTGGGGAGACATCCGTGTCCCCGGCCAGCACCCCCTGCCCGTGTCGCAGCCCCGGGAAGCGCCGCACCGCAGGGATGGGGACGGAGGGTCTGGCGTGTGCCCTGTGAGAGCCACCAGCCAGGGTGACCTGCTTTCGGGCAGGGTGGGGGGTACGGTGCCACTGCATCTTCTGCTACAAACGCCCTGCATCCTGCTGGCTGGGTGCTGAGCACAGAGCCCTTTGCATGCCAGGCACAGGACGTGGGGACGGGGCTGGGGAGGTGCTGCCAGGTGGGCTGTGCTGGCTTGTGGCTGTCCCTTGGGTGCTGCCAGGTGGGCTGTGCTGGCTTGTGGCTGTCCCTTGGGTGCTGGCAGGTGTACTGTGGCTGTCACTGTGGCTGTCCCTGCGCTGGTGGCCGTGCTGGGGCTGTGGCCCGTGCGTGCTGCCCGGCCCCGCAGCAGCAGCAGCAGCAACGTTGTGTCAGCAGCTCCGCGGCTGCATCGACCGCGCCCGGGAAGGCACCTCTCCTTTGAAGCGCTGTCCTGGAGCTCCTGACGGGCTGCGTGTCCCCGAGGAGAGAGCCTGGGAAAGGAGGATACAGAACCCAGCCAGGGCTGCTGTAGAGGCTGCTGAAATTGTGCCCCCCCAGCCCGGGTGCAGCGTGACGGAGCATTCGGGAGCCTGCGCAGCACTGCAGGACACGGCCTGGACGGTCCCAGGGGCTTTGGGGGTTTCTTCCCCCACCTCTGTTGTCGCGCCAGGGCTGAGTGCCCGGGCAATGGCAAAGTTTGGAGCCACACACATGGGTGCTCCCAGGTCCTGCCAGGCCGTGGTGTCCCTGCTTGGGGTGACAGGTTTGCTGCTGGTGATGTCTCATCCTTCTGTAGAGCCCTGGGGAGTCCCAAGGACGCAGGACAAGGCCATGTCACCCACCTTGGCACACAGGGCACCGTGTGAGGGGCACTCAGACAGTGATTCCATGCAGGGATCCCCTCCAACCATTCCTGCTGGGCCAGGCTGGCTCCTGGCCTTTCTTTCCCAACCCTGCAAGGTTTTCTTGGAGGCATCGAAGGTGGTGGCTGCCATGGGGCAGCAAGGCTGTGACACTGGCTCGGGACACTTCTTCCTGCCTTGGGTGCTGCAGCTCATCCCCATGCACCAGCTGGGCCCACCCCCGTGTTCCTGAGCCCTGTGGGAGCCCTCCCTGCTCTGGGGCTGGACGGAGGTTGTTCCCCATGGCCACCAGCACAGCAAGGAGCCGTCTCCAGGGCTTGGCTGTACCCAAGGGCACCGCTCTGTCCCCAGAGAGATTCAGGGTGCTCTGGTTCCCCCCTCGCAGTGGGACCCGTGGCTCGACACAGCTTGGGAAAGGCTCTTCTCCCTGGCTGCAGAGCCTGGCCCCTTTCCTGCCCTGCTTGCAGGCGGAGCACAGCGGCCAGCGGAGCAGCCCTGACATGCGCCCAGCTTGGCCTCGGGAAGAAGGTTTGAGAGCAAAGAGCAGCAGCCCAAGGGGAGAGGTGAGGTGATGGTAACAGCACCTGGCAGCAGTGTCACTGTCACTGTCCCTGCCCTGTAGGGTGTCACAGCCCCCGAGTACACTCTGGTCCCTCCCAGGGCTTGCTGTCCCCGCGTCCCTGAGCTTCTCAGGGCTTGGCCTTGTGCTCGCAGCCAGCTTGGCTGCACAGGAGCCTGTTCCCCTCGCCCAGCCCCGGGACAGGTGCTGGATGCAGGGTTTGGGTGCTGCTGAGGGGAGCTGCAGGGAAGGAGTGGAGGAGGGAGCAGGGCACAGACACCCCATCCCTGCCCACTCCCCAGGTGAGCCCTGCCCTTCCAGCTGCACCAGGTAATGCCCTGTTTGTCAGCAGGGCCGGGGAGCAGGGACTGGCCTTGTTCCCCCAGCAGCAACAGAGACCTTGCTCTGGCCATTCCCAGCTGGAGAGTCCTTGCGTGGGCACTGCTGGCAGGGGAAAGCATCTGCATTCCCCCAAAGCCCCTGGGGGAGCCCTGGCAGATCCCAGCCGTCGCTGCCGTAGCTGTGTCCTGCTGGGGATGAAATGTGATGAGTGCAGCCATAAATTTCCTTGTGGCTGTGGCGCCGGGCCCCGCGTGCTGACGCTGCAGCCTCGCGCAGCGCCATCGATCCCGCAGCAGCAGCGGCACAGCCCCGGGGACGGCAGCGAGCAGGGCTGGCCTGCAGGCAGCAGCATTCCGCACCGCCATGGCACAGGAGCGCCGTCGGCCCTGGCAGGGCAGGGGTGATGCTCTTCCTGTCCAGCCAAGGGACGGTGCCAGGGCTTGGGGCTGCTCCCCTTGCTCCTGCTGGGCAGGGAAACTCCGGTCCTGGCTGGATGCAGAGTGCGTGGATGTGCCTGGAAGGCAATGCCAGGCCCCAGGGAGAGCTCTGTGCCGGCAGGGCAGGATGGGGACCTGGGCTCAGCTGCCTGTGACATCCCCCCCTAATTCCTGTGCATCCGGCAGCATCCCCAGGACTGGGCATGGAGGTCATGGCCCCTGCCACCATCAATGCCTTGAACGGCTCCTCTGTGAAGCTCTCCTGCACCTTCAACTCCTGCTACAAGGTGGAGAACAAGCAGTTTTCCCTCAACTGGACGTACCAGGAGTGCAGTAACTGCTCGGAGGAGCTGGTGAGTCTCACTGGGGACCTGCTGGTAATCCTGGGACCATCTCAAAGGGTGTTCCTTGGGGTTTCTTATGGGGCAGCATGTGCAGGTAGGGGGTGCCTGGCTGGGAAACGAGCCCGTGGGGTGCCAGGCGCTGCCTCACCTGCTGCCCCCCACGGCTGCCCAGTTCCTGCAGTTCCGCACGAAGATCATGAACAAGCAGCTGGACCGCTTCGGGAACCGCGTGGAGTTCACCGGGAACCCCGCCAAGTACGACGTGTCCTTCACCCTCAAAAACGTGCAGCTGGAGGACGAGGGCACCTACAACTGCTACGTCCTGAACCCCCCGGACCGGCACCGGGGCCACGGCAAGATCAGCCTGAAGGTGCTCACCAAAGGTCAGTGGTCCCCTCTGCTGCGGGGCACCCATGGGTGCAGGGGTTGCTCCCAGTGCCCTGCCCGTTCCCACTGTGTGCCCTGAGCCTGTGCCCTGTGTCCCCAGAGCCCCCGAAGCACGACTCGACAGTGGCTGTCATCGTGGGCGCCTCCGTGGGCGGCTTCCTGGCCGTGGTGATCCTGGTGCTGATGGTGGTGAAGTGCGTGCGCCGGAAAAAGCAGCAGAGGCTCAACACCGACGATCAGAAGACGGAGGAGGAAGGGAAGACGGACGGCGAAGGCAACCCGGACGAGGGCACCAAGTAACGCCCCCCTGCCCGCCCCTCCCTCCTGTCCCCTGTACAGCGTCACCCACTTGATGTGCTTCCCAGAGCAAGGATTTCTGTCTCCCCAGAGCATCCCTCCTTCCATCCAAACACCCAATCCAGCCCGGAGCAGGGCACAGAGGGAAGGTCCCCGGAGCCTGGCTGTGCTGGGCAGGGCTGGGGAGGAGGGGCTGAAGCCCCTGAGGCTGAGCTGGGACCAGCCTGTCCCCTGCTCTGAGTGCCAGAGAGTCGTGAGGAGGTGCTGGGGACAGGCTGGGGCAGGTGAGGAGGGACCAGTGTGGTCCCCACACACGGAGGGACTGGAGCGGGGGGGTGCCAGGAGGGGCAGAGGGGTCTGGGCAGCCCCGTGCCCCGTTGTCTGCTCTCCGTCCCAGTAGAAAATGCAAGCAGGGGCCAGCAGCCTGCCCTCGGGGTCATGGCTCATCCTGAGGTGCTCCTGCTGTGCCCGGGGCACTGGCACTGGTGTTCCCATCCGAGGGATCCCGATAGCTGCCAGTCTCCTCCTTGCAAGCTCGTGCTCCTCAGGGACTGTCCCAGGCTGCTCAGAAGCCACTGGCTGGGTAATGGCCATGAGCCCACCCAGTGTCTTGGAGCTTTGTGTTTTGGAACCATTGATGGCTCTTGGTGTGCAAGGCATGGACCCTTCTGCCTCTCGGGCTGTTTTTGGGTCTGAGCATCTCAGCCCAAGGTGCTGGGCTGACTTTTTCATGCTCATTTCTTTCTTGGGGAGGGTGACTGTGATGGAGAATGTCCTGCTGATGTGTCAGAGTGAGGTGGTGGGGAGTGGTGGGGTCAAAGACGAAAGGGACAAAGAGCTCGGGACAGAGAGCTGCTGAAAGGAAGGGGAGCTTTTGGGCACTTGTTGGGAAGGGTGGGGCACAACAGCAGAGTCGGGACAGCTCTGTCACCCTGGAGCAGCCCTGTGACGCTGAGACTGCCTCCTCCAGCCTCCCTGCAGAGCCCTGCACACCCGTAACTGCCACGGCAATGCACTGCCAGCGTGCCAGCCGCCTGTGCCACCCGCCTCACCTGGCAGGTGAGCTATGCTGGCTGCAGCACCGGGGTTCCGGCAGGGAATGGCCCAGGGCAGTGTCCCCTGTGGCACTAGGCCTGAGCTTTTCCTCTCCCGTGGCTGCCAGGAGCGGGACAGTGCACGGAGCCACAGGGGACAGTGCCCAGGGGCGGGTGATGGAGGTCCCGTCACCCACGAGCAGCACTGCCAGGGGAAAAGGGACACCTTTGCTGTGTCCCTGTGCACAGAGGCGACACCTCTGCCATGTCCCTGTGCAATCAGGCCCTGGCAATGCCATCAGGCCCCAGGGCTGGCAGGACAGCAGTGCCCTCCCTGCTCTGCCCCATCGCTTTCCACCCCGGCCTCACGTGCCCTGTCCATCCCACTCGACCCCGCCGGGCTCCACGCTGCTCCCTCCCCATCCGCAGCAGGAATGTGCCGTGTCCCACTGTGGCTCCCTTCCCTGGGCCCCGCTGCCCGGGGAGGGCCGGGCTGTCCCCACACCCCCGCACAGTGCCAGCGGTGCCCGGTGCCGCAGGGCTCCCGCACCGCCTTCTGCCGGAGCTGGGCTGTCCCCAGCTCCGGGTGGGACTGAGCCAGCACCTCGGCGGCTCAAAGGCCTCTGAGCGTTGCACATGACCAGTCTTGCACCTGCCTTTCATTTCTTTCGTGCACTATCCTTGGATTGCAACTTGCCAATGCATCTGTCTGTACATAGCTGAACACAGCAGAGAGCGACAAATACAGATCTGTACACACAGGAGGGGCTGCTGTGGGTCGTGGTGTGGCCTTGGGTGTGCGCCTTCCCCTGGGCTTCTCTTGCCAAGCACTCTGCCGAGTGTGGGATGTTTTTATTGCTCTTTGTACAGCCAAACAAACAAAAGAACAACAAAACACCGACTTTGCCCTCTATGCTTTTGTGCCGCTGCTTGGAGGGGCAGGACAGGTCCCTCCTCTGCTCTGCCTGGAGGGGATGAGCCAGCTCCGGTGCGGAGCTTGGTCCTGCTGGGGTGCTTTGGGTGCCCAGGGCACCCTGTGAATCCACAGCTCTGTCCCTGGGAGCTGCCACAGAGCCAGAGCAGTGCTGGGGGTGGGAGCGTGGCCAGTGCTGCCCCAGCCCCCCCCCAGGGAGATCTCAGGGGTGCTCCACACCTGCTGTGGGGCCTGCAGGACCTGTGCCCTGTCAGCTTCTCCACCTGTGCTGCTCAGAGAGCTGGGATTGATGGCTGCTCGTGGCAGGTAAGGCTCAGCGGGCTCCAGCAGAGCCCAGGGCACGCGCCAGGTGATGGACACCCGTAACCGGCTGTTCTCCCAGCCCAGCAATGCCGTGGGGATGCTCCGGAGCAGCACGACACAACTGGGGCACAGTTAATAGGCACATCCATCAGTTCACCCACCGTGGAGACACGAGGGAAGCTCTGACAGCTGCTCTCCACCCTGCCTCTCCCTGCTGCCCTTCCCTCGGGACCGCCAAGCGCCGGCGCATCCCAATTCTTCACACGAGCAGGGTCTGGCCACACACAGCCCCAAGGCACTGCCACCACCTCCTTCCACCTTGTAGCCCTGCCTTGCCCCCTCCCCAGACCCACACCTTGCTCAGCCCACCCCTGTTCCCAGCAGCAGTGCCAGTGGGATGAGCTCTCCCGGTGTCCCTGTCCCTGTCCGCCTGGACACTGCGCCCGGACACCTCAGCGTGGGGTCAGCGCTGCGGAAAACTTCCAGCTCCCCATGGCACCTCTCCCTGCCTGAGGAAGGGCACCCAAATCACCTCCACTGCGCTGCTGACACAGTCCTGCAGCACTGGGCTGCTGCCGGGGGTGCAGCCAATCGATCCCTGGCCCGTGGCAGGGAACAACTTTGCCGTGCAGTGAGGAGCAGCTCCCCGGAGGAGGACGTGGGGTTATCCCCACCCAGCTTCGGGGGGTCAAATGCAGCCATAGGGGATAGGGAACCCACAGCTTGGCACTTTTGGGATACCTCTTGGAATATTGCTGGCAAAAACCTTGAGGGAAGCAGTGGGATCACAGAGGAGACCCCGTGGGACACAACAAGGGTGAGTTCTCCTCACTGCAAGGGTCTGAGGGCAGTGACAACAGCTCCCCAGCACTGGGGATTCTCCAGAACCAGGGACATTCCCTTCTACAGAACACTGACATTCCCTTGGGCAGGTGGGATTACAGGTGTTAAAGAGCAAGAGAGGGAGTGGGAGAGGGCAGGGACCTCTGCCTGATCCTGTGCAGAGTCACAGGGGCTGCTGGGGTGTCTCAGGCACAGTCCAGAGCCACAGTCCCTGCAATGCTGCCCTGCTCCCGGGGCTGGGAGGTACAAAGGGGGCACCCGGAAAGGGAACAGCCTGGGGCAGTGAGGTCCGGGGCAGTGAAGGGTGTGAAGGGCAGCTCTGGGGGGACAGGATGGGGAGGGTTCGGTGGAGGTGGCCTCGGGCTGCGCCGGGTCAGGAGCAAACTTTCTCCTGGGATACAGCAGCGTTGCCTCAGCGATTCTTGCAGATGCTCTGCAGTGGCTGCCGGGGGACGCTGCCGCTCTTCCCCCGCGTGTTTAAAGGGCCTGTGGAAGGGGGTGAGCAGGAACTGTGCGCTCCGGAGGGCGGGCGGCTCTGCGGGCGGGGGTGAGCAGGCAGCGGCAGCGCCGGCGGGGAGAGGGGAAAGCACCGCTCCGAGGGAGAGCTGCAGGCAGCCGAGAGCTGGAATGACAAAAGCAGCCAGGTACTCACCCGCAGTCTGCGCCCGGGACCTCTCGCTCAGCTCGCAGCCTGGCGAGTCCGTCCCAGCTGGGACAGTCCTGCAGAGCCTGGTCCCTGCGGTGCCTCCTGCCCACTGGCAGCCCGCGGGATGCCAGGCCACCTTGTCTTTTAAAGGTCACAGCCAGAGGACCTTGCAGTAAATATAAGGTGCTGATGGGAAGCTCTGTTCCAGCGTTGCCACCTCCTCCTCCCCCTCCATCGGCAGGAGGGCTCTGCCTGCTCCGGGCGCACAGCATCCTCTGGCTCGGGGAGGTTTGGGAGGAGGCTGGGACTGTCCTCCTGGGGCAGCCCCTGGCAGGATGCTCCAGGGCAGCCGGGGCCAGCGCTGCGCCTGCTGCATTGAGCTGGGAGCTGCAGCCCAGCTGCTCTGCTCAGCCCTACCTGGTCGGTATCCACGTGGAGGGAGGCAGAAGCCCTCCTCGGAGAGCAGCAGCCTGGCATTTTAACCCTCCCAGCTCCGCCAGTGCAAACTGAGAGGTACTGAGGGTACACCGGCAGCTGCTGTGCCCCCCCGGCAGGCTGTGAGCCAGCTGGCAGCACCCCTGAGCCCTCCTTCCTGTCCCCCAGGGAGGTGACAGAGTCCGAGCGCAGGGTGCTCGCCTTCCCTGACACCAGACGCAGAGCCTGGTGCTGGACTCAGCAGAACAAGTTTCCGCTGAGCCGCAGGAATCCCGGATCCCACGCCGGACATCTGCGTCCTGCCGAAATCCCAGGGCCAGCTGCTGCTGTGCCCTTCCTGGCCATGGCACCGGCCGGGCGGGGGGACAGCAGAGCCCTGTGCAGGCCCGCGGCAGTGGCAGATGTCTCACGGGAACAGTCGGCCAAGGAGACCGGCTGGAGCTGCCAAGTGTGACAGCTCCATCAGGCGCTGGTGACAGCCGGCATCCCGCTCCCAGCCCCGGGGCTGCGTGGGCACAGCTTCCCCGGGCTGCAGGGGACTGGGCAGGGGGTGCCAGGCTGTCACTCTGGGGGATGCTCAGCAGGGACACACGGCTGCAGGGCCATGTCAGCACGGAATGAGCTGGGTGCCCACCCTCCCAGTGCACCCGGTTTGTGCCAGTGCCCACAGGAGCTCTGCTATATTTACTGGCCAACCCTTGCAGCCAGGTTTCCCAACCTTCCTGTTCCCAGAACCATTTGGGGCTCTGCTGGTGACATTCCCAATGGTGGTTTGGCCAAATGCATCCCAGCTTGACCCCTTGGTTCAGAAGCAAACTTGGCAGGCACCTGAACATCCCAGGATGGGCCCCTCCACCCCTTTCCCTGCACCAGAGTAGGGGTACTGCTGTTCCAGGGCCCCACTGCTGCGGGTCTCTGTGCCGGTCTGTGTGCTGGATGCTGGCCTCAAACTCACCTGCAGCTGTGCCTCTGGCCCCAGCAGCCACCAGGCAGCCCTGCAGGGGTGACAGGCGTCCCTCCACCCCCTCGGATCTCTGTGCCTGCCCCCTCACAATTAGCGATGCTCCAGCAAACGCTGCACTCCTCCTCCCATCTGCACACAGCGCCTGCGGCTCCACTCCCCTCGCTGTATCCATCACCTCGCTGTATCCATCGGCTCCCCGTATCCATCCCCTCCCTGTCTCCATCCCAGCCACCCGCCAAGGCACCTTCTGCTGCATCAGCAGAGCCGCGCACGCCGCTCCCGCAGCGCCGGCTGCCAGCGCTGCCCAGCCCGCTCCGCCTGTACTTTTCCTGCCTCTCCTGCCAGCTCTGCAGCCCTAACGCCTCAACCCACAGGCACTGCTGGCATCCTCGCAGGCTCCCCTGGGATGTCCCCATGCCCGCAAAGCCTCCTGCTTTCCCTCCTCCCTGCTGCTTCGTGCTGCTGACCAGGAGAGATGCAAAGGGGACGGGATGGGGAGCCTCAACGTGCCCTGAAGGTGACAGGTTGTGGCACCTTGAACAATCAGGCAGCATCCCTGCAGGTGAGCTGCTCTCACACCCAAAACCCAATCAGTCCAGCTCGGGGAAGCCATGACTGGTCCCTGGGGTGAGCTTTGCCAGGACGTGTGCCCTGTGTCGCTGCAGCCCAGAGAAAAAATCGGTGCCATTCCTGCTCCAGGAGTGTGGCAGCACCTCCTCCCCTTCCCGCCATGCCTGGTTTGGGATGCGTCACCTCCCGCAAACGCCGCTCTCCGTGCAGGGCTCGCTGTCTAATGGGCCTGGGCACAGGGGTGAAGCTCTGCCTGCCCACACCATGCCCCGGGGGCTTCCATTAGGAGGGCCCCCACCGCCACCTTTGGGATGCGGTGTGCCAGGGCCAGGCCTAATGGATGTAACGGTGAGGAAAAGGTTGCTGAGACGTGAACTTTTGTGCAGCCAATTATCCCGGAACAAGCTCACGGTGAGAAAAGTACCTTCTCAGTGTTCCCTTCGGCTCCAGGCAGGTCCCTCTGCAGCCATCGGGGTCTGGCTCTGCGTCCCCACCTCTGTCTGCTGTCTGCCCTGGGGATGGAGCGCAGGGACGCCTGGGTCACAGTGCTGAGGTTGAATGAGAGCCGAGCCCCAGCCTTGTCCTGTTTTGTTGTCCTGGGAAGCCACCAGCCCTCGTGGCACTTTGGCCTCTTCCCAAGGTGACCCAGGGCAACACCAGCCCAGTGTTTCCAGGCCACCACAGAATCACTGAGGTTGGAAAAAAGAACCTCTAAGATCAAGTTCAACTATTAACCCAGCACTGCCAAGGCCACCACTAAACCACATCCCCAAGTGCCACAGCCATATGTTTTTTGAACTCCAGGGTTGGTGATTCCACCACTGCCCTGGGCAGCCTATGCCAGGGCTGGACAACCCTTTCAGTGAAAAAATCTTCCATAATATCCAACCTAACCCTCCCCTGCCACAGATGAGGCCGTTTTCTTTTGTCCTGTCATTTGTTACCTGGGAGAAAAGCCCGACCCCCACCTGGCTCCACCCTCCTGTCAGGGAGTTGACGAGAACGAGAAGGTCCCCTCTAGCCTCCTTTTCTCCAGTTTAAAACCCCCCAGCTCCCTCGGCGACTCCTCATCCGACTGGTTCTCCATCCCCTTCTCTATGCGCACTCCAGCCGCTCAATGTCCTTCTTTTGAGGGGCCCAAAACTGCGCCCAGGATTCGGGGTGCGGCTTCAGCAGTGCCGAGCGCAGGGGGAGCGTCACTGCCCCAGTCCAGGGAGCGCTCCCCGATCCCCCGCGGGGGCGGATGCGCGGGGCAGGGGAGCGCGGGGGGATGCGCGGGGGGATGCGCGGGGGGATGCGCGGGGG
>VZTJ01002324.1:1112672-1129187 GCA_013397795.1 Orthonyx spaldingii | reverse complement strand
GTGTGTCTCCAGATTTTGGGGATGCTCCGCAGGGAGTGGCAGCGGGCTCCGGGCTGCACCAGGGAGACACGGCACAGCCCCTGCCATAGGAGGGATCCGGGCCATGTCTCCTGTCCCAGAGCACACCGCACCTGGCTCCGGGCTGGCCCAGGAGCTCCTCCTTTGAACCCCGCTGGAGAGCAGCCCGGCCAGCCTGCCAGACATGGCTTGCTGCCTGCGCCAGGATGTCACACTGACTTTTATGGGCAGTGAAAGTTTTTCTGGAGCAGCTTTCACACAGATGGCAGTCCTGGGTGAGCACAGTGCTCATGAGCCCCCTCGTTGTGGGGGGCTCGCCCTCTGCAAGAGCAAAGCGCAGGCAGCCGGGGCTCTGGCAGCAGCAGGAGTGGCTGCTCCCTGCTTCCTTGCGCTGTCTCTGGGGAAACGCTGGTGCCTGCAGGCACGGGAGGGAGCCTGGAGCCCCCAGGGAGTGGCCCTGAAGGTCGGGGGTGTGGTGGTGCAAAGTGCAGCAGCTTTGGGCGGGTATGGAAGAGCAGCGCTGGGAGCTGGCGTGTGGTGGGCTCAGCCAGTGCTCCCCCAGCGTGTTGTCCTCAGCGCTGTATTTAGTGGTAACATATCAGTTTTGTCTTCCTGAGAGCACAGGACGACAGGAACAAGGTCAGCATCCATTTGCCCCACACATCCAATTCAGATTACCTTCTAAGGGTGGCAGGCAGGATTTAAAGTGTTACAGGCTGCAAGGAATCATCTTTCCAGTGAGTGAGTGCCCGCTTGCAGCACCCTGCAGGCTCAGACAGACCTGCAGAGCCAGGCATCCCTCTGCCAACTCCCGCTCCAGGGGACAGCTCCTGTCCCCTGGGACACTCCTGCCTGTGCAGTCCCCTCTGTAGCATCCCCGGCGCCGCTCTGGGAGCCCGACAGCTGCAGGAGGTTCCATCTGCCGGGAACCACTCCCTGACGGTAGCTCCGGCCTCTCGAGCAGAATGAGGAGTGCTTCTGTGTAAAGTTAAATAACTCCTCGCCTGCAGTGCTTGCAATGCAGCACTGCAGCAGGGCCCGGAGCCCAGGATGCAGGGCTCTCGGGCTTGGCTCCGGCTGCGACGTGCCTGGGGAGTTGTTAACACCGGCTTGTGTGGGAGAATAAATCAGCAGCTGAGGCGGCTGCAGAGAGAGGCGAATCCCAGCCTGAGGGCAGCGTGTCCGAGTTAAGGTGTTGGGGCAGCTGAGGATCACTTTGCAGCCACGGGAAAAGCTGTGTCCCCAGGATTTTGTGCCCAGGGAAAGCTCTGCAGGGGTGGCTGAGGTCTGGGAAAGGGGAGGACAGTGCTTTGCTGGGCCGTGTCACATCTCAGCCATGCCACATCACACAAACGGGACAGGGCCGTGGTGGGATGGGGATGGGGAGCGGGGCTGCTCTTCCGGCCAGGACCAAAGCACCGCTGTGCCCCCAGAAGGGATCTGTGGCCCACCCCAGTGCAGTGCCTGTCCCGGCACCCCAGGAACGTTCAGCTGCAGCTGGGCTCCTACCTGCTCCTCTCTCCCTGCCCGTGGGGAGGCGAGGAGTAGGAGAGCTGCATCCTGCACTTTGAAGGTCATCTGGCAGCTCCAGAGGGAGCCGGGGCTCTCGGCTCGGGGCGGCAGGGGGCTGCTCCGGAGGGCCGGGCAGGGCTGCGGGAGGGCCGGAGGGTGGCAGGCGGCCAGGACAGCCACGCTAATTACTGCTCCAGCTCCCGCCTGAAGAACAGAGGCTTCGCCTCAGCTTTTTTCTCCCCCTTGAAGGTCTGGCTGGAGGCCTGCTGATAACATGCAAATCAGGGCTCTCATTTGCACACTTTATTCATGGGGATATTCTGGTTGCCTTTGAACCCGCGCTGTCTCTGTGGGTGACCCAGCCCCGGTTCCTGCAGGAGCAGGTCCCCTCTGTCACCGAGCCGTTCTGGGGCTGGGGACAGGCACCCCTGCTCCTGCCATGGCAGCCTGGCATGCCAAAGGGGATGAGGGGTGACAAACCCATGGCCTCACTCTCTGCTCCCCTCTCCCTGCCAGGTTTGCACGTCTTCGCCATCGCCTTCGCCTTGGAGGTGTCGGTGGGGAAGACCAACACGGTGATGGCCCTGAATAACTCCAACATCCTGCTGCCCTGCACCTTCGCCACCTGCATAGGTTTCCAGGACCTGGTCTTCACATGGTATTTCAACACGACAGAGCTGGTGGGTGCCTCTCTGGGCTCTGCCTCTGCTTTGCTGGCAGGTCCTTCTGTGCTTCCCCAGTGCAGCCCAGCATTGCAGTTCTCACAGTTCCCTTTCTTCTCGTGCAGGATGCCCTTCTGTCCAAGTGTCACCAGCTCTGGGGGGGACAAGGCTGTGCAAACGGGGTGACTCAAATACCCCAGAACCTCTGTGCTTCTGGCACAAAGCTGTTCTAGATTTGCGGCTGCCCACAGGCTCATTTGTCTTCATAAATTGGTTGTTCAGGTGCAAGTCTGCACTTAGGGCAAAATATGGTTCATTTCCTCCTTCGCTTGCTCTGAAATATGAAAGGTTCTGGTTTTTGCTCCCTGCTGGGTATATCTGGCTGCTCAATTCCTCAACAGGAGGGCTGGTTGGAGCAGTTCTGGCCAGCAAAGGAGCTCACTTGCTCTGGGGATCTCCCATTTTTTTGCATGGTCTGTTCCATCACCTCAGGGCAGGTCAGATCTGCTGCTTCCCAGCAGGATGTGCATCCAGAGCCATCCCTGCTTTAATGGGGCAGTAATGGCACATCTGGCCTGGGTGTCTGTGGGTGCAGAGCTGGGTCTGGGCACCACCAGTAGAACGTGAGCCTTTCCCTCACCCAGCTGATCCTGCCCTCCGCCTCTGCAGATTTACCACGGCAAGATAAAGAACAAAGCCTCGGAGCCCACCGTCATCTGGCGCAACCCCCGGGTGGAGTTCGTGGGCTCCACCACCAAGAAGGACAACAACATCTCCATCGTGCTGAACAACGTGGAGTTCAGCGATGCCGGCAAGTACACCTGCCACGTCAAGAACCCCAAGGAGAGGAACGCCCAGCACAACGCCACCATCTTCCTCACCGTGGTGCACAAGAGTGAGTGCTGGCCAGGGCGCTGGGGTGGCACTGGGCGGGTGGCAGTGCCAACAATGGGGACAGCCTCCTTGGCTCACGGCTGTGGTGGTGCATGGAGGTGGTTGACACCCCTGGAGGCCTCAGGTGGAGGGGGGTGACAGCTTTTTGGGGTGGGACGTGCAGCTGGGAGCTCCCCCCTCAGCCCCTTCTCTCCCGCAGTGGTGGAGACAGACAACACTGTGACCCTCATCATCGTGGGCGTGGTGGGGGGGCTCATTGGCCTCCTCATCCTCTTCATGCTCATCAAGAGAGTGGTCCTGTTCATCATCAAGAAGACGCAGGATGGGAAGTGAGTGCGGGGCTGCTGCCGGGGGTCGCGGGGAGCGGGGCCGGGGGTCGGAGGGGGCTGTCAGCTGGCCGTGGGCTCTCCCTGTGCAGGAAGGAGTGTCTGGTGAGCTCGTCAGGGAACGACAACACCGAGAACGGCCTGGCTGGCTCCAAGGCGGAACAAAAAGCACCACCAAAGGCATGAACGAAGCAGCGGCGCCCCGCGCCCGCCCCGCCCCGCGGCGGGAGCCCGGGCAGGGCACCAGCCTTCCCCTTTTGTTTTCTTTCCGAACTGCCAACGCTTGAGAAATGTTTCTATTACACACGTGCCTGCAACCTGCACTGCTTCTCGGAGAAGGCTGCGGCTGCCGGGGGGACTGGGAGCTTCTCACGGACTCGGACTGGGAGGCTGCTGGGGCAGAGGGAGCCGCCGGCTCCGCTCTGAGCACAGGCGAGAGGGTGCCGGGCAGGCAGGGCAGGGGCAGGGGCTGGGGCCGGAGGGTGCTGGCCACCGGGGGTCCCGGCATGGCCACAGGGTGGGGCGTGGGGTGACACGGTGGGTGCTGGCGGTGCTGAGCTGGGTGGCTGGAGCTGCTACTTCATCGAGAGGGTTTCTGGAGCAGGGCAGGGATGCTCGGAGCTGGCCATGCAGATGGAGCAGCACAGGAAGAGGGGAGGGAGCAGGGCTGTGTTGAGCACACTGGAGAACCAAATCAGTGAGAGACACTGGTTGTGTCTCAGTCCCTCCCACAGCAGGACTGGGCTGTGTCCCAGGGTCACTGCTGTCCCTGATGGGCTGAGCTGCCACATCGCACATTGGCTTTGTCCCCTGCAGGGCCATCCCTGGGAGCAGGGGGTGCTTCTCTCCAGGCAGCCATCCTGGGAGCCTTCTCCAGCTTTGTGCTGCCCCCTCCCCTCCCTCTGGAGCTCGGCACTCAGAGCAGCGATGCTTTTGATGCTGGTGCCAAGGCTGAACTCGTTACGTGGATGTTTTTGTATGAGATTCCAGGGGGAAAGCAGCCAATTGTGTTTCCCTTTCACCGTGGTGTCCATGGCCATGCAGGGAGGGAGCACAGCCGGGCCCTGGCGAGGGGAGCCGGGCCAGGGCTGTGCCACCAGCCCGCTGGGCAACCTTGGGCAAGTTGCTTTGCCTCTCCATGCCTCAGTTTCCCCATCTGTAAAATGGGGACAATAATACTGCTCTACCTCACGGGGTGGGTGCGAGGTTTCCTTGGCTAAGGTTGGGGAAGTGCTCTGGGATGAGGGGGTCTCTGTGAGTGGACTCACATGGATATGAGACACGACATGAGCGAGCTACAACAGAGGTTGACAATGTCCTTTAAATTGTGATTTGTTCTCTATTTCTCCAGTTTGTGGGTGTCTGCCAGCGAAGCTGCAGGACAGGCAGCTCCCCTGTCCCCACAGTAAATTGGGATTCACAGCTGAGCCATGACTTGCTGTGGGGGCCTGTGGCCTGGCAGAGGCACCAGAGTGGGAGATAAATGAGGACTCGGTGGCCAAGGTGAACAAGGAAAGGCTGGGTGCTCCCTTTGCTGGAGACGCTGGTGCTCAGCGGGCTGGTCACCCCAGGCTGGGCTCAGGGGCATCCACCAGAGCAGGGGACAAGAGACAAGGACCGGCACCTGGCCTCAGGCAGGTTCCCTCGGCTGCTGGTAAGACAAGCACGTAGGAGCCAGGCTCTTGATCTTCTCTCTGAGGGTCTGTAGGACCCTCAGGCCAATCACTTGACCTCTCTGTGCTTCACTGTCCCCACCTCTAAGCTGGGGACAGTGAGTCTGAGCTACCTCTCCGGAGGTGTGAGGTGCCCTGCACGGCTCTGCCACGATGCCGGGGCGAAGGCGCTCTGGTGCCAGGTGTTGTGCCACGCCACTGCCACCTGTGAGACCTCCCAGTCACCCCGAGAGACCCCCTGCCCGTCCTTGGAGGAGCCCTCCCGAGGGGGAGGACAGCGAGGGGAGGAAGGGAGTTTTTTTAAAGAACTATTTTTAGCTGTCCTAACCTGTTGGCCTTTTTCAGCCGGCGCGTGGACGCGGCTCCACTTCCCGCCGGATATGCAATGCTGCACTATGCATGGATTACTCCTCTGGCTGGATGGGAACAGTCCGCATCAGCAGTTTTTTTGGAATGTAACTCCATGTGCACACGGGTGCTCCGGGGGAGCTGGCTGCCTCAGGGGCTTGTGCCAGCACCAGCGGGGTCCCTGCTGTCCCCGGGGCTTTGGGGGGGCTGCAGAGGCTTTCCGGGGCTTTCCGGGGAGAGGCACCCCTGGGAGTGTGTGGTGCCACGGACACGTGTGTGTCCAAGCAAGGTAAAGCTGCGTGGGAGGAACCCTGTGAGCACCGGGGTGTGTGCGCCGGGCTGTGTGATGACTTACAGCACATCTTTGCACTGTAGAGGTTTAGTTAGCTTTGCCTTGAATGAAATAAAGTTTACGTTTACTAGAGAAACTCGCCGTGGTTTGGGGTTGCTGTGGGTGTCTGTTTAGGTCTGGGGGATTGGCTGGGTAGAAATAACCCTGTGAGGAAGCAGGACAAAGGCTGGGGAGGCTGTGTGAAAAAAACAAATCCTTTCCTTTAATGGGGATAGGGAGATGTTCTACAGCACCAACATCATTTCTCTCTGTACAACAGGAGTGAGCTGACAGCAGCCTGGCCCCCCAGGAGCCATCCTGGCACAGCGGGGTCAGCACAGGGCAATAAATTAATCTTTCTTCCGAAGGGAGCTTGAACCAGTGAGATTCCTTCATGGGATCAGTGGCCATCGCTCCCAGTCACCCTTTGCCTCCTTGGCTGGGCTCTAGTGTCCTAAATCACAGCTGCCAGCGAGGGTTTGGGAGCCTCTGCTCACCTTCCGTGGCTGGAGATCCATGTCCCTGTTGCTGCCAGAGCAAGGGCAGAGGGATGGGCAGGGAGGCTCGGGCGAGGAGCGACCTGTTCCGGCAGGTCTCAGAGCTCCGACTGCAAGGAGAGAGAGGCACAGAGGGAATGGAAAGCTTTGAAAGGGCAGCCAAAACCAAGAGGAAAGTAGCTGTGTCCTTAAGGACGGCACTGACCCTGCGGACGGTGTAGATCCAGTCGAGGTAGGCACGGACACTGGTGTAGACGCCGGGTGTGCTGGGGGTCCCGCAGCCCTGGCCCCAGCTGACGATGCCCACGACCTGCCAGTGCCCGCCTGAGTACAGGAGGGGCCCGCCGCTGTCCCCCTGCCAAGGACAGGCCCTCAGGATGGCCCCGTAGAGGGGTGACAGTGCTCAGAGCAGCCATTCCCAGCACAGCCCTTCCCTCAAAGGAGCCGTGTCACGGATGGGTCCTGACCCACCACCCCCGTGCCCAGCCCAGGCCGCACCTGGCAGGTGTCCACGCCGCCCTGGCGCAGGCCGGCACACAGCATCCTGTCGGTGACATCGCCATGGTAGGCGGCCAGGTTGCAGCTCCGCTCGTCTATGAGCTCCACCTCGGCCTGCTGCAGGCGCTCCGACAGCTTCCCTGTGTGACACACGGCCTCTCAGAGGGACCCCGGGCGAGCAGGGAGCCCTGCTCTGCTCCTGCCAGCAGTGCTGGGGGCTGTGCCCTTGTCCCCGTCACCCCCAGGCTGTGCGCTCACCGTGCTCCTCCGTGTAGCCCCAGCCGATCACCCACAGCGGTGTGCCCGGCACCAGCTCCTCGTCGAAATAGGGCAGGCAGATGGGCTTGGTGCTGTCTGCAACAGAGGGGTCTGGGGGGCTCACAGGAAAGGGCCCTGACTGGCTGGGGACCGCCACCACCTGGGCACTCCCTCCCTGCTCCAATGCTCAGTGCCCACAGAACGCTGCCACACTGGGTGTCACCTTCCCAGCCCACAGCTCAGTGCCAGCAGGGGACACCTGTGTGTGACCCCTGCCCCAAGGAGGGCTGTGCCAGGCTCACCTGAGTCATGCACAGGAGAGCGCAGCTTCACCAGGGCGATGTCGTTCTCCTTGGGGGACGCAGGCGTCACCTCGGCCAGGAACACCTTCTCCACCGCCAAGGTGGCAGTGCCCGACAGGAGGTCGGAGCCGGCCTTGACGCGCCAGCTCTGGATGATGGGGTTGTTCCTGTGCACAGACAGCGCTGTCACCGCTTGTCCCCCCGCGGGGACGGGCACAGAGCCCCGCAGGACGCGGATTGCAGGACGATAACCAGCACAGGCTCAGACGCAGCGGTGCCCACTCACTTGAAGCAGTGCGCGGCCGTCAGGACCCAGCCGGGCCCGATGATGCTGCCCCCACAGATGTGCTCCTTCCTGTACTGCAGACTGACCTGCCAGGGCCACGCCTCGATGGCAGCCGGGCTGCCCCCCAGCACCCGCGGCGTCCTCACGCTCTGCCCGCAGTCTGTGAGGGGACACGGCGGCTGGGACAGGAGGGACAGGGCAAACGGCGGCTCCCAGGGGCAGGAGTGTGGCCTCATCCCCACAGCAGTGCTGTCACCCTCATCCACAGGCTTGCTGGAAGGGCTCCAGCCATCCCCTGCCCGCTCGAGGCCCCCAGGATAATTAGCTTAATCAGTGCAAGTAAACCCATGCAGGCAGCTGGGTAAGCCTCCCTTAGGTGTTTCGTTTCTGGGAGGTTTGCGCTGGCCTAACGAGGCTTGCAGTAATTAAATCCAGCTCTCCTCGTGCAAACATCGCGGGATGGGCTTGGGATGGAGCCACACTCCCACGGGGCCGTGCCAGGAGCGAGGACCTGCAGTAGAACCAGGCTCCAGGGCCAGCAAGGAGCAGCCACCATCCGGTACTTACTGGAACAAAAGAGTGACACAACCAAACCCGAGAGGCATTTCCTGGAAGAGAAAGGAAAAAGGCTGGATTTGGCCCCTCTGCCAGGCACCACAGGCTCAAGGTTCACACCAACCCCACTCACCTGCCTGGCTCAAGCACCTGGAGGCTCCCGTTGCTCAGCACAACCTCACGGGGTGGCAGTGGCTGTCCTGTGCTCACCTCCACCCCCTGGAAAGTCGGGGTGCTGGAAGACACGGGGGGACGGGGCTTCAGGAGTGGGGGAGGACAGGCACTGCTGCCTCAGCACCTTGGGAGCCTGGATGCCATAGGAAATAGGGACTGGGCTGCCAAGGTGGGGATGTCACAGCCCTGGAGGGCTGGGCCACTGAGCAAGGACCAGGGACAGGAGCCACTGAAGGAGGGGTGAGTGTTCTCTGCTGTGCAGAGGGGTGAGCAGGAGGCTCTGGGAGAGCTCAGGGGCATCCCTTCTGCTGTGATATTTGGGACCTGTGTTCAAAGCCTCAGTCACTGACTTCTTGGGCCTAGAAAACACTAGGTTTGACTCAGTCTGGGCTCCTACAGTGGCTCAAACACCAGAACCCATCTTCACCCCCAATTTAGCTCAAATTCTCCCTTAATCCAGGGAGCAGTTTCCCCTGATCTCATCTTTAACCAGCTGTATTTGACTGCAGCACCCCAAACTTGCTGCTGGCTCAGGGCAGGGCACGAGGGGGACAGAGGTAGGTGACGTGGAGCTTCATGGCAAGGCCCCAGCTCAGCCGTGCTGCATCCACACTCCCCGCCAAGAGCGGCTCTCCCAGGGCTATGAAAGGGAACTGCAGGGCCCCGAGCCTCCCTCCCCAGGCGAGCTGTGTTGGCAGGGAGACCCTGGGCTGCTCTGGGGAGGGCAGGGCTGCAGGTAGGGGGGATGGAGGGAGGGCAGGCGCAGGCAGGGTGCCCGTGGGCTGTGGCAGAGCAGGGCACAGCACTCTGCTCTCATGGGAGGCTGCCAGGCCTCCCAGCCAGCTCCTGGGGACTCACAGAGTGCTCTGCGTGCTGGGGATGGACTGAAAGCATTAGTGCAGAGCTCTGAGTGCCTTACAGAGAGCAGAGCCCAGCTCCAGAAGAGCTCTGATGGGAGAGGGGTGGATGAAGCGGGGGAAGCAGCCGGGTACCTGCTGTAGCCCATCTGCTCGCAGGCGGCTCTGGCCAGCGCTGGGGTGAAGTGGTCGTGGCACACAGAGGACCAGGCTCCACTGTAGCTGCTGAGCACCTGCAGGATGGATCTGTCTTTGGAAACGCGGGCTGGGGGCAGACACAGAGTCAGCTTTGGCGCGGGGCGGCCGCAGCAGCCCAGCCCCTCGGGGTGTCCTGCACTCACCCCCGGCCGGGGGCCCCTCGGGGACCCACTGGGGACAGTTGGCCTCGTCCTCGCCCTGCAGACAGTCCAGCTGCCCGTCACACACCCGCTTCAGCGGCACCAGCTTCAGGGGCTGCTTGCAGAACAGGTAGTGGTGGTCCAGGTAAATCTTCACTACAGGGAGAGGGCAGCTCAGCACAGAGCTCTGACTCCTGGGCAGGCTCGGGGCTGGCACGGGGGGCTCAGCAAGGAGCTGGGTCCGTGTTTGCTGAGCCGTGGCCATGAGAAAGGAGGGGGAGAGGAGATCAGGAGCTGTACCCAGGAACCCAATGGCCACCAGGCAGGCGAGGGTGAGCACCACGGCCAGGACGAGGATCCCGACCCGCTTGAAGGACTCTGGCGCCCTGGAGGATTTGGGCCTCATGCAGGGACCTGCAACACAGAGGAGCGTGGCCCTGTGTGGCCGGGCTCAGCCTGGCACCGCTCATCTCTCCCAGCTCCCACAGGCGTTACCTCTGCCGTTGAGCCGCTCTGAGGCCGAGTCCTGCAAACCAGAGGGGAAAACCAGTTATGAGCTGAGACTGCAGCCAAAAGGCAGCTGGAAGGTGGAGGGTCTGTTGTGGTGTGGGTAGCTGGCCCATGGTGAGCTCACAGCCCAGGGAGGGCCCCCAACCTTCACCTGAGGTGGCTTTAGAGCTGCTGGAAATGGGGGTGGCATGTCCTGTCGTGACAACGCCTGGTGACAGTGCCTGGCTCTGCGGTCACGCAGGGCCACCTTCTGCATTGTTCCCTTAGACACCACCTGTGCAATTCCAGTAACTGGCTCTCAGTGGTGTAGAGTTACTGTCATTAACACACCAGAGGCTTAAAAAGTCACAGATGTTACGAAAGAGGCGCTTTCTGGTGTGCCGGGAAACCCTGAGTCAAAATACACACGCCTGCGGGGCAGTGGCACGCAGGCATGGGGCTGTGGCACACAGGCATGTCACCACTGTGTCTTCAGTGGGGTGGCACAGCCCGAGCGGTCCCACCGGGATGCGGGAGCACCGGAGGAACCAGCCCGAGCCAGGGGAAGCAGCACTCCCAGGGCGGGGACGGAGGGGGCTGTGCCGCTGCTAAGACACGAGGTAAACACAGCCAGGGCTGGAGCGGGTATGAGTCAGGCATTGATCCGCTTGAGCTCCTCAAAATCATCTTCCTGCAACAATTCCTTGTGCCAGAAAGCCCCGGCGATGGGCGGGCAGGTGCTGTGAGCCCGTGGTTGGTGGATGGGCTGAAGCCCAGAGCCCCTTTGGGGGGCTCAGGTGGGCACTGTAGGTGTCTGTTCCCTGCTTTCCAGCCGCGGCTGTGCCGTGCCACTGAGCAGCAGCCGTTCAGAAAGGTGTTCCTGCTCCGCTGAGCCTGGTCCCCTCCATGCCCCATCAGCCCCAGTGAGCTCTTCTGCTGTTCTCCTGGACTCTGCCACCACAGGTAAGACAAGTTTTTTTGCATGAGCAGAGGTAAGGAAGGTTAAACCCGCTGTGATAAACCCAGAGATGCAGAGGCACGATAGGAGGATGTGGGATTTGGAAGCCTTTGCTCCCACTGCTGAACTTGAGGAGCAGCACAGGTCTGGAGATGAGGGTGCGTGTCGCCTCAAATGAGAGCAGAGGTCCCTGTGCCACCCCAGGGCTCAGAGGCTGGGACTTGGCAGAGCACTGTGGTGGCACTGGGGATGTGGCACAGATGAAGGGGGCTGTGTGCCAGCCCTCAGCAGGTCAGAGGAGAGGTGAGCCCTCCCTGCCCTGGTCACTGTGCCAGGGCACGTTTGGCCATGCACACACGCTCTTCCAGCAGGATTTCACAGCCAGTGCCAAGCCATTATCCCTGGCTTAGCTCACAAAGGCAGGTTGGCTCCGTGTGCCAGGAAACGTTGCCTCCCTCTCGTGGCCCTGCTGCATGGCTTGGGCTGCCGGTTTTGGGAACAAGAAGTGACCTGTGCAGGGTCACAGGGGAGGACCTGGTGCCGTGTGGCTGTGTCCCAGCATGCTGGTGTCTGGCTCTTTGAGGAAATGCCAGCAGCCTTTCTCCCAAAGCCCGGCTCTGCTGGCACCCATCGAGTGTGGGCAGCTTGTGCCAAATTCTCCACCCCTGGACGGGCCCTGCTCAGCTCCTGGGCTGCAGAGCCTGTTTCCTGCTGGCAGGGAGCTGCTGGGAGCAGGAGGGCAAGATGGGAAGGGGAACGTGGGTCACGCATCTCCCACCTCGGCTGCCCTTCCTGAGCAGCTTCTCTGCGGAGAAGGGAAAAATTCCTGCAGCCTTGGGAGTTTTGTAACGCTGCGCCAACATCTGCCAGCACAGCCAGCCCAGGGCACGTGGGGCCGGTCCTTCCTCATGCTGACCTCCTGTGTCACCGTGGGCCTGGGCCGGGCACCACCTGGATAATGGGATCCTAACGGTTCCCAGCGGGAACGGTCCCGGGAACGGTCCCAGATCGTGGTGGATGCTCCAGGCCCCAGGGCTGAGGGGCACTGCCATGGCACACCTGACCCTGCCTGTGCCCACACTTGTCCCCATCCCGTCATCCAGCGCTGGGCTCCTTCCCAAGACACCAGCTCTGGTGCTGATGCAGATGAGATGGGTGATTATTGATATGTTTTTATACATTTTCTTCAGTCCATGAACCTCTTCTGTTTCAAAGGGATTCACAGCTTGGAGCTGCCCCTCCATGACTCCCTCAAACCCACACTAGGAGGGAGCTGCACTGGTTAAATCCAAAGCAAGGCGAGAGCCGTGGCCACTCCTGCGTGGAGTGGAGGCACATGATTTCCTGGAGAACTCAATGCTACCGTAACTAATGGAGCTCCCTTGCTGTGCTCTCTCGGAGCACTTAATGTCACTGTGGCCATTCCGGGCTCAGCTGTGCGAGTGCCAGCCCAAGAGCCGCGCGGTTCCAATGAGCCTCTTCACCCCTTGCCAGCTGGGAATCCGTGCTGGGGGCTGCAGGGCTGGGCTGGGCTTCGTCCCTCCCTCAGCAGCAGGTGGGACGTTCCTCCACCAAACCAGGCTTCGCAGGGTGATCAGATCCCGAGGGTGACTCCTTGGCTGCGGGGATTTAACCCGTGGGTGTGTGCAGACATTGCAGGAGCGAGTTCCCCACCCTGGAGGGGCTGATGTCCCGCTGTGCTGCCGGTGGAGGGTTTTACAGTGCCCGGCGAGCTTGGCCGTGCTCGTCTGCCCTCCGGGGGACTTGACTGCCTCCCAGGGAGGGACTGCGTGCCAGCCTGGAGTTTGGTGGCCGTGGCTTTGCTGGCACAGGGCGCTGCAGGTGTGTGCCCTGCGCCGAGCAGAGGGACCGGCAGTGGGAGGGCCTGGCTCTCACCCAGGCGGTGCCCAGAACCAGCCCCTCCTCGAGGGGTGAGATGAGCCGCTTCAGAAGGGCCCGTTCCCCTTGGCAGGGAGACACCGCCTTGCTTGTCTGCTCCCCGGGCCGGCAGAGGGGAAGGCAGCCTCCAGAAATGTGGGAGCAAGAGCTCCTGGGGGTCCCCAAGTGCCGCATGCAGCCACGGAGGGGTGTGAGAAACAGGGGGAAACCCTTCCCTGGCTGCTGCCGGGGCCGGGGAGCCACAGCTCTTTGGGCTTGGGCTGTTCCATGCCCTCCGAACCGCTCCTGGCCGGGAGCGCGGCCAGCACGGGGTGTGCGAGGGGCAGGTGCCCATCCCGGGGTCCGGTGCCCCTCCCAGGACCAGGTACCCATCCCGGGTCCGGTGCCCATCCCGGGGCCCGGTGCCTATCCTGGGTCCGGTGCCCATCCCGGGGTCCGGTGCCCCTCCCAGGACCAGGTACCCATCCCGGGTCCGGTGCCCATCCCGGGGCCCGGTGCCTATCCTGGGTCCGGTGCCCATCCCGGGGTCCGGTGCCCATCCCGGTGCTGGAGACAGCCCTGCCCGTGACTCACCATGTCCATCCAGCTCCGGCGCGCTCCCTCCGCCTGCAGAACCCCGCAAATCTCCGCCGGTGCGGACGCGGGGAGGCTGCGGCCGCCCCCGAGCCGGGCCGGCGATGCTCCCGCAGCCCGGTGCCTGCGCTCTGTGCCCACGCCGCGCTCGCACTGGGGCAGGACCGCCCCGGCCCTCCTTAAAACCCACAAGGGGAGTTGTGAAACAGGAATTATGGTTTGTATTGTAATACAACACCGGTCTATCAGCAGCACCATCACCTGCGGTAATCTCTCGAGCATCTGCACTGGAGGGTGACTCACCTGCGGGGCTGCTGTCACCAAACAGCTTATCGGGAGTGAACGGACTGATTTTTCCTGCTCCTTCTGATGATAAGAGGATGCACGGCCATCCCGCTCTTTGCCCGGCTCTTCCGCGTTGCACTGGTTTGTTTTCAAACCCAGGTTTGAGTAGGTGGAGGAGGAAAGGAGGAGAGTTTGTGCTCTTGAGTCACTCGGTCTGTGTGTCCCCGCCAGCCCCAGGTCACGGCTGGGGGAAGTTGAAGGGAAAGCAAGCGGCTGCCCTTGGAAGGTTACCCCAGACTGCAAGGGGTCTGAGGGTCATGGGTCTGTGATTATCCAGGAATATTCAATCCCTCTGGGATGGAGCGGCTTGCCTTAGCCTGGCAGGACGGGATGGAGGCTGAGGGGTGCAGGAGCCAGAGCCCCAGCGGGGTGAGGGTGGCCCAGGGAGCCGGCTGGGCTCAGGGAGGCTGCGGGCTGCCCTCTGCACGCTCCTGTGGAGGTGCTGGGTGTGCAGGATGTGCTGAGCAGATAATTACCCCTTCTCCTGTGGCAATCCAGCTTTCCCAACGGTGCTGCTGCTGCTGCCGGGCGTGTGGCTGTGCCAGCAGGAGGCTGTGGAGCACCCAGGGCCTGCAGTTCCTCAGGGAGCTGTGCCATCGCTGTGCCATCGCTGTGCCAGCTCATCCCTGCCCACTCCCACAGCCTGGCCAGGCTCTGCACACAACCTGTGGCTCTGCAGGCAAGGGGCACCCTCCCCACACTCCCATTGAGAATCCAGCCCCCATGGAAGGTCTGGCTGCATCCTCAGCCCTCGTGGTCCATGCGATGCCCACAGAATGTGGCACGGAGTGTGCAGCCCGAGGCTGCCTGTGCTGCTGTGGGAGATTTCAGTTTGAAAAATGGTTTAGGGGCTGCAGCAGTGGGAGCTGGGCAGAGCTTGGGTCCCTGGTGCACGTGGCAGGTCCTGGCAGCCTCCCCAGAGCATCCCAGTGCCAGTCCCGCTGCCGTGGAGAGCAGCCCGGGAGCATCCGTGGGGAGGGAGGTGGCACGGCAGGAGCAGCTCTTCAACCTCGGAGGTTCGAAGGCTCTGAGGAAGCAGCCGAGGTTTGCAGAGGTTCTGTCACAGCCCCGTGTGCCTCTGGGGCTCTGCTTCCTGGAGTGCGGCTGCCCCTGCAGCCCGTCACCCTCCCCTGCTCCCAGAGCCTGGCGTGACACAGGTTCCAGGCATCTGGCTCCGCTGGGGTCAGGCAGGGGTCAGGCAGGGCTGACCAGGGCTCTGTGTGGCTACCAGCACTCCCGAGCCACACGGACACACCCCCGTCCCTGTCCTCCCCACTGGCCAGCAGGGAGTGGTCCCAACCTCTCTGAGCCGGGCACTGCCAGGGCCTGGGGGCTGCAATTCCCGCTGTCCCCTGTGTTCTGCCAGCTCTGCTCCTGGCACCGAGGTGCTCGCCCTGGGCAGGGCTGCCGAGGGCCTGGCTCCTGCCCTGGCCGCCCACTGCCGCTGAGGTGGGATGGCAGAGGTTGTGCCTGGCAAAGCAGCACAAAGCAGGGGGAATTTTGCCCCTGGATGCCCCATTTCCAGCTGTTAGTGGTTATACCAGTTTGTCACTTCTCCGTGCAGCCACAGGAGGTGGTTTCCCCTCATTCTGCAAGCAGTAGTTGATTCCCACCGGAGCCTGTAGTTTGGAACTTGGAGAAGATGACCCAGTACAGCTGTAAGTGCATCCTCTGGGGACAGGTCTGAGTGGGGACAGCTGCTGAGGGTCACCCCTGTCCTTCCCCGTCCCCTGGGGTCCTGCATGATCCCCAAGCCTGGGTTCTGCGTGGGCCCTGCCACCTTCCTGGCTGCTGGCCTTTGCCAGGAGGTGGCAGTCAGAGGACACGGCCCCTCAGGCACCTCGCCAGGGCTGGACACACCTGTGTCCGGGGTGTCCCTGCCCCTTGGGCTCCCAGTGCTCCCAGTTCAGCCTCTTCCAGCAGCGGGAGGGCAGAGCTGCCCACGCAGGTGGGCTGGGCACGGCGGTGTGGATGTGCCGTGTGTCGTGTCTGCTGCAGCTCCTCTGCTTTCTCCCTGCAAACCAGTCAGACCAGTGGGCCCGGACTGGTGCCCAGCCTCGCTGCACTGAGGCAGCTGTGTCACCAGGAGAGGAGGGGACAGCAGGACGTGCCAGGCTGTGGCACACACACGGCTCTGCAGCAGCAGCCCCCAGCCCGGGACAGCCCGGGACAGCCGAGGGCAGCTCCTGTGGCACAACAGCGGGACATGGACCCCCGGACGGGTGAGTGGGGGGCCTTTTCCCCCTCATGGGGCAGGGGTGGGATGTTCACGGCATGGGCAGTGGTTTGGTGGCCTTCCTCCCGTGCCCCATGAGCCGGGGCTGGGGCTCGCTGCTGGCTCAGGGCTGCTCCGAGCCCTCCCCGGGGCTGTGAGCATCTCTGCTGCCGAGGCTGCCAGGGCAGGGATGGATGCCTCCCACACACGGCACGGGGCAGGGCCTGGGCATGACGCCGGCACCCTCCCACGGGCCGTGGGCGTGGGCACGGGGCAGTTTCGGCAGCCCGCTGATTCAGGGAGGCTGTTGCACCACGTTCCTCCTGCCCCGCAGCTCCGGCCGTGAGTCACGGCTGCTGCAGCTCCCTGACCTCCCCACGCCGGCGGTCCCGGGGCTCCAGCTCGCCCCTGCCCCGGCAGAAACACGGACTGCCCGCCCATCCTGAACCCGGGAAGGGAAGGGAGGGGAAGGGAAGGGAAGGGAAGGGAAGGGAAGGGAAGGGAAGG
>VZTJ01002324.1:1087086-1106837 GCA_013397795.1 Orthonyx spaldingii | reverse complement strand
CTGTCGGTGCTGGTGCCGCTGCTGTCTCTGCTCCCTGAGGGCCCCAGCAGGCACAGCTGGTCCTTGGGCCATGCTGGGAGCTTCCAGCCCTGCTCCAGGGGCAGCTGGGCTGTGCTGGTGCTCCTGCCAGGGCTGGAGTCCAGCTGGGGCGCCTTCTGGCACAGGAAGAGCTGCTGGATGGGGTCTGCATCCGGGCTGCCCGAGGATGAGGGCTCGTGCTCCACCCACAGCGAGCTCTGCTTCATGAAGGACTTCTGGGAGGGAGAGAAAGAGAGGAGTGAGCTGTGCTTCATCCCTGCTTGGTGCCTGCCTCTCCCAGCTCTCCCCATGCCTGCAGCCTTGCTCTGGCCACAAAGGGTGCCACGGCACTGTCCCTGCCTTACCAGGACAGACGGTGTCCTCACGGGTTTCCTTATGTAGGTGTGCGCCAGCAGAGCCCCCAGGAGGCCCAGCAGCAACAGGGTGATGAAGAAGGAGCCGAGGATGGTCGGGAGAAGCTCTGTGCTCCCTGCAAGAGAGGGCGTGACCAGGTGAGGGGAGGCAGGGGGTTCCTCAGTGCACACGGCACAGAGAGGCTGCTCTGGCGTGGACCCCCACGTCCCCAGGGCCAGGAGGCTGAGGAGGGTCTGCATCCCACCATTCCCCCCGTCCCTGGGTCCCACTTACTGTCCCTGTGGCCGGTGGTGACGCACTGCTCGTCGGTGCGCGTGCCGGGGGTGGGCCGGTTGGCCATGCGGGGCTCCACGCTCAGGCAGTACTCAGTGAGCCAGAACAGGTCACCGATGGTGAACTCTGCACTCTTCTCCACCACTGTGAACTGCAACAAACAGAGCACGGGCTGGTACCTGAGAGCCCCCAGCTCCTGCTTTCCTCCCTCCTTCTCCTCTGCTGTCCCCTGGGGAAAGTCCCCAGGGTGTGTTGCGATAATGATGACAGCAGCTAAATGCAAAATCCCCACAAGAGCTGGAAAACTCTGCTATAAAACACGCAGAGAAGTCTCTCTGGCTGCTGTGGCTGTAAGAATGCTCAGCATTTACTCCTACAGAAGAGCACGCTTTAACAATCCGTTCCCACCGTGTGGGAGAGACGGGGACAGCACAGGAGCAGCAACTCTTCTCACCGTGTGGTTGTCCGGTGCCCTCCTGACGTACACGTGGTACTGAGTCATCTTCTTCTGGAAGTCACTGTACTCCACCGTGATGTTCCCCGAGCGGAGGAGCAGCTGCAGCCGCATCTGGATGGAGTTGCCCATCACAGAGAGGCTCTGGCCTGCCAGGCGCAGGCTGGCTGGAAGCAAATCAGTCACAAGAGCAGGTCAGGGCCGTTTCCTGTTCACAGCTCTCAGCCTTTGCAGCACCAGACTGAGCTGTGACTGTCCCACCCCTCCTCGGCTTGTCCCATCCCCCTGCACAGCCCGCCTGCCCTCCAGGAAGGGATGGACAGAAATATCCCAGCTTTCATTCATCCCACAGCTCTCTCCAAGCAGTTTGGCACCCTGACCCCACCAACCCCAGCACAGGGTGGATGGAGGCAGACCCCAACCCACCTTCCTGTGGGGAGAAGGCGTTGGTCCTTTGCCAGGGGGACGTGTGGTTGCCGGACACGGCCCTGACCCGCGCGTAGTAGCGCCGCTCGGGGTCCAGGGTGTAGTAGGTGAGGTCACAGGAGTGCCCCGAGGTCTTCCCGCACTCTGGGACGGCTGTCCAGGGGACACTCGAGCCATAGCTGCGGGGAGAAGCCCCAGGGTGAGCAGAGAGCTGGAGTCAGACCCTGGGCAGGGCAGCACCCCGCGCTCCCCTCGCTGTTACTCACACTTTGTACTCCACGTCGTAGCGGGCGCTGCGGGGGCAGCCGTGCCCCGGCTCCCAGAGCAGCAGGTGCCGCGCCAGCTCCGCGGCGAAGCGCACGCGCTGGGGCCCCGCCAGCCCCTCACCTGCGGGACACACGGTGGGCTCGGGTGGGGCTGCACAGGGAACGGCCTCCTGCAGCATCACCCGTGATGGGTGACGTGATGGCACCAACCACCCGGAACACTGAAGCCTTTCCCCAGATTTCTTTTTCTGACTTCCAAGATTTGCTCATCTCCTTCCTCTTTCTTTTGGGACAGCCGAGCTGGGGCTTCTCGGTGCTTTCCTTCCCAGAGAAAGGAGCTCTGTTTGCATTCCCCATCCCCTGCCTTTTGCCACCAGCTGTCTTTGGACTCAGCTTTCCTGTTTTGCTCATCTGCTGACTGGATGAAACCAGATCTTTTCACACCTCCTGCCCGATCTCGGTATTGTCACCTGGCAGAAAAGCCCCACTGATAACATCTGCCCCCTTTCCCTTGCAGGTTTCCCCGGCGGCTGCTGTCTGCTGGCAAACACTCAGTCCAGCACTGTGTCCCCAGTGACCGTGGCCCCTGGTGGTCACAGCAGCGGGGACAAGCGAGGTTGGTGCCCCTCGCTGAGCCTTTGGGCTCCCAACCAGCAATGAAAGGCAGGCGGTGAGCAGGGAGCCCTGGCTGTGTCCTGCTCCCTGATCTGAGGGCTGAGCACCCAGCCGAGGCGTCCAGGCTGCGGCTCCAACCTTATCCCCCATCCCAGGAGCCCAGCCGGAGCCGTGGGGCTCAGCCCCAGCCAGCAGGGAGATGAAAAGCAGCACAAGGGACTCACCGTGCGTGAGGCAGGCGAGGAGCAGTGCCAGGCACAGCGCCAGGGCGGTGGCACAGGGGACCATGGCCGCTCAGCATCCTCCGTGGCAGCAGGGCGAGCGCGGCCGGGCTCTGCCCCGGCGGGAGCTGAGCGCTCGTTTTTCCCCCGGGGGTTGGCTCAGTGACGTCTCGGAGGCGTTCGAAAGTCACCGAGCAGCCACTTCCACTTCTCTTCGCTGTCCACCCACTCACCCCCAGCCAAAGCCTCAGCCCGGGCTGGGCATTTCCGACAGAGCTCAAAAGGAAGAATTCTGGGGGCTTTTCTTAGCAAAGCAGGGCTGTGCTGAGAAAGGCAAGTACAAGTAAGTGATGTCTCTGCTGCTTGGTTGTGAAATGAGACGTTAAAAGCACGGCACAGGTGAGTGTTAGCACCGAGGGTGACCTGTCTCAGGGTTTTACTGAGCACAGCACGGTGATCTGTCCCGCCAGCAGCTAAATCCAGCCAGGTTCTAACCAGCCCTGCAGTCTCAGGAGGGGGTTCTGGCTTTTCCTTCCTTTGGGCTCAGCCTCCTGTCCCAGCTCGCAATCCCCCCTTTCTCCATTTCTGGGGCCGAGTGACAACCTCTGGGCCATCCTGTGTCCTGCAGACACCCTCACGCAGGGGTGACATCGGAAATCCAGTGTGACACAGGGGCTGTCACTGTCCCCGGGGCTCCGGCAGCCCCCAGGTGTGGCTGTGATCCTGTGGCTGTGGGGTCTGGCCCCATGGCCATGTCCTGCCTGTCTGGTGATTCTGTGACCTGAATCACCACCCAGCAGGCTGTGAGTGCTCTGCTTTGCCTCAGAGCTTGTTTCAGGGCTTTCCTGGGGACCTGGAGAGTGATTTTCCTCAGAAAGAGGAATTTCCCGCTGGGGAATTAGTGGAAAGCACACAGATAAAAAGAGCAAGAGAAACCAAAATTGCTCTGGACAGACTCAGAGAGTGTCATGGTGGGCACAGACATGCAGGTTCCTCTTTGAAGAACTATCTTTAATGCCTCAAGTAGGATATTTCTCCTGTTTTCCCTGACTTGTCCTTCCTGCTAAATGCCAAGGGTTTCCACAAGCTCTCAACCTGGCTGGAGCAGCAGCAGCAGATCCCCTCCCTGCCTTGGGTTTATCCCCCTGCCCTGGGCACACCAGCTGATGTCCTGTGACTCTGCTCTCAGCCGTCGAGTCACATCTGGCAGCCACAGAACTGAGGAGTCCTGAGATGAAGCACAGCCAGTCCCACACAAAGCCACAGACTGTGTTTTGTGTAAGGTAATGGCAATTAAAAGCAATGACAATTTAATTTTTAATGACAATTAAAACCAGGAAAGTGGAAGTTCTGTGGAAAAGCCACTGTGGGGCTGGCCCTGTGGGTGAGGCGGTTCAGAGGCTTGGGAGAAGTGGTTGGCAATTTAGGGGAAAATGAAAGAGGCTGAGGAGGAACGAGAGTTCTGCAGAATGCCTGGATGCCAAGAGGGACTCAGGCTGGCACCGGAGCTCTGCAGGGAGGGCACTGCCAGGTGCCACGGGAGAGGCTGGGGACGGGACAGTGTGAGCTGGGGGTGATGTGGCTGACCCTGAAAAGACTCCCTGCAAACACACCACAGAGAAACCCAGCCCGGGAGCACCTGAGTCTGTGCATTTCCCTCCCCGGTGTCCCTCAGGAAGCTTTCCCAGGGTGACAGCGGGGTCAAATGGGTGATGCTGCACGGAGCAGGGCAGGGATGGGGCCGGAGGGCTGGTTCTGCACAGCCCCGCCACAGGACAGAGCAGAGCGATCCTCATCCCAATTCCCTCATGCCTGGAGGTTGCAGCAGCTCTCCTGGGCTGGTGGAGCCAGCTCTGGCTGTGTGTTTTAGCTCCTCTTTGCTGGCTGGAAGGGCAGGAGGGTGCAGGGAGAGCTCACGGCAGCAGTTACCAGCAGGAAAGGTGAGGATTTCACCCCGGAGCTGTTGTGCACTCTGACATTTACCATCAGGCTGCTGGGGTCAAGCCACACACCCTGTTCTCTGCAACTTGCTCTCCGTAGGTGGCTTTGTAGTGAGCAATGAATGATTCCTGGAGTTGTCACCTGGAGCTGTTTTCTGAGAATCCATTTTTAAAGTGGATGCAGCAGCTCACGAGGGCATGACTTGCTCAGGGCTGTCCAGAGATGCAGCTCAGTGCTTGGCCAGCCCTGGCATACAGCAGGCACAGCATGCAGAGGCACTAAAAGCAAACAAAAATCCCCCAAAACCACTTCTGCCTGTGAAAACTACAGAGGAGTGCGCTGTGGAGTGAGGGCTGGCTCAGAACCCCTCTGTGAGCTGGGATCCTGGGAGCAGCAGGGGTCAGAGGGATCCAGCCCAGGCTTTCCAGCCTCAAAAGGAAGGGGCTCTGCAGCAGGGCTCCTCCAAGCTTGGATGTGCCTGCTGGTCTCCTGCCCTTGGGTGTGGGTGGGGAGCTGGATCAATAAGGGTCTTACACAGTGAATAGTGCCAGGAGAAGCGTGTGGCACTGAGGGCCGTGGGTCTGGCTATCAGACAGCACTGAATGAAGCTGGCCTTTTCCCGTCAATCTGGATATTTTCACCTGTTTCTACCCGAGTTCTTGCTTAAGCAGAGCACCCCCCAGGTTTTGCCTGCAGGGGAGGCAGGAGGCTGCTGCTGGCTCCTGGAAGGAGCATTGCTCCGTTAGGGAAGGAGTGAAAAGGCTTCTGGAGAAACTAGACAGAAACAGCATTTCATTTCCCTTGGAACAGGGAACTCTTGACTTCTGGGCCACACCACAGAGGTTCTCCTGGGGCTGGGCACGGCTGTGCATCCCCTCCTCTGCGCTTGGAGAGCCGTGGGAGGGCGAGCGGTGGGCACAGAGGGGAGAAAGGAAGGGGGGCTCGGGCGGGCAGGCAGCCAGGAGAGCAGCGGCGACCCCGGGGTGCTGCTGCTCCCTGGGGCCAGGTCTCTCCTGCTGCCGGATTCCCCGGGCCCCGCACCCCGGGGCCGGCACAGGGCAGGTGTATTTTTTGCAGGCCGTGCCTGGAGCGGTTGGGAAAGCGGCGGCGCGGGGCCGGGCGGCAGGTCCGACAGGTTTGCTGTGGCGCTGGCACTGACGTACGAGCCCGCTCGCCAAACACCGCCTGCCCGGCCCGCGGAGCTGGCCCTGCTCGGCTGCGCTGCGGGCATGGCCGTGCCGCAGCTCTGAGCCCAGCCCAGCCCTGATCCGGCCCATGGACGGCAAAACCCCCCCGGTAAGTGCTCCATCCACGGACCCGCTCCCCTCGGGGCTCGGCGGAGGGCGCGGCCGCTCCCTCCTGCTCCCCGGGGTGTTCCTTCGCGGCAGCCGGAGGGGAGAAGGGGCCGGGGGAGTTCCCTGAGGAGCTGCTGCCTCGGCACCCCTCGGCCCGCGGAGGGAGGGCAGCCAGCAGCACCCCTGGTGCCAGCCCCGTGCCGGCAGAGGCCTCGAGGCTCTCGGGTGCTTTGCCACACTGGAGTTGTGCACTGAGGGGACCGGCTGCTGCTGTCAGAGGGGTCTGGTGCCGCTTGGTGCGTTCCTGAGCCCTCAGCACTGCACTGGTGGGCACAGCCCTGCTGCTCCCCCTCGCCTGCTCTCCAGGCGGTTTACCCTGTGCTCTTTTTGGGCTGGGCTGACTGGGACCTGCTCAGCCCTGGATGTGGGGCTTTGCTGAGCATCCTGTCATGAGGAAAACATCCATCCCGGCTGGGCACCGGGCGAGGCAGCGAGTAATTACCGTGCCGAGCAGCGCCGGCTGTGCCAGCAACATCCGGAACAAAGCCGGGGTGGATGGGGCTCCGGGGGAGGCAGGGCCAGCTCTAACACCGTCCTCTTCCTGCCCCGTGGCCTGGGGGTGCCGGCCAGGAGCGGGGGCACAGTGGGTTTGTGCCAAGTGTTGGCTGGGTCTGAGGAGATGCAGAGTGGTCCCAGCTCTGGCTGACCCCAAAGCAGGGTGGCATCACTGCATCCTGGTGATAGTGGGGCAGGAACTGGGCTGCCCTCATACAGAGACAATTGCCCAATACTGGACAACCCCACTGGGTCACCTTGGCATTGTCACTTGGGTTAAATGGGCCATCAGGAGTGCCAGGAGCCACCCTTGGCTCTGCAATGGCAGCAGAGTCACTTCATATTTCCAGGCCTCCTTTTGCCCCTCTGTGGAGTGAGGAGAGCAGTGGTTACTCACCCCCAGGAACATTTTCGGATCTGTGCCCAAAGGGTGCTCACAGTGGCATAGGGTGACCTGTCCCTGCCCACGTGGGGCTGGCTCAATCGACAGTCGGTCACCTGCGCTTGCAAAGTGGTGCTGGTGTGCTTTGGGATTTCACTTCACTGTGTGAATTGGGGTCTTGGCAGTGTCCTCTCACCCTGTTCTGGGGCTGGGGTCTGTCCCTTCCCAGGGAGGCCCCTCTCGGCTGTGGCACTTGAGCTGGAGGGATCGGGGGCTCTCGCAGGGTGGGGACAGCTTTGTCCCCGGAAAGGACAATGTCTCCATTGTGTGCTGGCTGAGCTGATCCGTGCAGACAATCTGTGCTTCACAAGCAGGTGAGAGTTCCCAGCCTGGCCACGGGCTGTGAGCAGTTGGAGCCATGGTGAGGGCGGGCGGCTGAGCTCAGCTGAGGAGGATGATCTGAGGCAGCTCCTTCCAGCTTATTTTAACCAGGCTGCCTCCCTCTCTCTCCTCTTGATGCTCCAATTTTGGGGAGTTCTGTGTCCTTCTGCTCCCCCAAGACCTGGGTCTGGTTGCAACACCCAGGTGTTCCCCGGCTTCCGCTTTCCCTCCCACTCCGAAACCACGGCTGACTGCTGGCTGGTTTGCCTGGATCCTGAGCCTCCAGCCCAGCCTGGGTTGCCTTTCCCCTGCTGATTGTCCTCTGCTGCCGTGGGTCTGGGGGCCTTCTCTCCATGCCAGGGTGCAGAGCTGCAGGTCAGTGCACGTGGCAAGCTCACGATGCAAAGGGGACGGACCCTCAGTGCTGCTGTCTTCGGTTTGGGTGCCTTGCCCAGCTCTGCTCCGAGCCTTGGAGAAGGGAGAGGGAGTGAGGTGGTGTTTACTCTCCTGGCAGGTTTAGCAAAGGGCTCGTGTTGCAGATGGGCAGTGTCCACTCATCTGCAAGGTGAGCAAAGCTGCCCAGGAGTGTCCCCAGTGTCCCTCCTGGCTGTCCTGTGGAAGCCGCCTGTGCCACAGTCAGGGGCTGGCAGTGCCCCCTCCCCACAGCTGCCTCTGGCACAGGTCATTCTCGTGGCTGCTGGAGCATCTGCAGAGAGGCTGTCGGGGAAAGGGCTCAAACCACAGATGCACGTGTGATCCGGGCTCGGCTCTGCCTCTGACTTTTACTCAAAAGCCAGTGAAGGATGAGTAAAGGTTTTGTGGGCAGGAGCCATCGCTCGCTCGCTGGGGTCACGCACTCTCCTCAACAGAAACACCTCTGCCAAACCAACGCTGTGTTTTCTGTGCTGCAGTGGCCCTACACTGCTTACCTGGAGCCCGTGGCAAGAGCTCTGTTACCTTCTCTGGCAGGCCCACAAAATTATTTAGGCTTTAGACTTTTAAGGAAACAAGTAACTGAAAGTTCACTTGAGTGTAAGAAAAGGCATGTGCTTCCTGCTGAGGAGTGCTCAGAGCAGTTTGACCTATGGCAGGTTTCGGTGTTAATTTGATATATTTGCACACTGGAGGTGGCAGTGCTGCGGCTTCCAGCACTGCTGGCTCCCTGGGGAAGCTGGGCTGAGTTTTCTGAGTGTGATGGAGGGGTTCCTCCTTTGGAGGATTGTCTGATAAGCAAAGGGTTACAGCTGCTGCAGGCTGAGATGTGAAATATCAGACGTGTGGAGATAGCACACAAATGTCAGGGTGAAAGGGTATCTACAAAAACCTCATTTACATGCAGGCAGGAGAAATTCTTTTCCCAGGAAGGGTCCTTGGCACCCCCACATTGCTTTGCTCAGCACCTGCCACAGCTCTGGTTGTCACCGACAGTGGGCACTGAGGGTACCCGGGGATGCCCCACGATGTGGGTGGTGAGAACTGAAATCCCACCAGTGCTGTGACTGCTCGGGCTCATTAGGGGAGGGGAGGGCACTGCAGGGCACCCTCCAGCCCTCCCAGCCTCGAGGAGAAAACTGAGGAGCTCTCTGGGCTCCCTGGCACCTTTGGGAGAAGGCAAGGCTGCAGCACTGCTGGGAAACCCGGGTGTAGGGAAACCTGGAGCAGCTCCAGGCTTGTTCCTGCAGTCTGGCGGGGAAGGGGTGAGAGTGGGGCTGATGCTGTGAAACAGAAAGTGCCTCTGCTCCGGAAAGTGCCTGTCTCTGCTCCTCCCCGTGCACAGGACACGAGTGGGGAGGTGGCTCCCCATGGCCGGGGGACATCAGCGGTGCCTGTGCCAAGGGCCCGCGGGGGTGGGAGGAGGTTTGTGCCGGGGGGTGGCCCCGCACACCCCGCTGCTGGCCCCTCCCGGAGCCCGGGAGGCTGTGTCCGGCGGCTCTGCGGGGCTGAGCTTCGCTCGCGGTGTCCCCGAGGGGCTGAGCTCCGCTCGGAGGTGTCCCCGAGGTGCTGAGCTCCGCTCGGGGTGTCCCCGAGGGGCTGAGCTCCGCTCGGAGGTGTCCCCGAGGCGCGGCCGCGCTGGGATGCGCTCGGACCCTGCGCGGGACGCGCGGCCGCGCCGGGGCCGTGACTCACGGATAATGCCCAGGAAGTGACACCACCGCATCACAAGGGAGGGCACAGCCGTGTGTGCAAAGTACGAGCCCCAGCAGCCTCACGACCTGCTCATTAGGACTCCCGGTTCCCGGCAGGAAACGCGAGGGGAGAGAAAACGCAGCTGGAAGGGCGAGGAGGGCTCTCATCAGTCCCCACGTCCCCATCCCGCCCGTCCCAGAGCTGTGCTCCAGCCCGAGTGCTCCGCGCTGGCTTGGCAGGGAAAGGGATGATTTCTGGCCATGGGCGAGGGTGATCTCCAGCAGTGCAGGGCCAAAAGTCAGAGGCAGGCTCCCAGAGGGATGTGTTAGAGCCCATCTCTGGCTGGTAAGTGGTCCCTGTGGGGTGGTGGCTCCACTTCTCCCGGGGTTCCCCTTCAGAAGTGCTGTGACAGAATCCCAGAATGGATTGGATTGAAACAGACTTAAAGCTCACCCAGTTCCAGCCCCCTGCCATGGGCAGGGACACCTTCCACTGGACCAGGTTGTTCCAAGCCCCATCCATCCTACAAGAGGTAGAGGAAGCAGCATTTATTTGGGGATTTGTTCACAGGTCCTCTCTGGAGGAAAATGAGAGGCCCTGACTTCTGCCACTGAGGGAGCATTTGGAAGAGTGTATTTTGAGGAAAGGAAACAGACACATATTCTTTTGTGAATTCATGGATCGGGAGTGACACAACTGCAGAGCAGCATTCCAGGGTGCAGGACGTTTCAGGGCTTGGAAAACACCGATTATTAAGTGTTACTAAATGACAGCTGGAAATTGCACTGTATTTTTCAAATGGCTAATTAAGGATAGATGCATAAATTGGGGCACTGGCCCCATGGAACTGGGCCACAACGTGACTGTCAAAATGCCAAATACCCGGCTGATTGCTTGGATCAGTGATGGCTTTGGGAAGTTCAGCCCCCTGAAGGGGAAAAGCCCAGTGACGACGAGGTTTTTGGCCATCCTGGGTGGGGTCTGGCTCAGGTTCTGGTTCAGAGAGAGGCACTGGGGTGGTGACTCTCTGTGAGGCGCATGGCACCGTGAGGAACAGGCTCGTTGTGGTACCAGGGGGGCTCAGCTCCGTCTCTTTGTGGCTTTCATCTTCACAGCTGGCAGGGGGGCAGCTGGGGGACTCTGGTGGGCAGCAGTCACTGCTGGTGACAGTCCCCTCTGTCCACAGACCACTGCCTCGCCCAGCAGTGTGCCCCCCAGCCTCCTCCATGTGTCCACGGTCAGCAGCATCTTCGGTGCCCGACCTCCGCAGCCTCGAGAGAACGTCCTGGGCATCAGCTTCAAACCCTACAGCCCCGAGTCCGGCCCGGCCCCGAGCCCCTGCTCGGCCTGTGACAGCACACGTAAGGAGGTGGCTCCGGGTGGGCCCTGGTCCCACCCAGGATGGGGAAGGATGGAGGGAGGCAGGGATGGCACAGGCAGCCATGGGCTGGTGCTTCCCTGGGGGTGTGAGGGGTGTGGAGGGCAAGGTCCCTGTGGGGACCACAGGGCAGGTTGGGGTGGGCACGGCCCTGCTCTCCCACAGCCCAGGGGTGGGCAGCAGGGTCTGGGTGCCCCGGGAAGGCAGCTGCCCCCCCTGAGCCTGCCTCTGCCCTGCTGCCAGGATCCTCCATGTTCAGAGCTCCCTGCATGAGCCAGCGGCGGCTTGCGCTCATCTTCTGCGTCTCCGTCCTCATCGTGCTGCTCATCGCCCTCATCCTGCTGTGTGAGTGGGCTCCCAGCCCGGGGGCTCCAGGCTCCTGGAGGGGGCCTCAGAGGGGCTGGGGGTCAGCAGGGACTGGGGATACCCACGCTGGGAAGTGCCAGAGGGAAAGCCCTCGCCCAGAGGCGGGGATGTGCTCTTCCCATTCCCTGAGTGTTCCTGACATCTGGTGGAGAGACGGGAGCTGGGGAAAGGAGAAAAGGAGATCTGCTGCCTGGGCTGATGGCCGTGTTTGGGGCTGCAATGTGCTTTGCTTGTGCTGGGCTTACCCTGGTGGGCAGCAGGGCACCACAGCAGCACCCACAGTTGTCCTCCCCAAGGCGAATCATGGTCCATAGGCAGAACAGGCACAGACACCGGGGAATCCCTTTAACCCTGGTGGCATCCAGCTGCCACTCTCCTGCTGGTGGCCTTGAAGCACTCACAGGCTGAATGCACTTTCTGTGGGTGAAGGGAGAGAGGCTTGCAGCAGCTGGGCAGCACAGGGGGGTGCTCAGGGTGGCCTGTCCTCCACCAGCCCTGTGTCCGGCACTCTTGGCTCAAACACACCTCACGCTCACACCCAGTGACTGGGAGTGCCCCTGTGCCTGGCACACCTCTGGATGCCCACCCAGGTGGGTCACAGCCCCTCACCCATGGCCAGCCCTGGCCTCAGCATGGTGTTCTCCCGTTTCCAGTCATGTTCTGGCGGTCGCAGACGGGCATCGTGTACAAGGAACCGGCAGAGAGCTGCAAGGACAGCGCCGTGCGCTGCGACGGCATCGTCGACTGCTCCCAGAGGAGCGACGAGCTGGGCTGTGGTGAGGCACCGGGAGCTGGGCTGGGGGGAATGAGGGGAGCCCCGGGGTGCTGGGCACCCCTGATCCTCCTGCTCCATCCCACAGTGCGCTTCTCCTCCGAGGAGTCCTTGCTCCACGTCTACTCCAGCACCGAGAGCCAGTGGCTGCCGGTGTGCAGCAGTGACTGGGACGAGTCCCTCTCCAGGAAAACCTGCCGGCAGCTGGGATTTCAGAAGTAATTCCTGGAGGATGGGTTGTTCTGCTCGGGTGCTGGGGCCCTGCCAGACCCCTGCCCTGACTGAGTGCAGGGTCTGCTGTGCTGTTTCTCCCAGTGTTGTGTTTTCCCGCTGGAAGGCGGCGTGTCCAGCGCTGCTCTGGGCATAGTGCAGGGACCAAGTGGTCACTGCCTGTGTGGGGGCCCCTCACTGCCTGTCCTCTCCCCTCACAGTGTGTCGCAGACCGAGTACATCCCCCTGCATGTCTCTGGCAAGAGCCTCACGGTGACAGACGAGAAAGAGACCATCCAGCAGAGCCTCAACAGGTACCAGGGTCACCTCCTGCCCTGCCCCGGGCCTGGTGCCGCAGGAATGGGGCTGAGGCTGGGTCTCCCTCCTCTCTCCTGCAGCTCCCAGTGTCTCACGGGAAAGTACGTCTCGCTCCGGTGCACAAGTAAGGACCTGGCTGGGATGTGGACAAGGGGGGGCCCCCTTTTCACAGGTTTGGGAGTGCTTTCCCCCTTCTCTGCACAAGGCTGGGCAAATGGGGCATTTTCCAACAAATTTTGTGGGTGAAAGAAAACTGCCAATATTGCATTCCCGGCAATGAGTGTGGAGCCTGTGGGTGGAGGGGATGCTCTGTGTGTCCCCTCCATGCTCCCCTTGCCCCGAGCCTTTCTCCCAGCCCTGTTCTCCCCTCCAGCCTGTGGGCAGAGGATTTCCGGCCGGATCATCGGGGGGAAGGAGACGTCTGTGAACAAATGGCCCTGGCAGGTCAGCGTGCAGTTCGGGCCCATCCACATCTGCGGCGGCACCATCATCGACGCCCAGTGGGTGCTCACGGCCGCCCACTGCTTCTTCATGTGAGTGCTGCTGCTGGCCCGGGCACCCAGCCCAGCCCCACGCCCCGGCTCTCACTCCCTCCTACCCCATCTCACCCTGCCAGGAACAGCATGAAGATCCTGGATGACTGGAAGGTGTACGGAGGGGTGTCGGACCTGAAGCAGCCCATGGAGGGCATCCCCGTGTCCCAGGTCATCATCAACTCCAACTACAGTGACGACCACGATGACTATGACATCGCCCTCATGAAGCTCTCCAGGCCACTGACTCTCTCAGGTGAGGCCTCACAGCTCACCTGCGCTTGGCTGGGGAGGTGTTTGGGGAACAGGGAGATGGGCAGGAGCGAGAGGATGCTCAGGTCGCCTTGGAACCGTGTGGGGCTGCTGGCAGCTGGAGCATCCAGCTCTGCTGTGGCCACCTCGCTTGTGCCGTGGCCAGGAAGGGTCTGGCACATGCAGCCGCGGGCTCAGCTGTGCCACCAGCCCCACATGGGCCCGGGAGACCCTGCTGGGGTGGGCAGAGAGGGGAGCTTTTCCCGCGCCCCACGCTCCTCCCTGGCTGCGGGGCTGTGACGATTTGGCTCCGGGTGACTCATCCCTCCCTCCCTCCTTCCCTGCCGTGTCCCTGCAGCCCAGGTGCGCCCCGCCTGCCTGCCCACGTACGGCCAGCGCTTCCAGACCGGCAGGTCCTGCTTCATCACCGGCTTTGGGAAGACCAGGGAGAATGAAGGTGAGAGAGGGCTCCGGCTCCCCGCAGGCAGCTCCTGCCCACCAGCACAGCCCTGCTGCAGCCCTCGAGGGCTTTCCCGCAGGGATGACTCTCGGGATTGAGCTGCAAGGCTTTGCAGAAACACCACCTGTGAGCAACACCCGCTTCCTCCCCGGCTGGTGCGGAGGGGCCGGGGGCGGCGGGGGTGGCGAGGCCCCCCTTGCCCCACAGCTCTTCCTGCCTTGCAGATAACACGTCCCCGAAGCTGCGGGAGGCCGAGGTGAAGCTGATCGACTACAAGATCTGCAACAGCGACAAGGTGTACGAGGGCTACCTGACCCCCCGGATGATGTGCGCCGGCTACCTGCAGGGAGGGAAGGACGCCTGTCAGGTGAGCTGGGGGCACACCAGGGGAGAGCTGCCCGATTTTGGGTACCCATGGAGGGGCGTCTTCTTCCTCCCCTCCTCACTGCTCTGCCCCTCCGAGCCAGGGTGACAGCGGAGGGCCGCTGGTCTGCGAGGACGACGGCCGCTGGTATGTGGCTGGGGTGACAAGCTGGGGGACAGGATGTGGCCAGAAGAACAAGCCCGGAGTGTACACACGTGTGACAAAGCTCCTCAGCTGGATATACAGCAAAATGGAGGTGAGGTGGCAGGGCTGTGCCTGGGCAGGGTGGCCCTGCAGAGGGGCTGCACCCCCAGCCCCGCCCCTGGCACCTCACCCCGCTCTCCTCTCTGTCCCTTGCAGAGCGAGAACGACTAAGAGCGGGATGGACACTTGCCTGGGCTGTGCCTCTCCGGCTGGCACGGGCCACTGCTCTGGGCTGCTGCCAGGGCTCGATGCCACCAGCCAATGCCCACCTCTCTCTGGACTGTCCGTGCAGCCAGGGACCTGTGGCTGCTCCCGAACTCTGAAAGCAGCACCTGCAAAGTGACCCTGCCCTCGCCTGGCGCCAGGGGTGGCACGGTGGTGGCTGGGCACAGCACCCAGCCAGGCCTGGGGGGACACGGCCCGTGCCAGCAGCTGGCCGTGCTGGCTGGGGGACACCTCCTTGCCCCGTGGCTGTGGCTCTTCTCCTGTAAATAGACCTGTCTGGACAGGGTGTGCGAGTGCTTCCTGGCAGGACCGTGGCACGCTCAGAGGGCGAGGGGCTGCCAGCAGTGCCCGTGGAGAGGGAACTCTCTCCCTTTGCCAGGTCACAGCTGTGCCACCTTGGGGCGCAGGATGGGGCAGCTGTGTCCGCACTGCCCACACCTCTGGGCCACGCTGGCGGCTCTGTCGCGAAGGGGAGCCCCGAGGTGCAGACATTCCACCCTCTGGGAGGGGCGGCCGCTGCCCTGGTGTTTGCGGAGGGATTTAGGAAGTGCCTTTTACGAGACGTCCCTCCGTGCCAAAGAAACGCCTGCTTGTTTATTTTTCCACGCCGCGGATCTGGGCTGAGCCGGGGCTCCCTCCCAGGAGCGCAGCCGCTCTCAGCCTGCTCTGGGAGGGTTTGGCAGCGGCACAGGGCAGCTCTGCAGCCTGGGGTGCCTCTGGGAGCTGTGACAGGAGCCAGCAGCAGCCAAGGCCACGCTGGAGTGTGGTGCAGAGCAATCACCCTCCCGGGCAGTGCCCCGAGTGAGCCAGCCCTGGATCTCCCTGCTGGGAGCTTTGCAGTGGCCGAGTGCTGCCTCCTGCCTGCAGGGATGGCACAGCCAGCCTGCCCTCCCTGCCCACGCTGCAGCAGGGACACTTTTCCCTCGAGGAAACGAGTGCCTGCATCTCCCTGTGGGTGCTGGGGCACACAAGGAGATCCCCAGGGTGAGCAGAGGCTGCCTGCTCCCCTCCCCAGCCCTGTGGTCAGCTGCAGGGGGGTCCCGTGGAACTCGGCCACCCTGCGCTCTTCTAATAAACGTTTTGGTAGTGTTCCACGTGGAGATGGCTCTTTGGGATGGGCTGGAGGGGAAGCAGCGATGTGCCAAGGTGCCCAGGGTCCCTGGGGAGTGGGCATGGGGGGCATGAAGTGGAGCAGCCCTTCCTGCCCTTCACCCTCTGTGTTGCTGCTCGTGGCTGAGAGAAAAGGGATGTTGAGGTTGCTCAGGTTCTGGGAACATCCCCTGGGTTCCCAGCACTGACCACTTTCCCTGGAAAAGGTTATGGGCAGCTGTGGTTTGTGTTGGGATTTTGGGACAGCAGCTCTGCTCTGGCTCTGGGTGTGCAGAAAGCACCTGCCTCTCCTGGGACTGCAGCTGCCACCTGCCTGCTGATGGGAAGGGGTGAGTGAATTCCTTGTTCTGCTTCACTTCTCGTGGATTTGGAGCGGTGCTGGGTGGCTGCCCCGGACCTGAACCGAAACAAAGGCAATCGGTGCCTTTTGGGAAGCACCAAGTCAGCCTGACCTCAAATCCCTTTTCAGAGCAGCAGCCCAAAAACCTCCCATGGATGCAGGAGCCGCCCATGAAGAACGGAGTGTGCAGGGCCCAGGGGACTGTTCCCACTTTATAACCTGTGTGAGGGGTCTGGGCAACCCTGCTGAATTCCGGGGAGGAATGGGGGGCTCCTGCTCCCCGCACACCGAGCTGGACGCGCTGCAGTGACCGCCCTGCGCGTGCAGCGGGGACGGCAACACAATTTTCCATAAACAGAAGCAGCTGATCTTGAGTAGGAGATGCGGCCCTGCCTGACTTCCCTGTTTTATTTTGCTCTGGTTGAAGTGGGAATTCAGTGGGCCTTAAGTCACAGACCCAGCTTAGTTTTGTCCAGAGGCTCTCTGGGAGCTGGGGGCTTCTGTGGATAAGTCAGTGTGGGGCAGCAGCTCATAGTGGTTTTTTTTTACTGGTGAAATTTATTTGTTGGAGAAGAAATAACCCAGAAATTGGAACCCAGTAAGTGCTGATCTTGCTGGAGCTGTGTTCCAGGACCAGCAAGGGTAACATTTGAGCACATGTGGGACCTTCTCCTCTGCTGAGGATTTCACCTCTGCCGGGGTTATTGCTCTGCTGAAAGGCCCTCACAGCAGAGAAACACTTCCAGTCCCTAATGCAAATTTAATTTATTCCTTCTAAACCTGCCATCCAGCAGTGTCTCCCCCCAGGCCCAGGGGCAGGTATGCTCTGTTTTCCCAAGGGATGACGTTTTCTAAGCAGATTAGGAGTGATTATTTCCCTGTGAAACCGCCTGGCCACGGCTGTCCTGTTTTCCCCAAACGCTGTGCAGATGAAGCAGACGCCTTGGACACCACTGTGCCTCCAGTCCTGGAGCATTGTCCATCCCCTGGAGGAGCAGAGTTGTGGTGGGCACCAGCCCAGCCCCGAGGAGCTCCTGGGACAGCCCAGGCCACCACCTGTGGCTCTTGTAAAGCCCTTTGCTTGCTCAGTGTCCTGCTCCAGAGCATCTTTCCTGTGCTGAGCGTGGCCCCACATCTGGCTGGGCTGATCCCAGGAGCTCCTCGGGAACAGCCACATTCCTCTGTGCTCTGGAAATCATAGGCCAGTGTCCCACAGGGACACAAATTACAAAAATACGGCCTGGCGGGCACCACGTGAATCACCGCCCATTAGCAGTGGTTTTCCTGATCTCTCCTTTTATAGCTCTTTGTTCTGCTGTGTCAAAACAGATTTGTTTATAGGGTTTCAGCAATGATCTTTCTCTGCAAAAATGCTTTTCCTCTAGTTGGGGATTGGTTCCCTTCCATGGTCAGTAACATCATCACTTGGCACGGAGTCGCTGGACTTCAGCGTGAGCTGTGCTCGACGGGGGAGTGCAGGAGCTTCAGTGCAACCTCCGCTCGATCCCCGCTCCTGCAGGGATTCAGGGCACGAGGAATCACTTGGACCTGATGGAAAATGATGTTATTGGGGTAAACGCAGCCTTATGGCTACACACAGCTTTTGTCACCCCCTCGTGTCCCTGATGGTGCCGAGGGCTGTGCTGCCACCGAAAAGGCAATTTCCAAGCTTGGCATTGCAGGGAGAGACCTTAAAGTTGGAGGGGAAAGTTCTGGAGAGCAAGTGGCTCTGTGTCTGCCCCAAGCCCACAGGGAGGAGACGCCTGCCCCAGGGTAAGGAACACAGGCTCAGATGAAATCATGCCCTGCTGGAGCTGCTGGCAGTGCTGCTGTTCACTCAGGCAGCTGAGGAGATCGGCCCAGCCCCTCTGTTAGCATAAATCAGCATCTCCTGCCTGGCCTCTGCATTACTTTTGGCCCAGTTTCTCCAGAAGAGAAGCTGGAGCTCTGTGCAGCCTCCCCAGCAGCACAGCTCTGGGGAGCAGATGTTTACCATGAGCGACTGCTGGAGCTGCTTCTCCTCTTCCCTTCACATTCACATTGGGGTCTCTATTTTACCTGAGTTTGTACAGGGAAAAAAATATTACTGCTAATTTGTTTGATGCTACTCACTTTGGGCAGAGCCTTGGAAATTTGTGAAGAGAGAATCAAGGGAAGGAGAGCACGGAGCACATCCAGCCACATGCAGCCATGTCCTGGCTGCTGCTGCATGGGGGATCTGTGCTGAGGGCTCTGCAGAGCCCCCCGTGCTCACTGCAGCCCCCAGGGCACGGTCACACCTGAATGTTTTACTGTGTGCTGTGGATAACGACAGCTGAGAAGCAGATAAGGTCAGGGGAGGCCAAAACTTGATTATAATGGCTTGAGCCCTGCCTCCCTCTCTGCAGGGTAACTGACAGCCTTATCCTGTTATCCTCATGCATTAGAGGGACTTGATGTTTTCCAGCTCCTCAGTGTTGGTCTGTATCTCTTGACCCTTTGAATAATTGCCTTGAAATGCCAGTGCTGGTTGGTTTTCTTTTTATGTTTTACTGGAACCGGGGAAATGGCTCTGGAATGGTGCCGTCACTGCCTGATGTCTATCTGAGATGCGTTGCAGTTAACAGGGGATGAGCCAGCTCGGTGGTGACAGCATTGCTGAGGTGTTTTTCCAAGAAGAAATGGCTCTCCAGGGCAGCAGCAGGAGCCAGGCAGACCGAGGTGTGCCAGTCCAGCCTGGGAGGGAGCGGTGCCCTTGGCTCTCAGCAGTGGCTGCTGCCTGGCAGTGCCCCCAACACCCCGTTCCCATCCTGTATGGATCTCCTTCCCCATCTCACTCCTTCCAACACGCCCGGCTGTCTGACAGGAATGAACTGGGGCTTGCCACAAAGCTCTGTGATGAGGCTCTCAAAGCTTTTCACAGGGCTTTTTGTCCAGCCCCTCTGTCAGACAGCATTTTGCCCCGGCTGGATGAAGCTGGGCTGGTTCCTGGCCTGCTCTGGGTAACACCCAGAGGGTCTGGTTTTCTGCAGCTGCCACGTGCTGGCGGATTTGTGTCAGGCACTGCAGGTTACAGGTCCTGGGTGTGCCTGAAAGTGAGCCAGGCCAGGCTGCCAGTGGCTGTGCTGCCCGCCCTGACCTGGGTGGACCCTGAGATTGCTGAGCAACGTGGCTGAAGCCCTGTGAGCTGGGCCACCTGGGCTGGCAGCCTGGCAGCCCCTTGCCCAGCTCTCAGGAGGCAGCAGGGCAGCAAAGCTTCTGTGCCGTGTTTGCCAGTTCAGCTCTGTGTGTTTTCTGCTGGCCCCAGGGGAGCTCCCAGGCTGTTCCTCGCTCCCCCCACGCCCGGGGCACAGCTCAGGGCAGAGTCCAGGCGTGCTCTGCTGTGGGAAGGGTGTTGCACAGCCAGATGAGCGTTTCCCCTTCACACCTGCACCCTGGAGGCACCGTGGCTTTTGTGGAACCACAGAATCACTGAATGGTTTGGGCTGGAAGGGATCTTCAAGGTCATCAAGTTCCAGATCCCTGACACACCGTCCACTATCCCAGGTTGTTCCAAGCCCCATCCAACCCAGCCTTGGACACTGCCAGGGATGGGGCAACCACAGCTGCTCTGGGCAGCCTGTGCCAGGGCCTCAGCACCCTCACAGGGAAGTTTCTTCCCAATATCCCAGCTAATCCTGCTCTCTGGCAGTGGGAATCCATTCCCCCTTGTCCCAACAACCCACCTCTTGTCCAAAGTCCCTCTCCACTCTCTTGGAGCCCCTTTAGGCGCTGGAAAGGGCTCTAAGCTCTTCCTGGAACGTCTCTTTTCCAGGCCGGACACCCCCAGCGGTGTCTAGAGCAGAGGGGCTCCATCCCCCTGAGCATCCCCGTGCCTTCCTCTGGGGGGATCTGGGAGCCGTCGGGGGCCG
>VZTJ01002324.1:1066591-1086957 GCA_013397795.1 Orthonyx spaldingii | reverse complement strand
CCGCCCGGCCAGCTCAGGTGGGTCCGGCCGCCGAGGGGTCTCGGGGGGGCCGCCGGGGAGGAAGGGAGGGAAGGGGGGCTCGGGGTCCGCCCGGCAGCGCGGCTCCAGAGTGCCCGCTCGGGGGTCCGTGCCCGGTACCGGGGTGCGGTGCCGTGCCCAGCCCGCTCCCGCCGAGGGGGTGGCCGGGACCCCGCCCCGCTGCCCCGGGGCATCGCCCCGCGCCCCGGCCCGCCCGCATCCCGGCCCGGCGGCTGCCATGGCAACGCCGGGTACCGCTCTTTCCCTGATCCCACCGTTGCCTGGTTACCAGCCCCCCGTGCTGGGGAGGATGCCCCGGCGGACCCCACCCGAGACCCCCGCGGGTGGAGCCGGGGCACGCCCGGTGCTCGCGGGGCTGGCGGGGCTGTGCGCGGCGGGGGAATGCCGGGGATCCCGGGGAGCCGGGGGATCCCTCTCCCGCAGCCCTTGGCAGCGCGCTGGCTCCTGTTGTTCAATGTTGTAGTAACACCATGCGTAAACAGCCGAGCGCCTCATCCCGGGAAGGCGTAGGGAGGAAGGGAAGAGCGTGTCTCTCGGGGTGTGTAATTAATGCTTCCAAAGGAGCGGATTTTGGAGTCCATGTGGTGGAACTTGGATCTTGCAGGGATATTTCTGTGGGAGGGAAAGTGACAGGTGGTTTGTGTGGATGTGAACAAGCAGCATGAAGGAGCAGCCTCTCGGGGAAAGCCGTGTGTGGATTAGAACGGAGCACCCATTTTGGCAAGCCCGCAGTGCTCCAAGATGCTGTTGGGTCCCCTTGGGATTTTCAGTCCTGCTGGGTGGTTTTCCTCCCAGTTTGAAACAAAGGCAAACCCGGAGAATCCCTGCTCATGCACCACTGGACCGTGGTTCCAAGGCAAAGTGAGGTGGAGAGCTGCCAGCACAAAGTGCCATGGCTGCCAAGCCAGGCCACCTGTTAGAGCGTGTTCGGGACCTGCTGGAGAATATCCTGTGCCTGCAAGGTGTGAGTCTGCCTGCACCTTCCTCCCATCAGACTCATGGCTCACGCTCACCTGGAAATGTTATCGGCTTTGTCTCAGCGTACCCACTCAGGTAAAACATGGTGGGGAGTCACGGCCATGCCGGGTGTGGAGGACACTCCCTGGCACAGCAAAGCAGCAGCTCGGTGTCCAGCTGTTCCCCCGTGTTTGCCTTTCAGGCTGTTTGTGTGTTCCCGAGGTGCAAAGAGGCTGCTGAGCTCTGCAGCTGTTGCGTCCCTGAGCATGGAGAAGGCACCGCTGGCACCGGCAGCGTGGAGGTGTCCTGGCCTGTCCTGTCCTGTCCGGTCCCACCCGGGGCTGTGCCACCTGCCATCGCTCCGTGCCTGGGGCAGTGTTCTAGGGATGACAGCCGTGCTGCTGGGGACTGCTGCCTGCCTCGCGCTCGCGGTGGTCGCGGCTGATGGTGACAGCCGAGGAGAGGAGGGAGAAAATGTCGGCTCTGATGTGCTGCGGAGCGTGGCAGTGCCGTGGTACCCAGCACACGCGGGGGCCTCAAACAGCCTCCTGCTCGCTGCTCTGTCAGCGTGTTCTCTGCTCTGGGGTGCTCTCACCACCAGCACCCTCCAGGTAACCCCTCCTTTGTCTCACCTGTGTGATTCCTGTGGCTGATGCCCCTGCAGAGCCCGGGCTCACTCAGCCGGTGCGCAGCCAAACGAGGGTGTGGCGGGAGGATGGGACGGTCCAGGCAGGTGCACGGTCAGGTTTACAGCACCTGGTTATCTGTTAATCAAATAAGGAGGGATCAGGAGCTGCAGACTCCTGGTGGGAGGTGGTGGTGATGGTTACTGCCTGAGGCTCCTTGGCTGAGGCTCCTTGATGGTGTGGGGTCAGTTCCATGAGGCTGGAAGAGGCCCTGCAGGAGGCAAGTGGAATTCTGGGGTACAGGTGAGGGATGGTGCACTCAGAGACACCCCAAACCAGCAAAAGAGACAATTGGATCGTGGTAAAGCCAGGTTTGTGTCTCCCACCCAGTCAGCCTCTGAATCAGCACCAGATTTGGGAAGGGCCATCCATACCGGAATGGCGAGGGCTGGAAATCTCCTCTCCTCTCTCATTTAGAAGCACGAGGCACAACAACAGGCACATTAATAGCCAGATTGATGCTGACGTGAAATGGCAGAAGAGCACATCTATGCAGAGCTGGAAATGTCCATTCACACATGCACGCTCTTAAACGCCCCGGGCAACAGAGCGCTGCTGTCACGGTCTGGGGGGCTTTGCTCAGAAACCCGAGATTTTAACTAGGTCTGATCTTCGGGAGATGCCCTGAGGACTCCTGATGGAAGGCGGAGGCTGCCTGGAATTGCGGAGGCTGCCTGGAATTGCGCTGTGATGGCTGAGACTTGACAGGGCAGATCTATGCAAAACAATGAAAAGGAAAAGGGGACTTGGAGATCCAACAGCGTTACAAATTCACCTGCCTTGCTCTGGCAGGATTTGCCGTGCTGCAGAGAGCTGAGCCAGGCAGGAGAGACTGGGTCTGTCTGCCCGGATCTGCCGCTCCTCTCCCTCGCCCGGGCTCCATGCACACACACACGCCAAGCCAGCGGTGTGGGAATGGCGAGGAGGGATTATCTGGGAGGAAGAGGCTGAGGAGGAGCTGTGGCTGTGCTCTGCACGGAGGGAGCATTGGCTGTGCGCGTGGCAGGGCGGCGGGGCTCTGAACCATCCGGCCGGCTGATGTGGGTGCGGGTGGCTCCCAGCTCCTGGTGCCACGGTGGCCCTGCCACTGTCACCCTGCCTTGTTGGTGTCACCGCTGGCTGTGTCCCTGCAGACCCTCACCGTGGGGCAGGTCCAGCCCTGGCTGCTTCTGGCAGCACTGGTCTAGTCCCCCAACCCGCTCGCATCCCCATCCTCCCAGAAAACAGCAAACTCCGTGTGCTTCCTCACTCTGAGTCGCTGCTTCCTTCCCCCCGAGCCTCTCACAACTTCCTGCTGTCTCCTCTGGCTCTCACCGTGCAGGTAGGGATGGTGGGGAGATATCTGGTTTCCCTCATGAAGCAGCAGGTTGAGCTGGGATGAGAGGGAAAGGGAGTTCTGAACTGCTGCTCCGCTCCTGTGCTGCTCCGCCTCTCTCCGTGTTTGGCCGGATCTCACAGTTTTAATAGGAAACCCCCATGTTTTGGTTCAAGTCACAGGCATTGCCACTGCCCGTGGTGTCCGGGATGGTGACTCCCAACTTTGTGTCACCGATGGGGAGAAAACAGGGAGAGGTTTGGGCTGCGGGACGTGGCAGTGCTGCTTTTCCTCTCCTTTCCTGTGCCAAGGCACAGCTGGATTCAACATGAGGGAAGGCGGGAGCAGGGGGAACGGCAAACCCCCAGCAGTGCTCGCTCTTCTCACTTTATTTCAGCTTCAGGAAGAAGTGGGTGGGCCAGCTTGGAGCAACCCAAGAAACCTGTGGCTCTTTGCAAGGCATATGCTTCCTTGGAGGGGAGCTGGGCTCGTGTGCACTGCAGAGCGCCGTGTTTGCCTTTGGAGCAGGGACACTGCCAATCCTGGCAGTTCACTCACGCGGAGATGAGTTCGAGCGCGCGGAAGTGTGTGAATTCTAGGAATTGAGATAGAAAAACAAAGAACATATGTGTGCTGCGTGCTTGGCTCGGCCCAGCAGTGAACTCTGCCGCGCTACGTGTGAGGAGCCAAACGCTGAGCGAATGCTTGGAGGCGGCGTGTGTGGCTGGGCAGGGCCCAGTGCCACGTGGAGGGGCTCAGGGCAGGGAATAATGCGAAATTCCCTGCGTGTGTTCTTCGGGGAATGCTGCAACAGCAGGCAAAGAATGGCAAAATCAACAGTAAAAAGTCTGATGAATGATTTGTTTGAGAAATGCAGGGGCTAATTAATATTGATCATGGCACAAGAGCGTGAGCTGGGTCACAGCCCTTGTGCACGCACAGAGCCCTCATAGGGGTAAAATGACTGATTTTGCAGCCTCGGTGGTGAAGAGATAAAGAACATGAGAGAAAGGACACGTGCAGCTCGAAGCAACTGTGTCACCAGCTGTGGGTTCTTTGTGTGTATTTCTAAGACCTGGTAATTACCCCGAATTCTGCATCTCAGCAAACGAGGGGGTTTGTCTGGGCGCGCTCCGGTGCAGCCCCGCGCCGCACAATGGCCCAGCAGCTGCAGCAGAGGGGGATGAAACCCTCCAGTGTTCGGATAAACACATCGCCTTCGGAATGGCAAATCGTGCGAGGGGAGGGAAGGACGGGAGTCATCGTGGGATGCCGCTTGCTGTGGGGCATGAGGTGGGCTCTGGGAATGTTGGCGGGGCTGGGGCTGCCCCCTCTGTGGGTGCAATGGGACCCGGCTCCCAAGGGCAGCAGGCATGGAGCAGGCTTGGCAATGCCCACCAGTGCTGGCCCCAACAGCGCTCGGCTCCGTGACCAGTCCTGGGAGCACGGAGCACAAACCAGGAGAAGGGGCCACGTCGGGGTCTTGGGGGACCTCGGTGTCCTGGGGCAGCTGAGCTGCCTCCCCCGCCGCTGGCAGCGGGGGTGGGCTGGGATGGAGGTTGCATCGGAATCAGGTCAGGCTCTGGAGGGGCTGAACAGCGGCGCGCCGGGATCTGCATCCGTCAGCGAGCTGAATTCCTGCTGTGTCCGGGGCCCCTTCCTTATCGGCACTAATCCAGCGCGGCAGCTGCAGCAGCTCTGGAACACTCGGCGCTATCGGGACTCCCGATAACTCCCCTTCCTCTCCCGAGCCGGCAGCGAGCCCTCTCCGTGCTCCCGACCATGTATGGCCACCCAGCCCGGCGTCGGGGCACGGGGTGACCGCCTGGCACCGCTGCCAGCGACAGAGCCCCGGGGAGCTGCAGGGACACAGGGACAGCAGCCAGCCGGCCACTCCCCGCCCTCGGAGGGGCTGCATAGCCAAGCGCTCTCCTCCCGGCACGAGGTGTCCCCCGCTGACGACCGGGTCTGCAGGGCCCTGTGCCGGCTGGCAGGACAGGGAGCAGCAGCCCCTGTCCCCCGCTGTCCCCTGGGAGCTGCAGGAGGGACGCTGGCAGCAGGCTGGTGGTACCAGTGCCCGCCCTGGGCAGAGCAGCGGTGCCGGGTCGGTCCCGGCAGCGAAGGTGCCCATCCCAAATGCAGCTGGGGACGTGCCCCCCTGCCCGAGCTGGCAGGGAGCGTCACAGGGCGGCCACAGCGTCCTCACAGCCGGGGAGAAAGGTCCGTGCTCCGGCCGGGTGTGCCCGGCGAAGGGACAGGCACAGGCTCCGCTGGGAGGGGACACCGAGGTTATTTATGGTCTCTCCTTGCTGCTGCGGGGAGCCCGGAGGGCAAGTGTGTCTTTGAGCTCGTCCCACCAGGGCCACTGGCCTCATTGCGGGAGTGTAATTGTTATGCTAATTGGGACAAATCATCATCAGGGGCCGGGCCGGGGGCTGATGGCCGGGTGCCGTGCCGTGCCGTGCTGAGAGGAGCCCTGGGATGCTCAAAACCAATGAAGATGTAGAAAGAGCGAACTAAAATTGTTCTTCTTGCCTCTTCTTCCGTGGTGTCTCTTAAATCTTCTTGTGAAAGTTTTTAATTGAAACGCACCACATTAAAAAAATAATAATCCCAAGTGTGAGTGGAGTCTGTCCCAGTTTAGGAGGCTGGAAATATTCAGCAAACTGGTTAAGTTATGTCAAGTTCTTCCAAAGACAGTGGGATTTAGGCTTGCATGTTTTAGCAAACTAGGGTAACTGTAAATCCAGCCTCTTTTTTCTTTTTTTTTGTCTCTGTGGAGGTTTAGATTGAATATTAGGAAGAGGTTCTGCCCCCAGAGGGTGGTGGGGCACTGAACAGGCTCCCCAGGAAATGATCACATTCCCAAGGCTGCCAGAGCTCCCCGACAACGCTCCCAGGCACAGGGTGGAATTGTTGGGGTCTTGGCCCCTTTGCCTGCAGAGCAAACTTGAGACTGCACTGAGCTTCATGCCAAGGGGAGATGGTCAAAAATGCATCACAGAACCCCACAAAAAAGTCTGTCTGGCTGCTCAAACCCTTCCCCGCCTGCCTCTGCACTGCTAGGCTGGGTGCAGCGATGGCACCAGGTACCCTGGGTGTTTCCTAGGACCAGCCTGGCTCCCTTCTCCCGTGGCATGGGCTGGCCCTGCCTGCCCACACAGCCGGCCATGGGTTGTCTGCAGTTCCCCCCTCCTCCCTGGCCCTGTCTCAGTGCCCTCCCTGAGCTGTCTGGGTGCTGATACCCTCTTCTCCCCTCTCTCACAGCGGCCATGGAGGCAGCCCTCATCTTCCTGTGCTCCCTGCTGGTGCCAGCCGCCGTGGCAGACGGTAGGTGCCTGGTGCTTCCCACACACAGGCCAGGAGAAGGCTGGGGGACCCTGGGGAAAAGCCTCCACACAGATCCAAGGGGGCTGGAGTGGGGTGTGGGGCAGCAGCCATGGGAGCCCAGAGCCCCAGGGTTTGTGTGGCGCTGCAAGGGCCCAGCCAGGGACTCACTCGGCTCACCCCCCTTGTCTGCTCACTTCCAGTGGCCACCCAGGAGAAGGAGGAGGAGGATCCCTTTAACTATGGTGAGTGAGCATGGGGATGGGGCTGTGTGTGCCATGGGGAGCAGAAGAGCCCCCCTTCCCTGAATCCCTGAGCCCTGTGTCTCCCCTCACAGATTACCAGAGCCTGAGGATCGGGGGGCTGGTGTTTGCTGTGGTCCTGTTCACCGTGGGCATTCTCCTCATACTCAGTGAGTTGGGCACGGGGCACACGCTGGGCTGGCAGGCAGGGGCAGCAGGGGCTGTTCCCCTGGTAGGGGGCACTGGGAAAAGCCACATCCCATTCCCGCTTCAGCCGCACTGACAGAGTTTCTCTCCCCTTGCAGGCAGGAGGTGCAGGTGCAGTTTCAAGCAGAAGCCCAGGTGAGCAGGGGCAGCCTGGTGGGGAACATCTCCCTTGGAGACCCCCTCTGCTCCCATCCTGCTGGGCTCCCTCCCGCAGCTGGCAGAGGGGCTGCACTCTCTGGGTGTCCCTTTGGGGTGCCCAAAGCTGGAGGAGCAGCTCTGCCCGCTCCCAGTGCACGTTCCTGGCCATCCCACCACGCTGCTGGGCATCCCGTGTGGGGCTGGGGCACAGATCCCTGCTGCCCTCACCATGCTCCTCTCCTTGCAGGGCTCCTGGGGACGAGGAGGCTCAGGCGGAGAACCTGATCACCTCGAACGGTAAGGTCCCTGTCCCAGTCACTGCCCCCCTGCCCCGTGTCACAGCCCCCTCCCAGCACTGGGCAGGCACCACACACCGCTCTGCTCTTCCCTTCGCAGCGACGGCGGCACAGAAAGCAGAGAACTGAGCAGGAGCCATGCGGTGAGTCCCAGGCCAGGCTGGGGGGGGACATCAGGGCAGGAAGGACAGCTGGGGACACGTATGGGGACAGCTGGGGACATGTATGGGGGTGACTGCGGGGCTCTGAGCAGACCAGTGGGACTGGGCAGCTCTGCATCCCTGGGATGGAGTGGGGGTGAGCACTGGTGGGGTCCCCAGCAAGGAAACTCACAGTGCTGGCGAGGCCCCGAGTGTCCACGGGCAGCCCAGCAGGAAAGGGAAGCACCTGTCTGGATTTTCCCTTGTGTTACATTTCCTTTTCTTGCGCTTCTCCACCCCGGAGTGGTTTTGGTTTTAGGGTTTTCAGAGAGCTGAGTGTGAATCCCTCGGGGCGTCTCGCTCTGAGGTCCCTGAGCTCCTGGGCTGTGCCCTGGTTTGGAGAGGGGGAAGGCTGGAGCCCGTGCTGGCAGTTTGTGCTGTGTGGGGAGAGCCTGACCCACTGCTCTGCTCCCCAGCAGACCCAGAGACCCGAGGACGGACGCTCAGAGTGCAGATGCCCGCAGCCTGCGAGGAAACTGAAACCCCAGCAGCAGGTCCCTCTCAGGAGACGCGGAGCTGCCGTGTCCGTGCCCCCCTCTGTGCTCCAGCACCGGTTCTCTGTTTCCTAACCCGACTAAACTCCACTCACCATCCTCTCTGCCTCCCGTGGTGTGTAATGTTGCTGTGAGATGATCATTACCTCTAGGGCTAGTTGTTGCTGATGTTGTAATCGTGACTTTCTCTTCACCTTTCTCGTGCTGTGCATGTGATTCAGGCTCTGTAGGACTGGCGGGTGCTGCCCTTTGGGCTGCCCTCCAAGCCTGGGAACAGGGAGTGTGGGCTGTGGGGCAGGGACCCCCGTTCTGCCCAGTGCCAGCAGCACAGCCCCACTGGCTTTGGGCAGGGCTTGGGGACCTGCAGTGCCCTGGGGACCTGCCCAGCCATTTCAGGGCCACCTGTCCCCATTTCAGCAATAACCCCCTGCATGCCCCCAGCCTAAAAACAGCCATGGTGGGGGCTGAGTCAGGCAGGGACATCCCATGGCTCAACCCTCCTCGCTGGGGTCACTGGGGTGCTGGATTCAGGGCTGAAGGGAGCTCTCCTGCCTCTCCTGCTTGGCTCTCCTCGTTTCTGTCCCTGGTTAAACCTGTGGGATGCTGCTTTAAGTGTGAGGCAAGGCCGTGGTGGCAGAGAAGCCCGTGAGGTCCCCAGCACGGTGACACTGTGGAAGAGGGTGGCAGCACAGCGGTGACCCCGCTAACCAGCACAAACCAGCTGCTGCTGGGTGGGTGACACACTCCGAGGGCTAAAGAGAAACAAAGATCCTGTCCGTGCTTGTCTCCGGCAGGGAAGGGGCAGGGGCGTTTCCTCCTGGTGCTCCCTGCCCCTTCTGACACCTTGTCGCTCCTGTGCCACACGTGTCTGTGCTGTGTGTTGTCCGTGGTGGTTCCGTGTCACCCCTGGTGCCAGCTGTCCCTTCTCCCCGTGAAGCAGCAGAGTGGCAGTGAGTGGTTCTCAGGACTTTTGCACACCTGAGCTTGCACGGTGACAACGTGCTGAGCCCAGAGGCCGTCGTCACCCTGTATCCTCTCACGGGTCTGAGGCAAACCTGTGATTTTTGGCCCTTCCCCAAGGCCCTCAGCTGGGGCTGGGGTCTTCCAGCTCGGATGGGGGCAGCAGTGGGGGGTCCCCAGGGCTGCACTGAAACACCTCGGGTGCCATCCCCACACTGGGAAGGGAGTCTTGTCCTCCAGGATGGCTTTGACAGGGGTTTCTGCTGCATCCATCCCACTGTGGTGGCCCTGCTTCCTGCGTGGGCTGTGTCCTGCGTGCTTGGCATTGCTTGGTGGCACTGGGAAGCTCTGTCCCATCTGTGCCAGGCAGAGGGACCGTGTCTCTCGTGCTGTGTCCCTTCCCTCCGTCCCGGCTGTTGCAGAGAGCTCCCGGGCAGAGCAGACCCCCGGCCCGGCCCCGAGCGTCACGGTGTGTGTCCCGTCGGAGTGCCCGTGCTGTCCGTAGTGTGCCGTCGGTGTTACCACGAAACAAAGAGCTCCCTGTGGTGTGTAAAATGGCCAAACCCTGACTGTTGTAAAATAAACTGAGCTATTGTGTCTCCTTTTAAATAGGCGAGTGTGCTGCTGTGCTGGAGGGCTGGTGTGTTCTGTGCTGTGACCTAAGGGGAAAGGAATAAAATATCGTTTCTATCGGTGCCTGCCTGCCTTGTCTCGAGGGCCGTGGCGTTCCCAGGGCAACCTGGCAGCTTCCCACGCTGTCCCATTGTGGCCCGGCTGGAGCCGGGGGAGCAGGGGCAGTGCCCTGGGCAGCACAGCCGGGCTTTGTGCCGGCCGAGCCCCTCCTGCTCCCTTCTGCAGCGCAGCGAGAGCCAGAGCCCGTGGGAAGGGAGCGCGGGTGCTCTGCCACGGACACTTTTGTCCCTGGGCTTTTTGGGAGCCGCGGTGTCGGGCTGCTGGCGCGCCGGTCCGGCGGATGCTGAACGCTGCCAGGGCACCGTGACAGCGGTGACAGCAGTGCCACCGCGGCGGCCGCACGCAGCACCCTCCTGGGGCTCGGCTGCACCCCGCGGCACCGGGGTCGGGCTGCCGTGGGCTCCGGGTGTCTGCGCTCCCCAGCCCTGCCCAGGGGAGCGTCCCTCGGGGCCGGCTCCCCCCGGCCGCCCCGGCGTTAATCGGCTTGGGCGCGTGACTGCCGCTCGTTGATGGCGAGATTAGAGCAAACCGGACTGCACAGCCCTCCTGGCAGCCGGGCCCGGGGCTGGCACCGCCCGGGAGGGGCACGGCATCATCCCGGTGTCCACCGCCGGCAGGGATGCGCCGCGGGCATGGCCGTGCCAGGGCGCTGCAGGGCCCCGGGGTGTGCTCGGCGCTGGCACCGAGGTGCTGACCCGGCCGGGGGACACTCTCGGTGCCAGGCTGGGAGGACGGGGCGTGCTGCCCGCTCCTCTCCAGCAAAAGGCAGTCACAGCCTGTATTTGAGCCCATCCCTGGGCTCGGCACCGCCGCGGGAGGTGAAGCGCGGTAGGGCTGACAATGGGACGGGGAGGGAGGGCTGCGACAAGGACACGCAGCCCGGAGTGCCCAGCCCTCCCCACCGGCTGGCGCGGTGGGTGCTGCCCCTGCCCTTCCCTCCCCTCCCGCTTTCCCAAAGGCGGGCGGGAGCCCTGTGCCTCCCCTCGTGACTGCGATAAACATTACACCGAGGCCATTAATGTTTAATGAGGTTTGTCTCCCAATTAATGCGCTTTCCCGTGGGTGCCCACTCGCAGAGCGAGGCGCCCGCCGGACGACACGCCGAGGCCATGGGTGACGGTAAGGACAGACACCTCCACCGGGACATCTCCGTGCGAGGAGCTGGTCCCTCCCACCTCGGGGGAAGCTCTCGATGAGGATTCCGGGTGGGGAGATGTGGGGATGGATCCTCAGAGCTCCACAGCCCAATGGCACATCGGTGCCAGCTGATGTTTGTCTCCTTGGGGTGATTTCTCCTTCCGAGCTGTGCAGTCAGGTAAGGTGGCTGGAGCGGTGACACGGTGACGAGCTCGCTGGAATGCAGGGGCTTGTTGGGGTGCACCTGGTGTGAGGTGTGAGCCCGAGGTGGTGTTCAGTCCTGTGCGCTGTGGGAGCAGAGCCGTGGATGGGGTCCTGCGGGAACACAGCCGTGGATGGGGACCTGCAGGCAGTGGCACTTCCCGAGGGCAGTGGATTCGGATCCCTGGCTGCAGCTTCACCCGGAGCTCGGCGGCTCCTGAGCATCCTGCAAATGCAGCCTGCAAGTGCATCCTGTGAAATATGCCATGGACGTTGAACCTCCGGGGGTGAGATCCAGGAGTTTCCTGGCTCAGCTGCGTGCCAAGGAAGTCACAGCACTCTCACTCGCAGTCCTCGGTCCTGGTCTGTCCCACCTCCACGTTGTGAGGACGTGGTTCTCACTGGAGTTTCTCCTCTTTTGCAGAGCAAGTGGCCGAGCAGGGCCCGGACAGGTTCAGCTACGGTGAGTGAGTGCCCCGGGCAGGCCGGGGCTGCGGGCGGGGGGCCGGGCAGCTCCCGCCACTCTGCCGTGGGCTCTGTCTGCGGGCTCAGCCCCACGCTCGGGCTGGGCTGACACCTCCCGGCTCTCCTCCTCCCAGACTATGACACCATCCGCAACGGGGGGCTGATCTTCGCCGTCGTGGCTTTTGTGATCGGGCTCCTCATCATCCTCAGTAAGTGCCTGGGTGGGCTGGGTACCCCTGGGCTCCGCTCCGTGCTGCACTCAGCCTCCTCCTCCGACAGGGCTGGGAGTCACCGACCCTGCCCCACAGCACCAGGGCTGGGCACAGCCTGCCTGGGAACTTTCCATCCAGGCATGCTCCCAGCAGAGAGCGAGTTGAGAGGGAGACCACGTAAATATTTAGTGTTTCCCTGCCAGCGCCAAGGCTTCAGAGGGAAGGTCACTCATTAAAAATAGCAGAGAAAACTCTGACATTTCCAGAGAGAGGAACCAGCGTTCTCAGAGCCCTGGGACCTCGGCAGCTCCCAGAGTGACCCAGTGCTGAGTGTGCAGGGCACCCTGTGACCCTGCCTGAGTGTTCTGGCAATGCTCCGTCCCAGCACCGCTCCCTGTGGGGTGTCACAGCCGCTGCCAGGATGGCGCCCACTCATTTTAGGGAGAAAAACATGAAAACCAACAGCATTTTCAATCGTGGGACAGCTGGAGCAGGAGCCTGTGGCTGGGCAGTGCCAGGGCTGCAGGGGTGGGTGTGATGGGGTGGGGGGGAGGCCCAGCCTCAGCCGCTCCTCTTGCCCCCAGGCCAGCGGTTCCACTGCGGAGGGAGGAAGAAGAGGAGGTGGGTACTGCACGGTTTTCATCTCTCCTGCCTGTTCCAGTCCTGGCAGCCCACAGGGCCGGGGTTCAGGCCATGCTTCCCCCCCCTCTCAGCCACGTTGCCCAGTGCAACTCCTCACTTTGCTTTTTGCTCCACAGACAAGGGACCGAGGAGGAGCTGTAGGTGCAGGTAGGAGGTTCCAGCTGGCAGCCAGGCTCCCTGGGCTGGGCAGCGATGCTTCGGGGCACTCGCGCTTCAGGGAAGTGCTTCTGGGGGCTTTGTCCCGGGAGGAGAGGGGCTGGGACACGCTGGCCATGTCACCCTCCCTCTCTGTGGTTCCAGAGCTGCAATGCCGCCGTGGAAGCAGAGCTCCAGCCCCGGAGTCCTGGCCAGTGGCCACCCCTCACCCCGCTCCAGTGGATCCATTACCCTGCAAGGCCAGAACGCAAATTACCCTCGTGCTTCCCTCTCTCTTAGACCCAGCAAGAGTTTCTTGGCTAATAAAGCTCAAGCTCCGAGAGGTTAAACTCTGTGCCCGAGGCGTTTGGATCGCCCACTCTCCTGGCGTGGCTCCAATCACTTTTCTGCCCCGCAGGCATTTTCCACCGCAGAGCCAGGAAAGGTTCCCGCTGGCTCCTCCACAGCCGGAGGCACGGAGCAGGCAGCCGCCTCCACCCTGGGTTTGCTCCGGGTGTTTCTTGCCCCAGCTGCAGGTCCTCGAAGCTGGGCACTTGCCTTTCCCTGGGGATGCCCAGGCAGGGGCTGTTTGTGTGCTCCTGTGTGGCCGGGATGGGGTGAATTCTCTCCCCCGTACCCGCACGGTGCTGGGCTGTGTGCTGGGAGCTGGGAAGGTGCTGGTAACACCCCAGTTCTGGCTCCTGCTGTCTCTCCAACATCCCCTCAGCAGCACTCTGGGGTGGGCAGGATCCTGGCAGGGGACACCGCCAGGACAGCCCCAAACCGACCAAAGGGATATTGCAGACCAGGGGACACCTGCTCAGGCATAGAAGGCAAGGGAAAGGAGGAGAAAGGGGGGTGTTTGTGAGTTACAACATTTGCCTGGCAGAGCGATCTCCCGGGAAGGGGCTGGACATCACCTGCAGATGGCAAGTGGAGAATTTCAGTCTTCTGGGGTTCTTTTTTGCTTTTTCCTTTTCTTGCGCTCATGTTCCCTCTGCTTTCACCTTACAAACTGCCTTTATCTTGACCCACGCGTTTGGGGGACTTTCCCTCTTTTTAATCCCTCCCTGCCCTTCTGGAGAGGGGAATGATGGAGCAGCTCAGTGGGCAACTGGTGTCCAGCCAAGGTCAATCCAGACCGCGATCCAGGCGTCCTTCTGGGTCAGGAACGGGGCTGGGATGGAGCACGGAGCTCTGTGTGAGTCCTCGGCCTCCCATCTTCGGATTCAACCAAAAACGCCTCATATTTAAAAAAAAAAAAAAAAGAGCAAAACTCTCCCGCAATTGGGCGGTGAGTGAGGAGGGAGGTTGGCTCTGTGTGCGCAGAGCTGGCCCGACACAGACACCTAGTGACGGGAGGAAAGGGCTGCCTGTCCCCACCGCTGCCCCCCGCCCTGCCCCGGCACCCTCACCCCTCCCCTGCAGGTTGGGGCAAAGGGGGCCTCGGGGCACCCCAAAGCCGCAGAGAAGGAGGGGTGCAGGGAGGGGTGCAGCGAGGAGATCCCTCCCAGCCTCGGCAGTCTGGGGGTTACTTGACCAGGGAATGGTTTGGGTGAGAAACCCCAACTCAGGAGGGTTCCTCCCCTCACCTGAAGCCACGGTGGTTGTTCAGGTGTGCAAGGCGCTGCCTTCGGGATCCCCAACCATCCCAGCACAACCGGGATGGAGAAACCAAACTCCCTGGGTCCATTTGGACTTTGGTTGAGGTCAGACATTGCCAGAAAAATAGGATTAGCTGGGGGAAGGTTATTAGGCAAAATCTGTGCAATTTGTCTAATCTGAGGTGCTTATTTAACACAGTAAGGAGATTATTTTGGAATATAATTTTGACTTGACACTGACCCATTAATAAAGACTCGTTGCCGCTTTGCACAGCTCGAACAGAAACTGGAGTCCTTCGACTGAGGGAGAAAATGGTTAATGGTTGAGCTTGATGGTCTTAGAGGTGTTTTTCAAGCTAAATGATCCTGTGACTCTACGAAAAGTGCCTGTTTCACCACACAGCTTTGGTCACACCAGAACTGCCCTGCCCACGCCTCGCTGAGTGTGGTGGGGTTGTGTCCCCCAAAAGCAGGAACTGAAGGTCCTGGCAGGCAGGAAAGCAGCGGGGTGTGAAATGAGCCCGATCTCAGCAGGGTCTCACACCCCTGAGCCCCAGGGCTCCCCTCCTCCCCAGCTCCCAAGCGTGCCAGGGCTGCAGCCGTGCCCTTCAGCTCCCCGCGAGCCCCGCAAATGGAACCCCCGGGGCTCTGGGCCGGGGATTACAGGGAGTGAAAAGCCGTGTCTGGCTGCGGCGCGGGATCTCTGTCTCGGCACCAGATGGCATTAATGGCATTATTCTGCACGGCTCGGGAACAGCCACGTGTGCCCACACCTGCACAGCCCCACGGCCCGGCCCAGGGTGGGCCAGGGCTGGGGACACTGACAGGGGGACAGTGGCAGGGCACATCCCAGCGCCCAAACCTTGCACTGGGTGTGACTTTTGGAGGTCAGGGGCTTATCAGAGCTCGCCTGAGAGCAGCCAGCTCCGTGCTCCTCCGGGATGGAGCCAGGGAATCTGGGAACCAGGAACAGAGGAAAGGAAATGTGGCCTCTCTGAGCTGGGCTAGGGCGGCTGCCAGCAGCTCTCCAAGCCTCCACAGTCATTTGCTTTGGATGTTGAGCCCTGGAGCTTTGGAGAGGGAAGCTGGGGGCAGCCCAGGAAAAGGCCACCGTGTCTCCTTCCTCCTGCCACTGCCACCGCCTCGCTGAGCAGGTCCTGCACTCCCCAGGGTGAGTCACTGTCCCCACCGGAGGGTGTCCCATGGACAAGCCCAGCCCCTCAGCCCTTCCCTTGTGCTCCCTGTGCTCCGCGGCCTCGGCGAGGAGGCGTTTGCCTTCTCCCCTGAACCAGGCAATCTCAGAGGATTTCTCTCACAGCCCCTTGAGCCACTAATCTTCTCAAAGTAAATCTTTTCTGCGGCACAAAGGGGATTGGGTACATAATACAGTGGACAACTGGAGTGGCCTTTTTCTCTGGGAAGGCTTCCAGACCCAGACTGCTTCCCCTTGGCACCAGCTATTCCCTGTTTGCTTCGCAGGTCTCTGGAGGGACAGGTACGAGGGAAAGGGGCTCTGGCCAGCTGTGGCTTGGGCTGTTCCTGTGCTTCATCCCTGACTGAAGGCAAGGAGATGAGGCAGCGGGGCAGCAACTGGAGGAGCAGCAGCCAGGGAGGAGCTGCCAGCACTGCTCGGTGATGCCAGGGACGCATTTCGCCCATGAGGAAACACGAATGCAAAATGTCTCCTCATTAGTTTAAAGAGGAGAGCAGCAAATGGTGACTCAGGGAGCCAGAGAGGAGCACTGGAGAGCGGAGAGATGGGCCGGGCTGGCGGGGAGCCAGCCACGCGCCTCGGCCTCGCTTTGTTCTGCTCCCGAAAAGGCAGCGCTTCCAGCAGCAGCAGCACCTCTGCCAAAACAGCCGCGCTCCACGGGCTGGAATTATCCCCCAGCCCCAGGAAATGACATTCCAGCCCCCATCTCCACATTGCACGTGCCCCAAAGCGGAGGAGATCGGGGAATAACTGCTCACATGAAGGACGGCCGGGGGCAGCGATGCTGTGGGAGCGCAGCCCAGGGAGGGACAGGCTGGGTGCTCCCGGTGGGATTTGCAGTGGGATTTACAGTGGGATGTGGCTGGAAGCACAGGAGGGTCCCCATGAACACGGTCCATGTGTCTCAGGACCGTTCCTTGGAACCACAGAGGTTGGAAAACACCTCTAAAACCATCGAATTCCGTTAACCAACGCTGCAAAGGCCAGCACTAAACCGTGTCCCCAGGGGTCACATCTGCACACATCTGTCTTTTAAATCCCTGTTTTAAATCCCTCCACCGCTGTTCTGGGCAGCCTGTTTAGCCCCTGGAGCTTGCCAAAACTGGGCAAAACCCCTGGAGCTGGCGAGGACGGGGACTCCGCTCCCCTCCCCGCACGAGGCTCCCCCCGGCGAAGCCCCCTCGCCCCTGTCTCCGTTTCCCCTGTACCCGCTCGGCCACAGAGCGAGGCGACACTAGAGGGAACCAAATCCCAGCTTCTTGCCGGGAAAGCGGCTTTTCCTTGGGAAGCCGAGCATCCCGGCTGGCCGGCAAGGGTTTCGGGCTGTGGGCGCGGGGCACATGGAGCCCTTTGCAGAGAACGGAACCCACAGAACGGTTTGGGCTGGAAGGTTGAAACTGTTCCTCCATTTCGTGTCACTGCCTGTCCCCAGTCACAAGTGCCAGGGACCGCTCGTGGAAACGCAGCTGTTCCTGCAGTGCCAGACCCAAGGGGCTCAAGCAGGATGTCATTTTGGGGCACATTGACCTGCTGGCACCGGTTTGTCCAGGGGGTTGCCAGCCCTTTACTGGGCACAAGCCCCTCTCCACCTCCAGGGCGTTTATCCTCACATCGCTCCACATGGCAGCCGCTTGCTCCCCTCTGCCACTGGGGAAACTGAGGCACTGGGGGGCTGTAGCCACAGGTGGGGGGTCCTTCCCCCCTCAGAACCCTCTCAGAGCCAGCCTTGGTGTTGAGGAGGAGGCACATGGGGGTTCAGGACAGGTTTTGGTGGAAGGAATCCTTCCCGGGCATGCCCAGTGCTTTTCCCCCCAGGTCTAGCCCATAATCAGTCCAGCTGAAACCCATCCTGCAAATACCCGCAGCCTGCCCACCGTGTTACTGGTGGGACTGGGCTGGCAGCAGCTCTTGTCTTTGTCCCTGTGGCACAGGGTGTCCAGGAGGGGTCACGGCGGGCTGGCCCTGCTCGCCGGAGGTGCTGCGAGGGTAAGTTGGAGATGCGTGGGAAGCGCTTTGTGGCAATCGGCTCGCGGCAGATAAGTAGCCCTGTTGTTTTAATGACTGCTTCCTGCGGGGATTTGTCTGCGAGGGCGGCCGAGGGCACGGGGCTGGGCCCGGCGGGAGGTGAGGTGTGCCCTGGCCGGAGGGATGCGGGGTGCGGCGCCTCTGCCCGGCACAGGGCACAGCCTGGGGCTGGGACTGACCCCGGCAGCTGTGGGGGTGCTGTCGGGACCCTCCTCTTGGCTGTTTTTCTCAGTGTCCCTCTGTGTGCCTGCGTGGAGAGTGGGTTTTTGAGTATTAGTGGAAGAATTGTCTTTAGAGGGAAATACCTCCCTGGCTAAGGGGGTGTGTGAGCACAGGGCACTGCTGTGACCCCCAGAGCTCTGGGGGAGCCTGGAGCTGAGTGCAATTCTGCCCAGAGGCAGAACGAATGCCAGGGAAGGGGGAGATGGAAGAGGTGGCTGTTTTCGAAGGGCTGTGGGCTGCCCCGTGCCCTCAGGAGAGGCAGCAAGGCCCTGCTGTGTAATTTCTGCCGTGGTGGAGCACAGAGGGTCCCTCCTCCCCGAGCCTGTTGGGGCTCAGAGCTGTGCGTGGGCATGTGTTGCTATAATTTCTCCTGTGTCTTGTGCAGAGTTTGGGCCAGGGAATTAATTCCTCAGTATGAGCTTCACCTTTGAGCCGTGCAGCTGGGCTGGCTGCCGGCTCTGGCAGGCTGCTGGCTGCCTGTGAGCAGGTCAGTGGCTACAGGCAGCGTGAGATGGGCTTCTCCTCGCGAGTCAGCGCTGGCCTGGCCTCCTGAGGGCACCCGTGCTGCCAAAGCGCAGGTCAGCGCTGCCCAAATAATTACTGTGGAGATTTCCTGCCTCTCCTCGTCACAGCCACACGAAGCACCCGGTGCCGTTCTGGCTGTTAGCAGGACCCCAGCTTTGCAGGCTCAGCGCTGCAAAGGCAGCACACAAACGCTTCCTGTGCGCATCCCAGTGCGGAGCTGTGGGGAGGCTGATGTCCCCAAACGGTGGCTGCCTGCTGGGCAGAGCTGAGCCCCAGGTGTGGGCTGGCAGGAGCTCCTGCTCCGGGAGCTCTGGCTGCCTGCCCGGCGCTGCCAGCCCCGCACGTGTGCCCGGGCTCGGTGAGCTGGCACAGGGCCTGGACTGAGTGAGCCGTGCAGGAAGAAACAGGGCCACAGTGAACGGCACAGGCGGCCCAAGGACTCGCCAGGGCTCCCTGAGTGTGACCCAGGCCGAGCACTCGCCCTACCAGCCTTAGGTTTTGACTCTGGTGCTGCCTCCTGCCTTGCCAGCAGCTCCTGTCCCGGAGGAAGGAGCCCTTGGAGGGGCGGGTCAGGGTGCTGGTCTGATTGTCTGAGCTGGGGATGGTGGGGAAACTCACGGGAGCTGCTGAACTAAAGCCAAGGGAGCTAAAAATGAACGGGTGAGCAGCATTCACTCCCCCTGCTCACATGCCTCGCACGGAGCTCTGCGGGGCCCCGTGGGTGCTGTGCCAGCGGGTGCCCGGCCGGCCCACGCAGCCCCGTTTCATTCACTGCCGAGTGTGGGAGGGCACCACTCACACCTGAGTCCCGTGCGTCGTGTGCCGGTTTGCAAAGCGCTGCAGCGCGTTCCGGGGCTGGCAGCTCGCTGGGCTGCGCTGCCATCCTGCAGCAGCTGCCGGGGAGGGAAGGGGCAGATGCCTGGCATGTGGCTGGGGCTCCCCAGAGCCCGGGCTTTGCTGGCTGCCTGCGCATGGGCCTGCATACCAATTTCCCCGCGACGCACCGGCGAACATCTGTACGGCGATGTAGGTGGCGATTGAAATGCACCTCCTCGGCTCCTGGAGGGATGTGTGGGCACCACCGCGTGTGCATCAGCTGCCGCCTGGCCGCCTCTCGGGACGCTGGTGGCAGGGCCAGCGGTGCCAGCGTGGGGCTGGCGAGCGGCACGTGCCCGCGTGGGAGGGCTGTGACACCCACGCGCCGTGACAGAGCCGCTGAGGTGGCCTGGGAACGGGCTGGGGAGGGGGTGGCGACGGCGCTGCCGAGCTCGGCAGCACCGAGAAAGAGGAAGCACATCCTTGGAGAGGAGGAGGAGGAGGATAAGGAAGGCTATGGTGTGTCAGACCCGCACAGCACTGGCACAGTGTTTGCCCCTGTTCCTGCTGCTGGCACCAAGGGTTGGGCAGGGGTTAGGTGGCAGAGGCCTCGCTCTGCTTGTCACTAAAGTGACAGCGTCTCTGGTGGGGGTGGCCTGGAGCAGGGAGGGGACAGGGGACACAGGGTAGGCATGGAGGATCCCGAGCTCTGGCAGCTTCTCCGTGTCCTTTGGCCATGTCCCCACTCTGAACAGGGAACCTCCCCCCCACGGGTACCCCTCGGTGAGCTCTTCAGGGGTCTTCTAGGTGGGAGGGCTTGCGGTGAATCCACGAGGGCTGGAAACGGCCAAGGGGCTGTTGTTTTCCCAATTTCCGTGACGATAGTTGCGTTTTCAATTAAATCTAAACAGCATTTTTTAAAAAATCCAAACGTAATGTTTTTCCTGCTGGTTGTTTTGTTTGAAATCTGAATGCTTTAATCTTTCTTTCTGTTTATTTTCCAACAAATTGGGCTTGTAAAGGCTGTTTTGGAAAGCAAAGAAAACCTGCTATAATCACTTCAAGAAAAGACACTCTGAATGCTCTAACGGTCCAGACAAATTGGCTTTGGTACGACTAAGTCTTGGGGAGTACAAGCCTCGGCTTGAGCTAAGCCTTGGATAAATACACCCCAAAGTAAAGCATTAGCTGGTATTTGTTTGTTATTTGCTGGCTGGAGGGATGAATGTGTAATGAATCTGCTGGCCCTGTCTTGCTTGTGTCCCCTCTCATGGGAGCAGCACGGGCTGCTGAAACCCGGAGCTCCCATCCCTGGAAGTGTCCAAAGCCACGCTGGACAGGGCTTGGAGCAACCTGGTCTAGAGAGAGGTGTCCCTGTGGTCTGTAGGGTCCCTTCCAACCCAAACCTTCGTATGATTTTTGTCCCCCGGATGTTGGAAGGGAGCGCGGGAGGCCCCGGGAGCAGGAGAAGTGCCAGCCGCGAGTCCCGAGCTAGGACAGGCTCACCTAGGCAAGGCTCGGTTTTGCAGGAATGGGGGAGCGCGAACCCCACGGGGCTGCACCGGGGCTGACGGCCCGGGGGCGAGCGCGGCCCGGGGGCGGCCGGCGGGGCCCG
>VZTJ01002324.1:1031774-1066533 GCA_013397795.1 Orthonyx spaldingii | reverse complement strand
GGGAGCGGAGCGGGGCGGAGCGGGAGCGGCGCTGGGCACCTCAGCCGGGCTGGCAGCGGCGGCAGGAGCGCGGCACGCCGGGGCACCGCACCTCCGCAATTGCGCCGCAGCCCGGGGCCAGAGCTGCTCTGTATGGCATGTGGCTGGTAACTTTTCTCCTGCTGTACTCTTTGCCGAAAGGTACGTGCGGACCGGGCCGGGGGCGGCGGGGGGTCCCCGGCAGCGGGACCGGGCGGGCGGCGCGGGCTGCGCCCTCCCGGGGCTCTCGGTGCTCCGATTCTCGGCCCCGCATCTCTCGGTGCGCCCTCGCCGGGGTCCCGAGGGTCTCCGTGAGCCCTGTTGGGATCTCGGTGCGTCCTCCCCGGAGTCCCCGGACGCTCGATGCCCCCTCCACGGGGTCCCGGGGCTCTCGGTGCGCCTTCCTGGGTTCTCGGTGCGCCCTCGGCGGGGTTCCGCGGCTCTCGGTGCCGCGCTGTCGCTGCGCCCTCCCCGCGTGCCCGGGATTGTCGGTGCGCTCTCGGGAGCGCTCTCCCGGACGGCGGAGCGGGGCTCGGTGCGCTGAGCGGGGCTCGGGACGCGGAGCGGGGCCGCTCGGGGCCGGCGCATCCCGGAGCGGCTCCGCGGCAGAGCCCCCGGGGCGGCGGTGGCAGCCGCGGCCGGGACCCCGCACCGACGGGCGCAGCATCCTCCACCGGGACCGAGCGCTCCGCGTCCCCGGAGCGCTTCTCAGTCTGATCCCGTCAGCAGGCGAAGCCCAGCGATGCCTTAAAATTCGCATCCTTCCCCCTAGGAATGCTGTGTGAAGTGTAACCCAACGGCTTGATATCAGTCAGATTACAGATAAATCATATATGTGTGGGGGGGATGGGGAGAATCATGGAACAAGCGTGTCAAGGAGACACACGCTGGAAGATCACAGATTAATTTAAAGTTGGGCATTAAGTGAATGCTGCCCACATCCAGCGAGGTGATACTCTAACCGAGTCTCTGCTCTAGATGCAATTAAAGAGAGGCAGGAGCTGCGTGGAGCACGGGCACTTAAATCCCACTGCGTTTGTTACAACAATCGATCCATGTTACATAAAGGAATTGCCCATTTCCGGATCTGCGGGAATTTTTAATTATGTTTCTGTAATAAATTACCTCCTTGCCCGTGACCCGACCTGCGGATGCGGTGCTGGAAGCGCCCACCTCTCGGAAAATTGTCTGCTCGGAGGATGCAAAATGACATTTGCCCTAATTATCATCTCTGACATTTGAGAACAGCAAGGGGGAAATTTTAGGAAATGAGGAAAGTGAAAGAAAGGGGACGGAGCTGCTTCCTTGCATGAGACCTCTCTTGCTGCCCATCACATTATCCCGTTAGCTGAATGTTAATCCAATGAAAAATATTTACTAAGGTTTAATAGGGCACCCTGTCCAGTTGTGCGGTGATGATCAATTATTCCATCAATTATTAATTATGGAATAGCTGCTTTATTCGAACTGGGGTGAAGCTGCTTTTGGGAGCTTTACCCAAAATCGCTATTGTGCTTCAGATCTGCTGAGCTGAACGTGCCAACGTCTGCTTTGCTTACATTTGCATTTTTTACTGTGCAAAAAGGAAAAAACAAACCTGGAAACAAATAACCGTTGAGGATGCCATGATTCCTTTCGACCCCCAGTAGTCAAAATAATAGAGAGCTGCACTGGTTTATTGCTTTTTGCATCTTTTCAGCCCCAGCTTCTTGGAAAAGGGATGTCTTCCCACAGAGCTATCTCTTCGGAGAAGAGCAAATTAAAAGCCTCCATTAGCACAACTCCTCGTGGCCTCATTTTACATTTTTTTTCTTAAAAAAAAAAAAAAAAAGAGATCTTCAGCATCGAACAGTCCTGGTGATGCAAAGTGTTAACGTGAAGCGGTTCCAGAGAGAGGACAGCAATACAATGGAAGTTTCATTAGAATAATAGGATAAAAAAAAAATGAATTGCTTAATGCATGATAAACCTTTCAGATACTTAATATTTCTGGGCATCGAAGCACATCCTTTTAATGTGCTCCTGCTGTAGAACAAGAGCTCAAGTAGAAACCGAAAGCAGATAAACATTTGATCCAAGGGACCCCTGAAGTTTAGAAATCTCTTGATGGGCTGTAGCTGCTTATTTCTGCCCCTGTTTATAAAATAAACAGAAAGAGGTGGCTGGCAAGCAGAGAGTTGAGCAGCGCGATGGTCTGGCAGTGCGAGGGAGAGCTGCTAGGCAGAGGGGAGGTGAATGGTGTGAGGAGGAACGGACTGGTCACAAATGAGAGGCTGGGAGCCAGGGAAGCGTCTCCCTGCATGATGTTGCTGGATGGCTCTGCCACCTGATTTATATTGGCATTATATTTACATGATGTTCCCGCGCTGGGCGCAGCGAACGGTGCAGCTCGCGGTTTCTAATCTCTCCCATCTCGGCCCCCCAGTGTGGCACAGCGCTCGTTTGTCTCTGAAATGAAACATGGAAACCTCATTAAATGCACGGAGGAGAAGCCTGCAGTGCTCAGCTCCTCGCCGTGCCCGGCGCTTGTTTATCCTGCCAAAATTTCCCAGCACCAGGAGCCACCATGGCGGCTCGCCCAGAGCCTTTACCTGCGCCTGGCGCCGGCTTTGGGCTGCTCCTGCCTTTGGATGGGGAATGGATAAAGGCAATCCTGGTGTTCCTGGGCGTTTGTCCTCTGGAGGAAGAGCTGTGCCTCGTGTGAGGGGCGAGTGCCAGGGATGTGCTGTGGAACAGCCCTTGCTGGAGCTGGGGGCTGCCTGGGAGCTCGGGGCATGGCTTGGGGCAGCCCTGGCTCTGGCACCTCGGTGTTGGGGTGCCGGGGTCTCTGCCCGCGTGGCGCCGTGCTGGGGGATGGATGGGCAGCGCTCCGTCCCTCTCCGGAGCAGCTGGCGAGCCGAGGGCAAGGATGAAGCTGGAAGCCTTTGTGGCAGGAATTCTGACATGGCAGCACGCAGGGCTGAGCCGTGCCTCGGGTGACATGGAGGATCTCACGGCCAAGCAGGCAGCACGTTAATGGGTGCGACTTCCATGGTGGGCACGAAGGAGGAAAGCGCTCGGTCGTCGCAGTCGCTGCGGTGCTGCTGTTCGGGGAGGACGTGCAGTGGCAGCGCTGGGTGCAGAGCGTTCCTTGCCTTTGAAATCTCGGTTGTAGCCAGCTCTTCGTCTTTACATAACCATGGGTTTGGGAGTTACCCTCTCCCTGCTCGTGGATCCCGCAGAAATATCCCCCATCACCACACGCAGGCTGCGTGTTGCCGCCATCATCCGCCAGCAGAGCTGTACCAAACATTTAGGAATTCCATTTCCAGGCTCGTGCTCCTGCCTGCTCCCAGCCGCGCCTGGGAAGGGCTGTGGCAGCTCCTGGCCCTGAGAGGGGAGCGAGCACGGCTTGCAGGGGATGGGGAGGAGGTGAGGAGCTGGCAGAGCTCGCCGTGGTGTGTTCTCCTGTTGGAAATCCGGGTGTCCACCTTGCAAAGCCACCGAGTGGGTTGTGGTGCATTGGGAGCATGGCCTGGCTGTTGTGGAGGGAGCCCAAGGCCAGGCGTGCGTGGCCTCTGGTGTGTCCCCTTGCCCACCCCTCGTGCCCACTCGTTGGGCCTCCCTGGGCACAGAGAGCTGTCAATCTGGCTGGGCAGTGTCACCAGATGTCCCCTTGGGACTCAGCTGCAGCTCCTCGGGCATTGTGTTGGGCATGGCCAAGGCTCTGGTGGGCTCTGCAAGGGGAGGGGAGGCCCTTGCCCCTGGTCCCTGGGATTGCTCCTCACCCCCAGAGCTGAGGGTCCCCAGGCTGGGGGGCTCAGGAGCTGGGGGATGTCCAGCTCTGGGTGGATGGTGTGGTGAGGCCGGTACCTCTCACAGGCTGCCATGGGAGGTTCAGGAAGCACGAATCCAGCCGGGAGAGCTTTTTTCCCAGGCAAGGGTTACAGCCTCAGCCTGGGTGTTGTCGTAATCGCTGGAGGTGGTTCAGGCCTTAATTTCCATGCAGATGCATTAAGGAGCAGGCGCTTGGAGCGTGTTTGAGCCGTGCCCTTACCCGCAGAGGACCAGAGGCAGGTTCTCCTTTGCTCCCTCTGTGCTTTGTCAAGTCAGGAAGGACCGTGGTGCTCGAGCCAGAGGGGCTGTGCCACCAGGGAGGGCCCGGTGTGGCAGCCGAATTGCAGTGCCAGGGCAGGGGAGATGCTGTGGCAGGCACCTGCCGTGGCTGCTGCTGTGCCGGGCACCAGCTGAACGCCCCGGGCCCTGCTTGGCATTTCCTGACACGATTTCCACCCCTCTGAGGCCGGTCCCTGAGGGGCACAGCGTGCGGGAGTCACGGCTTTAACCCTTTTGGGCTGGGGAGGTGACACCCGGGAGGACGTGCTGCTCTCCTGGCTGCACCGGCACCTCTGAGCCCCCCTTGGAAGGGACCAGCCTCCCTCCTCATCCCTTCCGTGGTGCTTGGAAGTGCCACTTCTCGCTCCATCGGCTCCAAGGTCACTCCCTTCGTTAGCACAAAGGCTGTTAGAGCTGTCCTGGGGATGAGGGCTTGGAGGGAGCTCGTTCCGTGTGAGGCCGGGGGCTGCTCCAGCGCTCCGAATGTGCAGGCGGTGTGTGATGGAATTGCTGTCCTCTCTTCAGCACGGAGGGAAGATCAGGACGTGCCCCCTACCTGCAATTCCCAGCCCGGTGCCTGCCAAGGTTTGGTTCAATTTCTCCTTGAACAGGGCAGGTGTCAAACACCCTTAATGAGGATAATAAATGAGCAGCGAGGTGGCCATTAACCTGCTGCTCTCCACAGCATCCCCGCAGCCCGGCTCAGCCGGGGGCTGGGGAAGCCCTGGTGGCCCCTCCAGCCCCTTTGGAGCCCCACGAGTGGAGTTTTTCCTGGAGGGGAGCCCCGGCAGCTTCTCTCCAGCCTTGGAGGAGAGCTGGGGTGGGCACCTGAGGGGTCAGACCGCCAGGACCAGGAACGAGGTCTCAGGAAAGCTGCTGCCAGTGGGGTAATGGGAACTCCAGTCTGGTGCCTGCCCAGCGGATGGCGTGAACCCCCTTGAAACACAAATTCTTCAGCCTTTTCCCTGGTCTGTCAGGTTTCCATCCTGCTAAAGGACCTTGCTTGGCTCTGAGGGACTTGCGGGGTTTGGGTGGGCTCGGCGCTGGCTGTGTGGTCCTGAGCCAGCAGCCTGCCAGCACAGGTGATGGACGTGTGTGGAGAGCAGGAAAAGCCTCTTATCTCAGGAGGAAGAGCCCTGGCTGGCACGAAGCCGGTCCTTGTCTGAGACTGCTCCCAAATCCGCTTCTTGGAAAAGGATGGGCTCTTCCCTGGGGGGTGCTGGGCTGCTGGGGAGGTGACGGCGTTGCTGTGCTGCTCCTGCGCCTCTCCCAGAGCTGGTGACAGACCCTGGGGACAGTTTGTGGCCCCTCTCTGGAGCCAGCAGGTGCTTGCAGAACAGCCCAGTGCTCTGCTGTGTCACTGAAGGTGCTGGAGTTTGGGAAGTCCAGCCACCAAGACTAGTAAATATTCCGAAGGGATGATAGCAAAATGACTTGCTTCTCCCAGCTCGAATAGAGATATTAATATTTCAATACCTCTGGGTTGTAATTTACCACAATTTAAGAAGATTGAGCTCTGATAACTTAAAGCACCTGCCTTTCAGAGCCAGCTCGAGTGTCCAGCCCTGTGCTGGGCTCGGTGCAGCTCCCAGCTGGAGCCAGGCTGGGCTCCAGGCTGCATTCCCAGCAGAAACTGTTCCATCTCGGCTCCCCCAGCCTCCTCTTTCCAGGTTCATGTGAATTAATGCCCTCGATATGTAGGTTAGGGTCAGCACATCTGACCAGATGTGAGCAGTGATTTCTGGTTTAAAAATATTGCTGTGCTATTTCTAAATTTTTAATCTCTCCCAGTGATTTGGAGACAGTTTTATGAAACATGGAATTAGGATGGTGCTCAATGCTAAATGGTAAAGGAGATTAAGTGGATTTAACTCTATGCGTCTGTCACATAACTATTGCCAATCCCATAACCTCCATTTTCTATTAAAAATCCCTTTCCCCCTTTGACCTGAAAAAGCTTTATGGGTAATCTGAATTTCTCTGTTTATGAGGTATTTTTCCACTCCTCGCCCCAACCTCTCACTCAAACCAGCTCTGAACCCTCCTGGTGCTGCTGAGGATGAAGATGTGTCCCTGGCAGGCTCTGGGTGCTCGAGGAGCTGTCCTGTGGGACCTGGGGAGAGATTCTGGATGGAGCACGGGGCACAGCCAGATGTCCTTGGTCCAAAGCCAGGCTGAAGGTGGCTTTTGCTGTGCCCTGGCTCCAGCCATCTTCTGCTCAGCTCAGGCTCAGCCACAAATAGCTCCATGCTGCTCGTGCAGGCTTTGTTTCCCTTCCTCTGCCTGCAAATGTGCGTTTTTCTCCCTTTCATGTATTTGGGAGAAGCACCGCGCTGCTCAGATGAAGGGAAATGCTGATTCATGACGACAAACCAGCCTGGAGATGTCACAAAATGACATCTGCAGGGCCGAGCGGTGGCCCCGTGGCTCTGCAAAGGCTCGGCTGGAGCTTTGCTCCTCTGTCCGTCGGTTTTTGGTGCTCGTCAGCCAGGGAGGGAAAAATAAATGGCTTTGTCTCCTTCCACTTATGCGTGGACACAGGGAATTGGTGCGTGGGGAGCACGGAGATGATTTTGTGATCTATAATTTGGTTGTCTCATGTGGTGGCAGAGCCGGACCTCACTATCAGCTGATCCCTTCTGTGGGACAGAGGGCTCTGAGTGGGCACAGGAGGAAGCCTGGTCATTTTTGGGGATGATTCTGTGCAGTGCACACAGAGAGCAAGAGTAAGATGCTGAAAGAGGCAGGAGGTTGTACATCCAGCTGGGAGAAGGGTGGAGAGGACTCTGCTCCAAGAAGGGCTGAGGTGTCTCGAGGTGTCCCGTCCTGCCCTGGCTGAGGACGGTGTGGGCTGGGCTGGTGGCACAGCTCCGAGGCAGGACAGGCACCTTGGGTGGAGATGGAGGGACCATGGCCACTCATCCAGCCCTTCCTCGGGCGAGTGGCCTCCTCCGGAGCAGAGGCGTGTGGATGAGGCTTTCCTTCTCCCCCCTGCTGCCGTCCCCTCCTCCCCAAGTTAAGGAATCGAGGTCAGGGAGGGTCCCCCGTGACTCGTTCTGAGCCGTGGCACGGTGCTGATCTGCTTATTGGCTCTGCGGCACCACGGGCGTGCGCTCAGCCGCAGCTATTAATACACCCGCCGAGGGCCCTTCCCAGATCCCTGTCCTTCCGCCCACTTGGAAGGAGTGCGGCTAAAAAAAGAAAGCGGATCTAAGTGACTGGGGGCCTCCTCATCCTTATTTATAGCCAATTTCGCTGGCTTGGGTTGGGAAGGGGGAGCTCGTGGTCCTGGAGAGTGGGAAGGAGGGACCGGAGGAGTTGGGTGCAGAGGTCCATTCCCTACTTCCCAAGAAGGGAAATGCTGTTCTCCAGCGGTGAGAGCTGCTCCTGGGCATCCAGGTGGCCACAAGCTCTGCCTGGACTGTTCCCTGAATGCACCTCAGTCCTGGTTTGGATGGTCCCGGGTTGCCCAGGAGGTTGGGGTGGTTCTGGGCTTCCCTCCCTGCGCCTCTGGGAGAGGGGAACAGCTCTGATCCTGGTTTTCCTGCCCCTCTCCTGGTTTGGAGGCAGTGGTAGGGCAGCAGGGGAGATCTCTGTCCTGCGTGGCGATGAAGTGCCCTGGGTGTGTTGGCATTGCCAATGGGGCTGTGCTGGGGGGCCGGGGGGTACAGGGGTGCTGCATGGGGCTGGATGGGGCTGGGGATCACAGGAATGTCGGGGTTTGCAGGAGGAACAGTGTCAGTGGTTGTGCTTGCCGTGCTGTCCTCTGGGCTGGGTGCTCAGAGCCAGCCGGGTGCCTCTGGGCGCGCCTCGGGGGCTGCCCGGGGTGCCCATCCCCGCCTGCACAGCCCCTGGCTGTCCTGCCCAGGTGATCCCTGATCCGTGCTGGCAGCAGGAGCGCTGGCCTGTGAAGGTGGCCTGTGTGCTTCCAGCCGTGCACGGATGCTCCTGCGCTCCCCTGCTCCGTCTGCTGCATGCAGGGCTCGGGGGGCTGTGCCAGGGGGTCTCTGTGCCAGGGGGGTCTCTGTCTCTGCTGGGAGGGTCTCTGTGCCAGAGGGGTCTCTGTGCCACCAGGACTGGCGGTCCCTGCAGTGACCCCCCGCCGTTGTGGCCTCTGCTTTGTCCGCAGCACACGCTGAAGATGTTGGAACCAGCCTCTACTTTGTGAACGACTCCCTGCAGCAGGTCACCTTCTCCAGCACAGTGGGGGTGGTGATCCCCTGCCCGGCAGCAGGGTCACCCAGCGCCGTCCTTCGGTGGTACCTGGCCACAGGTGACGACATCTATGATGTGCCCCACATCCGGCATGTCCATGCCAATGGGACTTTGCAGCTCTACCCCTTCTCGCCATCAGCCTTCAATAGCTTTATCCACGACAACGACTACTTCTGCACCGCGGAGAACTCGGCTGGCAAAATCAGGAGCCCAAATATCCGTGTTAAAGCAGGTAGGAGCTCCCTGTGGGCGCGGGGGTTTGCACAAGGGGCTGCTTTCTCCCTGCTCTTCTCCATGGCCTGCCAGCTGGTGCAGAACCAGGGCTGCTGCGTTGGGTTCTTGCAACAGGATGGAGCAGGGACGAGGACGGAGTGTTGGGTGGGACGTGCAGCTTGGAGGTCTCCAGCGAGTGTCTGGAGGACGTGGTGTGGCTGCAGCCTGGTGGCAGGAGAGTTCCTCTCCCTTTGAGCTGGGATTGTCTCACCCAACCACCTACAGAGGCTTTTCCCAGCTGTGGGAGGAGCTGGGCCACATCTGCCTGTGCTGGGGGACCCCCAGTGTCCCACAGCCCTGTTCCCACTGCAGCATCCAGCCCCAGCTTGCCAAGGCTTATTAAGCAAAAAAAAAAAATAAAAAAAAAAGGAGGAATATGGCAAAGAGCTGATTCCAAAAGCCATTATAGTAAATTATTGACCAGTCTGAGGAGGGCTAATAGCCCAGGAATGGCTTCATTATGTAACCTATTAAAAGTGGGGCTAGCAGAGGGAACGTGACAGAAGTGACTACAGGGTTTTTTATTTTAATACCTTGTACTGCGGAGTAAATTGGTATTAACCCCCTTCTGCGGAGTGAATTATTTACCAGCACTCTCAGGTTACCTATAAACCACAGCGTGGTGGAGGAGCAGATGGGGTGTAGTAAGTGTAGAGCTGTGCTCTCCTCGTGCCGGGCACAGCAGGGTTGGCTCTGCTGGGATCCCACGTGCCCAGAGCTGCCCTGGGATCACAGAGAGGGAATCCTGGCTCTCATCCCTCTCTCCGTGCAGGACTGAATGCACCCCTGCTGTTGGGCTGGGAGCTCAGCCTCCCTCTCTGTTGGCAGGAGATGTGGGTGTCCTGTGGGGCCACCAGGATATCTCCAGCACCTTGAGCTGCTCTGGCTTTATGGCAGTGGAAATGGCTGTGGAGCATTCCCCAGCTCCTGCTCCCTCCTGGCCATCCCACATCTCAGTCACTCTCCAGTGCTTTGTAATGGCAGTGCAGCACGGAGAGCCAATTACAGCTGGAGAAAGCAAGCAATTAAACAAAATGCAGTGGAAACTGAAAATATGAGGGAAAAAAATCTCTGGAAGTCTTGGGAAAGCTGTTGAGGAGCACATGGAGGAAATTTCTCCGTGTGCTGGTTGTGGCTGTGTGTTGCCCTCCTGGGGTTATTCCTGGTGGCAGGAAAAGCCTGCAGCCCTGGCTGTGGGGGCTGGCACAGCTCAGGGATGCAGTGGGGCTGTGCCCAGGGTCTGCTCCCAGCTGGGGCTGTCGTGGTGGCAGGGAGCATTCGGGATGCTCCTCGTGGTCCCCGCTGGCCTTTAAAGCCTGTGAATAAACCTCAGCTCCAGGTGATTAAGAGAGCTTTTGCTGGCTAATCTGCTTTGGCTCTGCAGCCCCTTTCCGTGGTGGCTTCTCCCCATGCCCTCGTGGCACATTTCTGAGCAGGGAGCCCTGCAAACCCAGGAAAGCAGGGTGGAAATGCTGTCACCCTCTTGCTGCTGGCTTGGCTGTGCGAGGTGTGGGATGCAATGCCCACAGGGACTTCCCACTCAGGGAAAACACCTCCTTTTGGGGCTGCTGAGGGCTTTGTTGAGCTGCTCCTCCTCTGGGCAGTTGTTAGGTGACAAAGTAAACGTGTATTTGTCATGATGTCAATTGTGTCCATGTGCTACAGGGCACAATTGCTGTCACAGTAAGGAGGGAGCTGCCCTCAACTGCATTTTGTACTTACATTCCAGGAGTTTGTGGTGTCTGTTGCTGGGGCTGGTGACATCTCTTTGTCTTGCTGGAGAGCCTGAGGTGGATCCACCTCGCCCAGCAGGTGCTCCTGGAGCGCTGCTGCTGGTGCAGGGAGCAGCACGGAGCTGTCAAAGGGATGTGCATCTCCCTGAGAAATGGGGCACATGCTGGAACATGTGGCATGGCTTGGAAAATTGTCATCTGCTTGCCTTAAATATTCCTGCAGTGGCTTTAGGAGGGTCCCAGGCTCTGTGTCACAGGATGTCTCTCCCAGGATGCATTTTCAGCATCCAGAGGTGAAATGCACATTGCAACTACAGAATGTCCTTGGTCCCCACACGGAGTCTGGCAAGCTTAGGTGACACTGGGACAGTGGCAGGTCGCAGCAGCAGGACCCGAGCCAGATGTCCCTGTGTCCCAAGCCCAGCGCCGCGTTCCCCAGCAGAGAATCCCTCCCTTCCCCGGGAAGGTGTTTGGGATGGAAGCAGCGTGTGGCTGGGTGGGTTGGTTTGTTTGGGAAACGTGGGATTCAAGCAAAAGGAAGTGTGTTTTCCTCCAGCACTGTCATGCTACCAACCATCTGCTTTCCTCCACAGTTTTCAGGGAACCGTACACCGTTCGGGTGGAGGACCAAAGGTCGATGCGTGGAAACGTGGCTGTTTTCAAGTGCCTCATCCCCTCTTCAGTGCAGGAATATGTTAGCGTTGTATCCTGGGAGAAAGACACCGTTTCTATCATCCCAGGTAAGAGAGGAGCACCTGTTCTCTTGGAAATCTGATCTGCATTGCCATGTGTGACATTTGCTGTCGTGGAGGGTCTGGGTTTGGATTGTTGTCTGTGCCTGTGCTGCCCAGCAAAGGCTTTTATTGGTGATTTTGCAGCTCCAGACTGGAAAGCGCGGCTGGTGTGAGCAGAGGTGTCACAGCCAGGCTCTCCTGGGTGCTCTGGCTGGGTGTCTCCAGGGGTACTGAGGGATGCTCAGTGTAATTTTGGCAGCACACGTGCCCTGTCCTGGTTTCTGCAGGATGCTTTGGGTACCTGGCACTGGCGCTTGGACAACAGGGCAGAACCAGCCTGTGCTGTCTGGGTTCCACTCCTGTAGTCAGGGCTGGTGCTTGTCTTGTCAGGATGATGCTCCAGTCAAAATTCCACCTTCTCTTGTGAGTTTTCACAACTGATTCAGCCACAGGGAAAGGAACTTGGTACAAATGCCAGCATCTCCCCTTTCCCTGAGATGAAACCTGCTTGGCCTCCCTGTCCCATGTCCCTGCCTCGTAGCCTGGGCCGTGTCCCACGCAGAGCTAACGTCCCTCCGTGGGGAAGGGGCTGTGGGAGCGAGAGCATCGCTCCCCTCTCTGCAGGGACTGTGCAGGTCCGGGTGTTTCTCCCCGGGGATTTCCCTGTGGTTTTTTGTCAGGTGTTGCTGCCTGGCTGTGGCAGGTTCTGGGCACAGCGTGGGGCCAGCCCCGTGTCCCCGTGGTCCGGGGTGACCTCCTGGCTCCTCCGCGGAGCCGCTATTGATGGCAGCGCTGGCTGCCCAGCACAGCGGGTGTGAGCTGGTGGTAAAGCAATCAATAACTGCTTCCCCGGGGGATCCAGAGGGAATTAAAGGATTTTGCCCAAAGTGAGTGCTCTGTGCTTGATATTTGCTCACAGGTCAGCAAGTCCCAGCGCTCCTCCACTGCCACGGGGAGCAGAAGTCAGCGGGAGCAGGGCTGGGGCTGGCAGGAGGAGTTTAAGGAGCAAAGTGCTTCACCTGGAGGGGGTGACCGCTTCTCCTGGGGGCTGTTGTTGGTGGGCTATGCCCCCTGAGTGCAGCCAAGGCACTGACCCAGCACAGCCCACGTGCCTGGAGGTACCTGGGCTGGTGGTACCTGGGCAGGCACCCTTTGGCAGGGGTCAGACTGACACCGTGGCCTTGCCAGCCTTTCTGTGTCTGTGTGGATGTGGGAGCACGAGGTGGATTCCTGTGTGGCATGTGGGAATGAGGAGTTTGTGGTGTCCATCCCCTGGGGCACTGAGGTGCTCGGGTGGTGCTCTTGGTGCATTTTGGGCAATGCAGGTGATGCTCTGCCCGCTGTGGGCTGGTGCCCTTGATGAGTGGGACACGAGGTCCATCAGCAGGACAAGCTGGGGTGTTGTTTCCTCTGTGGTTTTGAAATCCTTTGGTCTGGGATTCTGGAGGATGGAGCCCGTGTGGCCGATGGACTCAGCAGTGGGTTTGCCAACTGAGCATCCGTGCACTCGCGTGATCTTAACCAGACTTGTTCCCAAGTTTGCTGTGGCAGTGGATTTTTTAATATGATGATTTAATTAGGGTGGAACGATTTTAACATTCTAAAGCAATAATTACCCTAAAGACAGAACATATAAATTGTGTTACAGTGCAGAGTCAACACAAGCAAACATGTTTTGCCGTTGGATTACAAATATAGTATCTGCCTGAAGCTTATTTTTTTTGTTGCTGGTGTGTTAGAGCTAAAACTGGCTTTGCTGTTACCAAAAATATGTTTTTTCCTGACCTCTGCTGAACCTCTGCGTCTGCCCTGATTTCTGAGTGAGGAGGATGAGGGGAGGGAAGGGGGTGGAGGTGAGGAGGGCTGGGATGTGGTGCTGAGGCCCCGCTGCTCGCAGCGATGGCTCTGCCCGGTGGGACAGGGCTGTGCCAGGACTGCAGCACTGCACCTGAGCTGTGTCCACAGCTGCCTCTGTACGGGGTGTTCTCTCCTGGCTCCAGTGTGCCAAACCTGCTGCTTTCCCTGAAACTTTGCTCTAGTGCTCCCTGTGGAAGGCTGGGCATCTTCCCAGCAGCTCGAGGTGCAGCAGGGGAGGAACAGTCCTGATGTGCAGAGCAGGGAAAATCTGCATCCAGACTTCTCAGAGGCACAAAGCTCTTTTTAAGTGACTGTTGTCATAGTGAATGTCTTTTCCCCAACCAAATCAAAATACCTGCAGCTCAGAAATAGGGGCAGCGAGTGTTTCCCCTGGGGCTGCTCTTGTGAACTCAACCTCTGCCCCTGTATGTGGCTGGGGTGAGCCTTTTGTGAGCTTTCTCGGGTTCTAGGAGGAAATTCTTCCCTGGCACAGGGTGTCCAGAGAAGCTGTGACTGCCCCATCCCTGCAAGTGTCCAAGGCCAGGCTGGATGGGGCTTGGAGCCACCTGGGAGATAGAAGGTGTCCCTGCCCATGGCAAGGGGAGGAACAAGGTGTAAAGTCTCTTCCAACACAAATAGTTCTATAATTCTAGGATTTATTGATTTTTTAAAAATTAATTTGGATTACAGGGCTCCCACCCTCTCACATTTTCTCAGCCAAACCTTGTTGCTCTTTTGCTGGGTGCAGAACCTTGGTGGTGCCTTGCTGGCAAGAACCCAGCTGGAGAGCTGCTGCCTCCCTCTCCGGGGTTTGGGTGACGAGCTGTGCTGTTTGGTTAACTTGGCAACACCGTAACATACCCTGAAATCAAAGATAAATTCTTTATGGCAGGTTATCCTGCACATAAATCATCATTAGTGCAGCTCATTTTTGTTTAGTGCCCACCTGACTGTGCTGCTGTGTGTTTAGAGAAGTCAGGGGTTGCGGAGAAATTACAGGGTTTTCAAAAACCCATTTGCCTTGCTGGTGCTCACATCAGAATCAATCTTGCCTCGTGTTCCCAGCCCTGCCACAGACACAGCTCTGCTCCCAGGGCTCTGCTGCTCTGTCTGGGAGGGCGGCAGCTGTGACCACAGGACAGGGCCTGGGGGAACAATCACACCTCAAACTCAGCTGCTCCCGGTGCATCTTGGTGTGTATTTGGGGTGCTGGATGGGAGCACAGCAGCTGAGCAGAGTTTGCACACCCTGCACCCCTTTCCCATGGAGTGAGAGTGAGAAAATCCTGCTGCGAGCTGCTTTAAGGACTCAAAGTTGTAAACAGCTTTTCTTTTATTGCTTTATTATCATTGCATGTGGCAGTGGTGGCAGTGTGGAGCCCAGGTGTGTGGGCACTCCTGGGTGCCTGTCCAGCTGCAGTTTGCAAAAACAACACGGGGAGCTGCTTGTGACACCACAAAGTGGGGTTTGAGCAACTTCAGCCCCTCCTCAGCTTTTGCCAGGTGTTCATTTGGGCACTGCTTGGCTTTTGCCACCCTCTGAGCACACACGTGCCCGTGCACTCACACCCAAACCGTTCCCCAGCTGACTCAGGGATGTCACTGTGTCCAGGTTTGCCTTGCTGGGCACAAATGTCACCTGCCCAGGCTGTGCCCGTGGGAAGAACAGCACCGGGGCTGGCGAGGGCAGCAGGATTTGGAGGCAGGGAGTGTTTTACCAGCCTGGCAAACCCAGGGCTGAGCTGCTATTTGCTGCTTCAGTGTTGTGCACCTGATAGCTTGTGTTGGAAAAAATCTAAATAGAGCACTTGTCAAGGTACCAGCATTTCTAAGGGTGCTGCCTTTGTCACCAGCCTAATACAAATCCTCCAAGGGCTGTGCAGATGAGGATGTACTTAGTCACTGGTTATCCACAAAGCCTTTTCTCTGGAAAGCAAAACGTAAAGCTTGCCAGAAGGAAGGAGCTAAAAAAAAAAAAAAAGAATTGAGTTCTGTGAAGTTTTAGATGTGTTTTTGTGTGTGTTGTGGGTTGAGCCTTTTAGGATTTTCCAAAATATCTCTACGTGAGTTAATCCGTTTGTGGTGCTGCAGCTGTGAGCTTCATTTGACCTACGTGGCCCTTTCTGTCCCATCCTCAGGTGTCCCCGAGGCTGGTTCTGGCATCCTTAAACTCCTCTCAGCAGCTGTTCAGTGGTGTGGGCAACGAAAGGGCAGCAGCTTCCTCGCGGTTCCACATGGCCAATCCCCCCAACAATGTTCTCTCTCTTCTGCTGCACCTGGCCACTGGTACTTTTCTTTTCTCTGAAATAGCAGAGGTGGAACCACACACAAATCCCACGGTAATCCATCCCAGGATGTGGTGAGTCCAGGGATGAGGAAGGAGGCTGCATTTCTGGGGTTTCTGGGATTTCTGGGCACAGCATTCGCTCCCGGGCGGGTGTTGCGTGCCGAGGGACATGGGGTGGATGATCCAGGGGGCAGAAGAGCCAGGGCCTGGATAACTCGGCATTGTCCTCATGTCAAAGAGCTCATTCTGGGAGACATCAGGCTCCTGTCACTGGGGAAAAGCTGGAAGCTGGGACAGAACAAACACAACGAGGTGAAAGGCTGCCCTTGTTTGTGTGTTTGGCATCGTGGCGAGGTTTGGGGCCAGAGGGGAGCGGCTGAGGGTCGGTGTTTTGGGGCGGTTTGGCCTGAATGTGGGCTAACCCCGGCTGGTTTAGAGCAGGAGCTGTGAGCTGGAACGTGCTGGGCACGAGGCGCCCCTGCTGCCGTGTCCTGCTGTCCCCTGTGGCTGAGCACGGAGCGGGTGGCTGTGACCTGGCACTTCCCGGTGTGCAGGGAGCAGTCCCAGCACAGGCAGCTCCGAGAGGGACACTGGGCACGGGGCTGGCCGAGGCTTGGCCTTTTCAGCTGGATTTTGTCACCTGTGCCTGGGACGGGCTGAGCCGCAGCGCGGAGCCGCCTGATGTGATCGGAGCGAGCGTCGTCCTGTCCTTCCCTGTCTGGGGGTGCTGCAGAACCTTTTCCCCTGTCGACCTCAAGATCTCCAAAGGTGTCCTGGCTTCTCCCCCGCCCCTTGCCACCCTCTCTGGCTGCGACATGTGCCCAGACCTGTTACAGAGGGAAGTAGCTCCAGGCGTTATTCTCACCAAGTGGGGTGAGATTCTGTCTGAAATCATTTCATCCTTCCCCAGAGACTTGGCGTGAATTTTATCTAATCGCCATGGCAACAGATAAAAAAAGGTGTGAGCACATCTCCTTTTGCTGTGATAATTCAGATTTATATATTCAGATCAGATTGGAGTTAGAGATTTTAAAAGGAGCAGATGCAGCAGAAGGTGTGACTGCAAATAATGTGGCGAGAACGTTTGATGATCCTGCCCTTTAAGAGGGGAGAGCGCTTTCCTGCAGGTTTTTTTGGAATATAATTATTCCATCAAATCCACTTTAACAAGGACTCATTATAGCCCTGATAATGCAGAGTCACGTTGGAGACAATCTCCACACGCATGCACACACAGCACACGCAGGGACCACAACAAGTAAACAGCAGCCTGCCAACAGCCCGGGCGCTGCCAGAGCCGAGGTGGCCGCCCGGTCCCCGTGTCACCTCCTGGTGCCCCGATTCCACAGGCTCCCAGCCTCCCCGGCCCTGCAGCAGCACCCAGACGGGAATTTGGTGACACTGAGCTCGGACTGTCCCAAACCAAAGCTGTTGGTGGCTTTTGCTGTGCCGTGGCAGTGTCTGCAGGAGAGGAAAGCTTTGGCTGAGAGCAGAGGAAGGGATCACAGACTCGTGGGATGGTTTGGGCTAGAAGTGACCTCAGGCCGTCTCATCCCACCCCTGCCATGGGCAGGGTCACCTTCCACTCTCCCAGGTGGCTCCAAGCCCCGTCCAGCCTGGCCTTGGACACTTCCAGGGATGGGGCAGCCACAACTTCTCTGGGCACCCTGTGCCAGGGCCATCCTTTAGGGCACCTCTGTGACTCTCCAGCCGCCCTGAGGAGCAGCTGTGCCGTAGGGAAGGGATAAACAGCCAGTAGAAGGTGGGATGGATGCCTGAGGGTCTGGAGATCCCATGGGAGGCAGGTGGGCTGTAAATCTCTTCCTGGTGTGCAGAGAGCAGGCGGAGGAAGGGATCAGCTGGAGGAGATGCTGGAGGAAGGGTCTGCTGGCTCTCCTGAGTGCCAGGGTGACTCTGCGTGCCGGGATGCACCGTTCAGTCACACTGAATGGCAGCGTGAGGCTTCTCAGGCAATGACCAGGAGGTTGGGGACAAGAGGGAAGTCCCCTGGAGCACCCCAGTGGTGGCATGGGGAGAAGGGGTGACCTGGGCAGGAGGGAGTTGGGGCTGATGAACCTTAGGGGTGTCTGGGCTTCTCTGGAGTCACTCAAAGACTCTTGGAGCGTGCGCTGCTCATCCCTGGGAGAGGATTCTGTGCTGAGCACCAGCCCCCAGGGAAGGTTGCGGGCACAGCTCGTGGTGGAGCTGAGCTCTGTAACCAAACCTGGTGCTGCACGTGGCTCGTGCACCTTGCTGAACACCCAGAACCCGCCTGCCTGCCCGCAGAGCCAAGCCTGGAGCACCCAGGCCCTTCCTTGCTGAATCACAGGGGCCTTGGTCTTGTCTCCCTGTTCACAGGGCACTTGCTAAATTCTAATGCTTTTGTGCATTTTGAAAACCTTCCTGCTGGCAGAGAGCTGAAATCCTCTGGGATGGGAGTTTCTATAAGGCACGGGAGCAGCTCAGGCTGAGGCTGTGAGCAGCACTCCGTGTGCTGGGCAGGACAATGGGGGTGCTGGGCACGGGGGCTCTCTAGGGGGGTGCAGCCCATGATCAGCCATGGGCCCCCTCGCCTGAGGGGCTCCTGGGAGTGACCCCTCTGCCTGCAGTGCTCTGCACACTGCCACCAGCCTGATGGGCTTGGAATGCTCCAAAATCTGCTTGAAAATCCTAGAACAGAATAGAAACAGAATATCCTGAGTTGGAAAGGACGCACTGAAGTCCAGCTTGTGGCTCTGCACAGCCCTGAGAATCATATCAATAAAATGGCAAAGCCAGCTCTGAGAAATGGGTTTACTGGCATGTTCAGGTTCTCCCCCCAGCCCCAATCTTTGTCCTTTTATACCGCTATTTAAATATCATCTAACGGAGAGAAGCCGCTGCTGGCTCCTGTCCTGCTGCCCCAGGTCTCCCCCGGGAGCGGAGCCTGCCCGGGCAGTAATTGCTACAGCAAAGCCAAGTGATGTGAGAGCTGTACAGGTCAAACCTCTTCCCAAACCACATGTTTGTGTGAGCTGAGCCACCCGCCCCTGGGGCCTGCGCCGGGCTGGGAGGGAGCGGAGCCGAAGTCACCACGTCTTGTGCCACCGGGAGGGTGGCCTGTGCCTGGCCAGCTCATCCCAAACGCGGCTGGGGGCTCGTGGACAGGGGCTGGGGGTGGTGGGGGTGTGCATCTTCCTCCCCCTCCTCCCCGTGCACCCGCACACATCCCCAGATGCAGAAACAATCACGGTCATTATTCCTGCCATGGTGACAGTGACAGTGGCAGAGATGCCAGCTTCCTCACACAGACGGCTTTATTTCATCTCCTCTGTTTTTCAAAGCCTCTTTCATTTTGTATGAGGAGACAGATGTGAAGGGCTGCAGGCTGATAAATTCTGCTGTCTTATGAAAAGAGAGGGTGGGTTTTTGTTGTGGTTGCTGCTCTTCCTCCCTCCCTCCCTTCCCAGCCCCCTCCCAGCCGCCTCTTGCTGTCGAGGGTGCTCCCTGCTCCAGGCACAGGACACTGGCTGGTGGTCACCTCTCCGGGACAGACAGGGCTGAGTCCCCTGGGTGGCTTCTCAGGGCTGGTTTTTGTGGGGAGAACCTGGGGCTGTGGTGATGGGCAGCTGGTTGGAAGGAAAGGAGCCCCTGGGTGGAAGGAAAGGAGCCCAGTGGTGCAGATGCTTCCCAAAACATCCCACCCATCGGGTGGGGAGGAGCTGATCCCGGCTGTGGAGCCAGGGCTAAGCCTTCTCAGGGGGTACCACCCAAATCCTCGTCCCTCGTGTGACAGCACCGGGGCTGTGGGGCTGCTGTGGTCTGTGCCAGGGAGGAGCAGCTGTGGGATGGGGAGGAAGCAGCCAGCACGCCTTGGTGGGGCTGCTGGAAGTCTCTGCTCTGTGCCTTTGCCTCCCTTCTTGGAGCAGTGTGGCTCCAGTGGTATCTGCCCTGAGTGGCACCAGGGGTCCCAGTGCAGCCCCCCTTCCTCCTCTCCTGCTCTGCTGACGATAGTTCAAGTTTAAAAATAAATTGCTCCATCTTTAATTGCGGTTTAAATAACTGCTTCATTTTTATTTAAATGTGGCTCTGCGAGGCTTGGAGAACAATTAGGAGAAAATACAGGGCATTGCTCTGGTGCATGTGTTCAAGCATATAATTAATTTTTTTTATTATACTGATGTTTGCCGAATCTGGAAAAAGATCTTATTGTTCCTCTTGATTCAGTCACGCAGAGGATCTCCAAATACACCAGCCATTTCAGAACTCCATTTCATAAGCCATGGTGCCCTGGTGCTGACACGCTCGGGGGAGGCTCCTGGGGTCCCTGCCCTTTGCTGTGACACGGATACACCACAGACCGTGGGGTCTGCAGCCCTAAGGAGGGGTGGGCTGCTCTGGTCTGGTGTCTGCAGGGCCTCCCAGTGCCAGGCTGGCGGGCACAGCCCGGGCTGGGGCTGCTGGATGTGCCCTCAGCCCCTTCTGAAGGATTTGGGTGCTGCTTCAGGGCCCAGAGCCTGCCCTGGAGGCTCACCCGGGTGAGGGTTTGTGCTATTTGTTAACGAGTGGTGTGAAAAGGCCAATCCATGGCTGGGGGATGTGGAGTGAAGCCTCTGCCAGACTCGGCGTGACCCAGGGACCTCTCCGAAGCGAGCCGGCCATTCAGGACTGTAAATCTCATTCAGAGTCGATAGGGATTAGGTTCCTAAGTGCCCGACATTGCTAAAGTGCTTCTCAAAGTGTGGCTCGTTGAGGGCTGTGAGGAAGCTGCATGTGGTCTGCCGGGCTCTAAGCTTATCAGTCAAAGGTGCTTTGCTTGGTGACAGAAGCCACTTGTGGTAAACAAGCTGCTGGCCCTTTGGACCCCTGACAATCTTTTAACCATTTATTAAAGCAGCTATGAGCTCTTCTTGGAAATGAAATCTTAATAGCGAGCGTGGCAGAGATTTTTCACAGATGGCAGCACTGCCAAAAGCAGGCATTCAAGAAAACATTCATCAAAAACATTCATTTCTTTCAAAAAGAAATTGACGTTTATAGCGTAGACAAATTTGGGACTCATTTGCTTTGCCTTTCAGTTTCGGGATTTTTAGAGGTCACGTTTTTCTGCACCTTCGAGGGTTAGAAACTGGTGTTATTTTTAACTGGAAACTGAGATTCTCGTGTAACGTGTCACCAGGAAATGGGGCGTGCGGAGAGGCTGGGGTGAGGCAGGACCTGTGCAGGGCTGGGGCAGGGGATCACAGAATCGTGGAATATTCTGGTTTGGAAGGGACTCACAATGACCATCAAAGTGCTGGTCCTGCACAACAATCCCACCCTGTGCCTGGGAGCATTGTCCAAACACTCCTGGAGCTCTGGCAGCCTCGGGGCCGTGCCCTGGCTGTGCTCTAGGGGCTCCAGCCTCTGCCCTGACTCCGGGTCTCTGGTTTTTGGCATGCAGACCCTCCCTGGGGCGGGACGGTGCCCAGCTGGCTCTCCCGGTGATGCAGAGGATGGCAGGGCCCAGGTGGGAGCTGTATTCCCTGGCATGGTCAGGCAGGGAGCTTCCACATGCCCTGGGGAGCATCCCTGGACCCCACCCCGCCCTCACCCTTCGCAAGGCCGGGAAGGACGGGTGGGCCCTCCCTCCTTAAAAAGCCAGAAATTCCCTTAAGAGGGAGCAATTCATTCGCAGCTCATCTCCATTTCATCTGAAGGCTGCACCACGCTGGGTTTCAGCCTTGTTATGTTTTCTCTTGAGCAATACCTTTTATTTCTGCAGTGTTTAATATTCCTTTCCAGAGCCTCCGTTGCCTGTTCTGGGTCTTTCCACTGAAAGCAGCTTTAAAACTATAATTTTTCGTGGCTGAGCATGTCACAACCAGCTGGGTCCTCTTTGCTTGAGTGCTGTCGCCCCTCCCCATCCTGCCCGTGCCCGCTCTTCCCTCCGTGCCAGGCATCCCTAGTGAGGGGTACCCTTCACAGGCAGCCTCAGCTTGAGGAGAAGAGGTTTCTCTTGCCCAAGCCAGGCTGGTGCTTGAAGCTTGGCACTGTGGAGGGCTGCAAATGCTGTCACGGGGCTGGGGAAGCACGTGGTGGTGCAGGCACCGAGATCATCGGCGTGCTGGTCAAGGGGAAGGATGGGATGTGTTTCCCCATCCCTGGGGAGTTAAGGGGAAGAACAGGTCTGTGTTTCCCCATCCCTGGGGAGTTTTGGTGGTGAGATGAAAGCTCCATGCTGGTCACGGCTTTGTGTTCACCAGACCCTGCTTCAGCCCCTGCCTGATGGCTTGGGCCGCTTCCCCCCACAAAGCACATCTCCTCTGTGGCGGGGAGGAGCAGCGTGCTGCAGGCAGCAGGAGCTGGGGCCGGCGCTGGAGAAGCCCCTGGTGTGTCACTCCGTGTCCCTGTGGCTCGCAGCCCGTGCGCTGTGCGTGCAGCCCGGTCCTGCGAGCGCGGGGCTGCCGGAGCCTGGCACTGCAGCCCCGCTTGGCGCTGCGGTTTCACAGCCGCCTCCCGCGCGCGGAGCAGCGCTGATGTTTCCACAGCTTGTTTCACACTCGTACGGATCCCAGGAGCAAAGCTGTGCCACGCTGGGAGCGCTCACAAGCAGCAGGACCCGGGAAGCATCCCCTGGGCGAGGGCTGGCACTCAGGTGTCCGGCTGTGGGGGCCTGAGTGGGTTTTCCCCCTGCCAATTGGGGTTCAAGCCACACAGCTCCTTGCAGGGCGGTGATTGCTGCCTTCCCCAGGTGAACTCTCTCTGCACCTTGGACCACTTCCATGTACTTAGCACTGCTCCCTGCACTCGGCTGTTGTCTAATCGATCCGACAACCTGGCACGTCCCGGTGTTTAAACAGGAGCTATGGCTACTGCATACAGTGGATGTACAACACGCGCCCGGCGGTGTCAAGAATTAACTTCATAATCATCTCCGTGATCTTTCTTGGCAGAGCTCTGGCATAACCTGTCGTGTCTTATCTGGGGATTGCCTGTGAGTTATCGTTAACTCTGGCCTGGCTCTCCGGGTGAGCCAGGTTTTGGCTCTCCCAGTGCTCTGAGTGCTGAGGGCTCTGGCTCCAGTTTGCAGCTGCATAACCACAGCTGGAGATCTGGTGGGGGATCTCCTGCCTGAAGGTTGGGGAAGGGATGGGTATGGACCACATCCGTGTGTGACCTGCTGAGCATCGTTTCTGCACCTCAGCTCTGCAGATCTGATGGTCTCATTTTCCTGAAGCTGTTAAAAACACACACGTGTGTCTCTTTCCTGCAGAGTTCTTTGGAGATTTCGGTTTTGTTCTAGTCAAGAGCAGATTTAACCAAATGCCCATCTTGCAATGCCAGGTCCTATGAAATGGGAATGGCTGAGTTCCTTCTTTATTTATCCATATACACACAATGCCTGAAACAAGCTAAAAATGATGAATCCTGGCTAATGCTGCTGCGTGATGGAGATAAGACCGTAATTATTTGTTTGGGCAGCTTAAATCAACACCCAAAGCCTGATGGAAAACAAAGTGATAATTTAAATCTCTTTGTGTGGGTCTCGTGGGCTGTGTGACCAAGCGTGAACTTCCAGCAGGGGCTGTGTGAGTTTTGCATCGGTGCGTGGTTAAAGCAGGTCATTGTGGTGTCACGCTTCACGTGCCGCCCTCCGAGCGTGCCAGGGCCTGTGCTGGGGACACACACACTCTGGGCTCCTTTCTGGCAGGTTTAGCACCTCTGTGCTGCCTCGGTTTTGGCAGTTTGCTCTTATAACAAGTATTATTTGTGCTGCAGGTGGGAGTGCAGCCCCCGCGCGTCCTGTCCGCTCCAGAGAGGTCTCGTTCAAAAGCCCAGCCTGCCCTGGCTTGTTAGGAGGGAAGATGGGTGGGTTGAGCTCCAGCTGCACCTGAACCCACAGCAGAGGCTGTAAATTTTTGCGTTCATTATGTTTATTTTGCCTGGGTTTAATTAACTGATCGATGAAAACCTATCAAGCCCTGACCTCTCTTGCAGCTGCCATAAATCAGCTCTGGCCGTGCTGGAGTGGGATTTGTGCATGGTCCCAGCTCCTGAGCTGTGCTGTCACATCCTCAGAGCTGGAATGGCCTGGGTGAGGGGCAGCACAGTCCACAGGGACACCTTCCACTGTCCCAGGTTGCTCCAAGCCCTGTCCAACCTGGCGTTGGACACTTCCAGGGATGGGGCAGCCACAGCTTCTCTGTGCCAGGGCCTCCCCACCCTCACAGGGAAGGATTTCTTCTCTTTTGTTCTCCTGGTGACCCTGGGGGCACATCATTTCCTTGGAAGGGAGGTTTGGAAGCCCCAGCCCCAGTTCTGTTCTGCCCTGCCAAGTCTTGCCTCTCCAGCTTCCGCACACTTGTGTTTAGCTCGTTCTTTTTTGATCCTCTTTTCTTGGTTAAAAAACCCTCCCAGCGAGCTGAGCCAAGCTGAGCAGAGATGTTACTGGTGCTCCAAGGGTTATCCGTGGTGGTTTCCAGTTGGAAGTGGGAGGCAGTGGGACCCTGAGAGATATCCCTGTCATTAGATCCCTCCTCACCACCTTCCCTCTGCCAGAGCCCCCTCAGCCTCTCCTGCTCCCCATGCAGCTCTGTCCCTCAGAGCTTTCCTTCCCCTCTAAATCCATGGATTCAGCACCCATTCACTGGGCCTTTCTCCTTTTTCAGAAATATTTTGCCAAAATCTGGAAAAATTGAACTATTTTGTCTTTAGAATTATTTCCTTTTGATCCCAGCTTTCAGTATAATAACTTTTCTTGAAGAAAAATGTTGGAGAGAGAGACAGTGAGGGTCAGATCAGAGGGTCCGTGCTGGATCACTGAAGGGGAGGAAGAGCTTTTGCATCTTGCATTACCTCCGTGTATTTATATTTCAGTGTAAAGGGGAAAAAATACACGTATTATTGAATGATGCACTTTTTTATCTTCTTTATGGCTTCTAATGCTATAGCTGGTTTTTTCAAACCACTAAAAGCATAAGCATTAAAGCAATTTTCCAGAGTAATATAGCAAGAGGTCTGCAGCAGCTCTGCAACATTTGATAATAGTTGCCATCTTCAGCTAAAGATAATGATGTTAACAAATGTAATGGGAGTAATGAGTGGAGATTCAAAAAAGCAGCTTTTGTTTAATTTTTTTGTAATGCAAATGAGTTGGGGAATAAAGAAGGAGAGCGGAAAATAATGAAAACTTCATTGGAAATGAGTCTTAATCCTTGAAACCAAGTGCTGGAGGGTAGGAGGGAAAGAGAGGGATAGAAGTTGTGGATTCTCTTTCCCTGGAAGTGTTGCACAGGGCTTGGAGCAACCTGGTCTAGTGAAAGATGTCCCTGCCCACGGCACGGGTGGAACCGGATGATTTTTGAGGTCTCTTCCAACCCAAAGCAGCCTGTGAGTCTCTGGGGGGGGCTGGGCTCTGTGTCAGAGTGGAATACGGTGAAATTTGGTGTCCTGGCTCAGGTGAGCAGGAGGAGTCAGCCATGTGCCAGGCTTTGCTCTGGTCTCACCTCTGGCACATGGATAGGGCTGGGAGATGGAATCCCCATCCCTGGAGGTGTCCAGGGAAGGACTGGATGTGGCACTCAGGGGGTGACAAGGTGGGGATCGGGCACAGGTTGGACTCTATGATCTTAAAGGGCTTTTCCAACCTCAGTGATCCTCGGATTCTGTGACTCCTCACAGCCATGGGCCTGGAGCTGATGGTTTCTCCTGGCTCAGCTGCTTTCAAGCAAAGCAAAACTCCCTTCCTCTCACCCCTGGGAGGCTGGAAACCCTCTGCTTTCTGCTCCTGCAGCACCTTCCACTTTAGAATGATGCCAGCTGAGTTCAACCTTATGACAGCCCAGCGACTCCCTCTCCCCCTCAGAACAAGTGAATTTGCTTTATTTAGATTGACTCCCAGCCCAAGTGATAGGTATGAGGCTGGCAAATGAGCATCCTTGTGATGAGGACTGGCACTTATGCATGTGCAGAAGATTCAGGTCTGTCAGCTTGTGTCAGCTCGCCTTCCACAGAGTGTTTAATCTCCTCACCCTTGGCCAAGAAATGCATTAAGAGATCTGCAGTGAGTGGGAGCTCGGCAAGGGAGGAATGCTGCTGCCTGCCCCGCTCCCAGAGCGCCCAGGAGCGATGGGATGAGGGCAGCGGGAGGAGCACTGGCCAAACCGGCCTGCAGGAGAGCTGTGGGCAGCTGGAAACTGGGGGCAATTGGAGGAAACACCTCCTCTCCCTCCTCTCAGGGTGGCTTTCGGGGTGTAAGTGGAGTGCCAGGTACTTGGAGCAGGGCTGGCAGGAGCAGTGGGTGACCCCCGTGCCCGCATTGAGGCGATGCTGCGGCGCTGGAGCCCGAGCTGGCTCATGTGCCAGCGAGCAGATGGTGGTCACGGCTGCGTGAGTGTCCTTGGGCACGGGGAGCAGCGTCCCCAGCCCTGGGGGGGATGGCGTCTGTCCCCTCTCCATGCAGTGTGGGCGGTGGGGCCGGACCCGCTCCTGACAACATCACCCCGACTCCCGGGGACAGCAGAGCTTGGTCAGATGGAATTTGGGGTGGCTGCAGGGCTCCCCTCCCGCCTGGGGGCCCTTTGGCACGGTGCCCTCCCCAGCATCGCCTCTCCCTGCGCTCTGAGCGGCAGCGTCGTCACCGGCCTCGCTGGGGTGGCACCAGGAAGGGGCCCTGGGGTTTGCGTGTCACTGCCTGCCACGTGCGAGGTGGCTCTGGGGACCCTCGGTGGCAGCGCTGGCTGGGTCACAGTGAGGATGGAGTGACGTGGCTTTGGGCTCAACCCATCTCAGGGGACAGGCCATGCTGTAAACCAAGAGACTTTCAGCCTTTCCTCATTTTCCTAGGTTTTGGTTGGTGGTTTTTTGGTTTGGTTTTTTTTTTTTTTTTTGGAAGGGTGAAGATGTGAGTTATCACATCTGGCTTTGCAATTTACAGCTTTTAATTAATCTGAAATTTCAACACAGAGTTTTACGATAAGCAGAGGCATCTCTGCAAGCTGGGGAGGAACCTTAATGATGATCCGAGACGAATCTGCAGGATGAGCTATCAGTGCAATAAACAGGGCTATATAAAACAGAATTGTGAAGTAAAAACTGCTGAGATATCAAGGCAATGATCTACAAATGAGATTTCTTTTTGGAGCCCTTCCCTGTTTCAAGAGTGTTCCTTTCCTGTGGGCATTTGTCAGCTGCCCATTGGTTGTTCCAGCACCAGCTGATGACAAGTGAGTCAGTGGAACCTCAGCTGTCCATGTGTGATGGATCTCAGTCCATCACCAGAGCACCTTTAGGCCAAGGGAGGAGGGGTCTTTTGAGCAAGGATGGTCTGTAATGGCTTGGGTGAGATGCTCCAGCCTGGAGAGGCATCCATCTGGAGCATCCCTGGTGTTTTGGCCAGTCAGGGTGTCCGTGGCTGTGACACTTTGCTGTTCTTTCTTGGCACAAAGGGCCAGAATTGCTCTTCCTCTCCTGCCCTGGATGCAGGAGCGGTGCTGGGTCTGCATGGACAGTGCCCACCACATGGACCTGGTGTCACCAGCTTGTTTGGGCTTGCTTCTCTCCCAGTTTAACTTTCTGCAGCTTTCTGAGCATGTTTTCCTTCTCCAGCCACCTAAAGCCTGGAAAATTGCAATAATGAAGGGTAATGATACAGTGTGGGGAGCAGGCTTCCATTTGAAGTCTCTTAAAGTTGGATAAACACAAGCAGGAAGCGTTTGTTTACAAATATTTTCTTGTGAATGAGTGGGGGGGAAGCAAGCTCCTTTTGTCTCTGACAGACACATCCTTTCATTCCCTGAGCCCTCCTCCCTGCTCCTTCAGCTGGGCTGAATCCCTCAGGAGTGGGACGGGATGTTCCCCAGCCCCGGGGCTTTCTTATCCCACCCTGAATTGCAGACCCCAGACCTGGTGCCAGCAGACCTCGCTGGTGGCAGTGAAGGTCCCTCCATGTGTCCCTCCCCCCGATGGCTCCTCAGGAACGTGGGTCCTTGTGGCGTGAAAATCCCTTTGGAGATGCAGGCGAGGGACAAGCCGGGAATTTGCTTTTAACATCAATATTCAGAAATTGTGCGTGTGAATAATTGATGGTCCTGCAAGCCAGGGCTTGTCTGTCTGTCACAGCAAAGCAGAGGTGACAGAGTGACAGCCTGGGGTGGGGGGAGACTCCCGTCCCTGCTGGGGCACCACCAGAGTGGCCGCACAGGGTGGGATTCACGTGGGCCTTGGCAAAGGCTGCTGGGCTGCTCTGGCTGCTGTTGGTGTGACAGCGTGGGGCAGGCTCTGTCTGCTCGTGCTCCTGGGCAAGGACAGGGCTGTCCTGTCCTCCAGCCTGGGTCACAGCACTTCCAGCAGCTCCTCCAGCTGCTCTCCAGGTCCTGCTGCGCTGCGGTGGCCGAGTCACCGATCTGAACGTTTGAGGTGAAAAATAATCTGTCAGCAGGATTGGCCTGACCTTAAATTAGCTCTCACAAAGAAGAGCTTAACCCTCATTGCTGGGTCAGTGTCTTCTCCCTCCCCAAGTCAACCTGGCTGTGTGCTGCTGTCCTCTCTCTGGTCTAACGTCTGCTTTTACTCTTTCTTTTGGGCATCCTTTGTCTTTAGTGTGATTCCGGGTTCTGTTCCGAGCAGAGGCTGCCATGTTTGCTGTGAACCACTGGCAATTAGACAGAATAGCTGTTTCCCTAATGATACCGTGCTGTGCAGCATGGCTGCGGTGCCTGCAGCAGCAGGGACACCATGCCTGGAAAATTTGGGTGCTGCAGGAGTGGTGATCCACGTGGCGGCCCCGGGATGGTCAGGGTGGTGTGGGATAGCCCTGCTGGAGGCAGTCTGGGCTGTGCAAGGGCTGTGCTGCTGGTGCAGGTGGGACAGGCAGGTCACTCCACGGGACTCAGCCTCCCGCCGGCCTTGGGCTGCAGCAAAGCCTCGCAGTTCCCCCTTCAAAGCCTCCAGCACTCACAGTACGGAGCAGGGGGGGAAGAAAAGACCTTCCCCAGCCAAAACTGCAAAGGAAAGCGAGTGTCAGAGCCTTTATAGCTGGAACCCTGAGCGGGAGGGAGGAGCAGGGCTGAGCTCCCGCGGCTGCCTCTGAGCTGCTCTACAAAGCAGCTCCCAGCTTGGCGAGCAAGATACAGCGAGAGGTTCGCAAGTTGTGACCTCAGCAAATGTATTAGACGGGAGAAAAGAGCTTTTTTCCTTCCCCCTGTTCTGGTGTCAGCGCAGCCGTGGCTTTTAAACCACATTATACAGGCTTGTCATCCAAGATAAAATGTTATTAAGATAAAATGCTACACAGGGAGTAGTAGGGGACTTCCCACTGCCGTATTTCAGCGCTGCCGTAGGACCGCGCTCTGCCGCTGGCACGGAGCCGTCGCCTGAAGCTGGGGCTGCCGGGGACGGAGCAGGACGGGGCTGTGGTGTCCCCCCGTGTGCTCCCAGGGCGGTGGGCACGGAGAGGTGCTCCCCAGAGCGTGCCCCTGTGCCCGAGCATCGCCATCCGTCCCCCGCGGGCAGCCTGGCGAGGGGGAGGCGAAGGCATCAGGGCCGCGGCCTGCGTGGAGCTGACAGCGAGCATGTGGGCGGCCGAGGGGCCTTCCCGGGGCGCTCCTTCACGGGTCAGGGCACTCGCCGGCTGCCTCCCTCTCCTCCGGCCCCTCTGCCGTGCATCCCCACAGCCCCGGCTCCCAAGGCCACTGTCTTTGTGTGCTGCCACCGTTCCCCTCCCGTTCAGAACCCCACGGTCCCCAGCCACGGCCGGCGCACTCGCTGTTGTGTGTCCCCACCGCTGTTGTGTGTCCCCACCGCTGTTGTGTGTCCCCACCGCTGTTGTGTGTCCCCAAATTGCTATTCTGTGTCTCCACACCGCTGTTGTGTGTCTCCACACCGCTGTTGTGTGTCTCCACACCGCTGTTGTGTGTCCCTATGCCATTATCATGTGTCCCCACACCGCTGCTGTGTCCCCATCCCCTGCTCAGGGCTGGCACAGCCTCTTTAGCCTCGCTGACAGCCCGTCGATAATATTAATGTACTCCAGCCTCTGTTAATGTCCGTGCGAAGTCTCCTCCTGCCCTTTGCCATCACTTTTCCATCACCAGACGTTTGTGCAGCATGGCTGTGACATTAATCTGCTGAGCCATGCTGGCAGTGTCAGTGCGAGTGGTTCTGGAGCGCAGGTGCAGAATTTTTGGGGAGCTTTCCTGGCCCATCTGGCAGTAATGGGCATGTTTAGGTGAATCCTTTAAAAGGGCTTGAAAAGAGCGGTGATGTGCGCCCTGCTCCTCAGCAGTTACAAAAGGAGAGGGCAGGAGCATCTCACCTGGGGCAGGTGTGTGATCTGCAGGCAGAGCACACACCAAAACAGGGAGAGGGAAGAGCTGCTTGACCTGACACCGAGGCAGAACAGAGAGAGGGAAGAAAGGGGAGAGGAGCGAGCTGTAGCTACAAGGCTGGGTAATCCCTCGGTTGAGCCCAGCGAGTGCTGTAGCTGGAACATGAACTTGTCCTGGGCATGTTCAGCTTGTAAGAGGGATGAATGTAAAAGCAATGCTGTTAGCTGCCTTATTAAAGGCTCGGGTCTAAGTCAATACGCACGTGTCCCAGGTGGCTCGGGGCTGTAATTCCTAAAGCTTCACACTTCTCTGCTGACACTTTGTGCTTGGAGGTTCTCCCTGTCAGTTAAACCCTCCCACACCTTTGCTGTTCTGGGTTTGCATCCCGTGTGTGGGGAGAGGACTCACCTGGGGCTGGAGACAGGCTGAGAAACCCCCCTGAGCTGGCAGCACGTCTTGCCCTTGCCCTGGGACTCACCCCAGCCCCGGGCGCTGCTGGAGGTGGCAGTGCCAGGGTGCCCTGTGGTGTCACAGCTGGTGTCACACTCCCTCCTGCTCTGCCCGTGTGTGTAAAACGGGGCTGGGACTCGTGGTCCTGACCCCGGTGTGTGGCACCCGTTGGAGGGTGGCCACAAACAGATGCCACAACCTTTGGTCATCACACGGTTCCTGGTGCTGCTGGAGTGCGTGTGACTGAATGTGTAGGGCTGAACCTCTGAGCATCTGCTGTGTCTGCTCTGGTGAGCAAATGTTTGCAGGCAGAAGGAGACGGTCCCTGCTGGTGTAGGTATTTCCCCACCCTCTGCAGCTCCTCTCTGCCTCCCTGAGTGCCAGCCTGTGCAGGCACCCACACAGGACCTGTGCTCAAGCTGCCAGGGAGATCCCCAGACAAGGAGTCTCAGACTGCCACAGCCTCGGTGTTTTCCACATATTCTTTACTCTTCTGTCCTCTTCCACCTCATTCCTCCACACACTGGCACAGACAAGCTGTGGCTCCCCCATCCTGGGAATTGTTCCACGCCAGGATGGACAGGGCTTGGAGCAACCTGGGATAGTGGCAGGTGTCCCTGCTCACAGCAGGGAGTGGAACTGAGTGATCTTTAAGGTCCAAACCATTCTGGGGTGACTCTGTGATGCTGTCTGTGGGTCTGCTCCACCTCTCTGAGCCCTGGGGACCCAACACTGGGGTCTGGAGGGGACAGATGAGCCTTGTCATGGGACACGTTGCCCCATTAATACCTCTGGGCACTCGCAACGCAAGCAGTCAGCACCAGACACGCTGTTCTCCTCAGTAATGGGATTTGGTTTTAACCCAGGGACATCCCTTAAAGCTAATGAAAACCTGTGCTGGTGGAGATGCTTCCTTATCAGTGGGATCTGTGTTTGTCCTTGTGCCCGATGGACACGTGGGTGTCACAGCCCCAATGGCAGCACCCCCTGAGCTCTGGGACCGGAGGCTGCTGGGGCAGCTGGGGCGGATGCAGCCTGATGGCTCTTAGGGCTGATTGCACACAGGCACAGCTGGTGCCAGGGAGCTGAACAATAAAGTAGCCACTCTGGGCTGATTGGGCTAATCCGTGCTGCAGACCAGGGCCTGTTTTCATTAGTTTTCCTCGATCAAATTAGATTGCCAGACAACAGATCCTATTAAAGCAGGGGAGACCTCCAGCATGGCGTGTCCTGCTGGTCCTGGGACGCCGGCCATCGCTGGCACCCGGAGGGGAGGAGGCTGCTGAGGATGCTGACGGTGCAGCTCGTGGGCACAGGGATGCCTTTGCCCTTGTCCTGGTAGTGCAGCAGGGACTGTCACTCAAGGGCACATAGCTCTCATCCTGTCTGGCACCAGGGCACAGCCCCGTGTCCTTCAGGGACAGAACTGCCCTCTCTCGCAGGTGCATCCCTCCCCACATCCCTCATTTTCAGCATCCTCCCCGAGCCCATCCCGAGCTGGCTGCTGGCCTGTATTATTTAATTTCATTTTTAACTCTGCTCCTCGCAGGCAGGGCAGGCCCAGCTGTGAGCTCTGGCACGAGGCTGGTGTGCTGTGTGCCCCAAATAGCAAATTGTGCTGCCCTAAATCTGGCTGTGCCTTTGGGGACCCAGCTCTGGGGTCTGACCCAAGGCATGAGTAATGGGATTTGGGCCTCCTTGGAGTACAGGTCCTAGCAGAGGTGATTGATTGGCCTATTGATGACCTGCTATTGATTAGCCTTACTCTGAGACAGTTGGGCTCCAGCCTGCCCATAACCCATCAGTAATTACTTCATCCTGCCGTGAAATCCGTGGCCACAAAAAGATGTTTGTGGACAGGGGGTACAGCTGTTTGTACTGACAAGAGCATGGCAGTGCCACCAGGCTTTGCCAAGAGCCTCTGGTGGCTCTTCCTGGTCTTTGAGGTGGGGTCTTAGGAAAGGGTTGGGCTCAATGGGAAAAATCTTGGTTGTGAGGGATCTCCTGCCCCTACAAACCAACTCCAAGCCTTGGCCCTACAAGTGCTGAGGGTCTGGGATTGGCTGGTTTGGGATGTGAACTTCTGGAACTTGATGCCTTTGACTTTGAAACTAATTTCCTACCAGTGCTCAGGATGGGGTTTATTTTATGCAGCCAACGTTTCTTCTCCTTGATTGAAGAAAGAGGCAGTGCTGGGGCGGGACAGAGCTCCCAGCAAGCATAATTAATAGCAATTTTGCTGCCCTGCTTATTGATTCACCGTGGAGTTACCTCTTCCAGGAGGATTTCCATGGAGTTGCCTCTTCCAGGAGTATTTCCATTGTTACCTTCCCTGGCACGCTGGGTAGTTCCATGTAGGAATAAATGTTTCAGTTGCCCTATAAATAATGGAGCGAGTAAAGATGTTGTGTAAGCGGCGCTCTGGGTTTTGCCAGGAGGGACGTAGTTTGTTGTGAGGGATTTTTGTTTTGTTTTATTGTGGGATTTTCTGTGCTTGTGTTTCACCTTTTTCTCTCCCCATTTTTTTTTTTTTATCCCTCAAGTCCAACACAGGAAGCTTCACAGGGGGAACTTGAGGGAAGGAAAGGAGATGAAATTGTTGAAATTAAGGCAATTCTTGTGGATGTACTGTGCAGTGATGTCATGTGTACTGTGCATTGGTGATGCTGGGGAGCAGCGCCCTGTGAAGGCTGGAGCAGCTGGGCTCCCAGGGGAGCTGTGCCTGGATGCAGGGAATGGCCACGGATTCAGGAGATATCTGCTTTACTCTCTGGAAGTGTTAAAGCTGTAAAGCTGTGTTTTAATCATGGATTTAAGGAAGGAGTAGAGGCAGCAGGTCTGGAGCTTGCGAGCCCATGGCTCGTGTAGAAGTCCAGCCTTTGAGGCTGACTCCAAAACCTGTCCTGTTGAGACCCCCACTCTCACAGTGCCCTGTGCAGGGCTGGCTTTGGCACCTCCAGGCTGGCACGGGCAGGAGGCCACACCAGGCACCGTGTGGTTCTGGGTCTTTTTGTTCTGCTTTAACTCGACCCAAGAGAATTAAGAAGGGAGGGGATGGCTGCAGGGTGATGTGTTTGCGTTGTCCAAAGGCACCCGAGTGCTCTGAGCTCAGCCCTGGTGTGAGCAGCAGCTGGTTTGCAAGGGTCCAGGGAAACTGGGGAGGGGGTCTTCATTTTCTGTGCCTGAGGAGAGTAAGCAAGCTCCACTTGAGGCTTTATCTCTCATTCATCTGCATCTTTGTTTCTCCTGGTGTGCCAGCAGTGATGAACAGTCCTGAGCACCACAGGGGGCTCACACTGGCAGTGCCAGCCTGGCTTCCAGGGGCTGAGCAGGGCTGGTTCTCTGCCCGCGGTGTCTGGGCTGACCTATTCAGCACTTTGTGATGCTCTGAGCAGCATCCAGACATGGCAAAGTGCTGCTGGGCAGGAGCTGTCTGGAGGCAAAGGATGCTCAGGGCAGCTGGGAGAACCGCAGCTTTCAAAGGCACCCGGCTGAACGCGAGGGGCTCCCAGCAGCTCCCACTGCTCCTCCTCCTCTTCCCCGGGCCAGCCCGCTGTCCTCCCCTCTTCTGGGGGCCAGCAGCTTTGCAGACCACCCGGCAGCCCCACGTTCAGCGGGGGAGTGGATTAGGAAGGGGTTTTACTGCTCTGGTAGATGAGTGCTTTTAAGCACTCGTGTGTTGTTGTGTGTCCTGCTGAGAAGCCGAATGTTCCGACAGCTGGCCAGACCCTGTATCAGGGGGACTTGAGCTGTAGGTGTTGCAAACAAGGTCTTAATTGATTTATCTGGACACATGACTTTTAATTTTATGGTGGAGTTAAGAGCTTTGCCCCAAATCAGGGGGAAGGGGAGAGAAATGAGCTGATGCAGTCTGTGCATCCATAGGCTGGGAGCTGGGTTTGTAGGGACTGTGGATGGCAGGGATGCCCCAAATCCCCTGCTCATCTGGGGTTTCCACTCTGGCCCAGAGTGGAGCTGAAAACCCTGAAAAGACCTGGGAGAGCTGGTGGCACCTGGATGAGCAGGGCACGGAGGTGGCAGCACTCCCTCCCTCCCTCCCTGATTCTGCTCCGAAGTGGCGGGCAGAGGAGGGGAAGCACTGAGGGGACTTTCTCCCGTGAGTGGCAGAAACATGAATATTTCACAGCTCGCCACGGGCGCGGCGGGAGCCGATGGATGTGGGGATGTGATTTTGTTTGACAAGTGCCACGATCCCGGGGCCTCCCGCTCCCTGAAATGCCTGGGGAGGGGGAGCTGTGTCACCTGGGCATCCCCTGGCAGCGTGCAGGGCTTTTCCCAGTGCCTGTGCCGGGCTTTTCCCGGTGCACAGCGAAGGGGCTGCACGCCGGGGATGCTCAGGATGTCTGAGCGTTCTCGCGTGGTGCAGAGAAGGCGTTTGGAAGGAAACTCTGCAGGAAAGGTTTTTTTTCTCTGTGTGCTGATGCTTGGTTTGGATGCAACTTTCCTGGAGGTTGTCCCAGGAGATTCGGGGGCTGTGGCACCTCGGTCGGTCCCCGTGTCGTGCCCCGCTGTCGGGCCGGGTGCCGCGGTGGCACAGCGGGCACGGGGCGGGCTGGGGGGGCTCGTCAAGCGGAGGAGACGTCCACGGCCCCGACTTGGGTCTGGCCTCCATCACTTCCTGTAGGAAATCACTTCACTTAGCCAGATGTGAGTGTACAGCCGCGCTGCCCGCGGGCTGCCCCGCTCTCCCCCGCCAAGCCCCAGCCTCTTACGCAAATCGCTTTTCACGCTTCCTTAATTGAAACTGTCAGATGGGCTTTACCTTTTTTTTTTTTTTTTTTTCCTTCTT
>VZTJ01002324.1:975798-1031765 GCA_013397795.1 Orthonyx spaldingii | reverse complement strand
TTTTTTTTTTTTTTTGTGGTGATACAGACGTATTAATTCCACTATGGATATCCCGGCAGCTAGGAGAGATCAATAAAATGAGGTTGCATCTGTGACATATATATTACAGGAGCAGCACCAGCAATATTTCATCGGGAAAGCCGAGCCAAACACACGAGTGCAGAGCCCTGGAGAGCACATTTGGCCATGCAGAAGGCAGAGTTATCGCCTGGCTGGAGTGGCACTGGATTTCTGTGCCCTCTTGCCACCCACCTGGCACGGGAAGGGGGTGAGGAGCAGCTCCAAGCCCTCTCTTTGCTCGTGTCTCTGAATCTCTTGTCCAGTGGGGGTTATTTTTTGGCGTGCTCTGAGTTCGTGTCAGTCTGGAGCTGTGGGCACAGGGTGCCCTGGCGTTGTGTCTTGGTGCTGGTGGCACCAGCTCCTGCCGCCTCCCGCCCCCCACTCACCTCCCTCCAGAAATCCCCACAGCGGGGATTTGCGCTTTGATTATTTTCAAATACTGGTTTGTGTAAAATTTGATTTGAGGAAACATTTTTCTCCCACATGCTGTAGGATTGAGGGCGTGTAATCCCTCCTAAATCACCCGGACGAGGTCTGTATTGCAATGCCAGTATCAGAGCTAACAAAAGGGGATTAGACGGGAAAATTCTGCGTGAAAACCTGCCGCTCTTTGAGGGCTTTTAGTACAAAGAAGATAAGATAGGTAGAGCAGAGCCATTTTTAACCCAGATTTTAATGCACTCAGTGCCTCTCCTTCCAAGGCAAAGGAGAGGGGAGATGGCATTCCTTTTAACCCTTTCCCTTCCTCTGTCTCCGAGGGGCAGCTGATGCTTCCTTGTAGGTACAGCGGTGCAGGGCAAGTGCTGTGAGAGGTGCTGGGCAGGAAAAGCTGCCAGGGAATGCCCAGGGCAGGGCTTTATTCCCTTTCCAAGCAGATGGTGGGGAAGTGTGGAGTTCCATGGAGCCCCCAGTGCTGGGCTGCACCGACAGCTGCACGTTGAGCTGCAAATCCTGACTGCGCCGCTCAGCCGGGGAGAGAAACGCGTTCCCACCTCACCTGCCTGGAGCCAGGCACGGTGTCTGCATGTCGTAGGGAGAGCTGTCCCCTCAGGAACGGCTCTGTCCCGCCGGGGATGGATAACTGTCCTGTCTGGGCCGTGTCACGCTGCCTGTCACATCGGCGTCAGTCAGGAGGCGGCATTGTCACCGAGACAGCTGTCAACCTTTGCGGGCAGCCATCCGCCCGCCACGGCCTTCCAGGAGCTCAGCGAGTGCCAAGGCGCATCAGGCCAGGGGAGGAGATGCTCCAGGGGGAGATGAAAGGATCCCTTCAGAGGAATTCATGTGGAATAAGCTTTCCACGGGAGATATTTCCCGCTAATCCTCCTTAGCGCTCAGCTGATGCCTTGAAGCATCAGGGGTTTATGTGCCTTTTAAAAATTCATTCTCTCTGCTCTAACAGCAGGTGTGTGTGTGTTATCAGCTGCCCTGCCCAGGCCCCTCCGATGCAGGGCTGCACCCTCAGACCTGCTGAGTGTCCTGTCACAGCGAGCTCCCGGTGTCACCTGAGCCAGGTGAAGGCAGCCTCTGTCTCTGCTGGCTCCCCTGGGAGGGTGGTGGGTGTCAGGTCACTACAACCAGGGGGTTTTGATGGTGAATTTATGGGGGGTCAAATGGAAAGGCATTGTGAGCACTGAGCAGCTGGTGGGATGGGAAAACACCCAGCCTGCTCCTTAGCCCCCACCCATCTGCCCCTGCTAATTGCAGCTGGACTTATAATATTCCACTTATCTGACCGAGGGATCCATGTTAGTTATTACAATTGATTATCACTAAAACCCGTCTGATACCCAGATTTACAGCGTGGCTGGAGAGCCAGGCGGCCTCCAGTGCTGAGCAGCCAGGATCTGGCACACTCCTCCAGCCAGAGCTGTCTCTCCATAGGTGCTGCGCCAAGGAGAAGCTGCTTTTCTGTCACTCCTTGAGTCCCAGGGGAGCAGATCCCGCAGCTCCCACACCGTGCAGTGTTTTACTGCCGTGGTTTGTGGTCCTGGGCAGGGTGAGGGTGATGAAGCTGCGAGAGCTGCTGGTGCCAGGTTGTTTTCATTGTGCTCTGTGTGTGTGGGAGGTGGTGGCTGCCCCTACACCGAGCCCCGTGGTGCAGTGAGGTCCTGCAGATGTTCTGCTCCCAGGCTGAGTTCGGTAACGAGCACTGCGTCAGGAGAACCATCATCAATCTGCTGCAGATTAATTGTCACCAGCAGGTCGGGCCCTTGGAGAGGACTTTTCCAAGCAACTGAGCAGAGTTTTCCTGCTGTTGATGAGGCTGTGCCCTCCTTGGCCGCTGAAAAGTCCCAATGGCTCTGGGAGATGTGTGGCCTTGTGCACCTCTCCTGCATCCAGCACGTGGCTGGAGCTGCAGGAAGGGAGTGTGATCCTGCTGGGATCCTCCTGTCGTGGCCCAGGAGCGCCGGTGGGGGCCCGTTTGAGGCAGGGAGGAGGTTCTGCAGCACAGCCAGAGCTCTCGTGGTCCTGTGGTGGGGTGGGAGGCAGAGAGGAGCCCCTGCGCCTCCTCAGCTTCACAACAGCTCCGTGGCTGCATGATAAACAACTTGACAAAGTGTTGAAATCCTGAAGGCGGGGCTGGCAGGGGAAGGAGAGGGAGGTCATAATTGCACGGGAAAATAATGAACTGCGCTCTTCTTGGAATATGCAGCAGCCTAACAAGAATCGGAAAATTAATTATCTTCTGTAATTAGTGTAATGACCTACACTATTAGAGGTTATTTACAGCAGGAATAAAACTTCCCCCTGTAAATGTCAGGCTGTGCTGTTGGAATACAAAGGCTGGAGCAAACCTGTGCTGGGTGCAGCGAGGGTCTGGAGGCAGGGCAGGGTGCTGGCCATGTCTGCTCTGCCAGCCCCTGACCCTCACAGGACCCACCTGCGCCTGGCACGGGACCTGCTGGCAGTGGCCCTTCATCCCTGGCGCTGGTTCTGTCATCCCCTTGCTTTGTGTCACCCGGGCTGGGCTGCTGGCTCTGCTGCTTCGCGGGGACTCGTCCCCTGAGCTGGATCAGAGCCTGTCGCAGGTGGGCTCTCCCACCCTGGGCTCCTGAGCTATCCCTGCCAGTGGTGCTCATCTCGCTCTGGAGTGCTGCCCATGTCCACATCTTTGCTATTCCCCTTCCTGAGCGCATCCTGCTTCCCACAGAACCCCTCCCCGCGCCGGCTCTGGAGAGGCCCTTTCCCTCCCGGAGGCAGGCGCCAGCTGCGTGTGCACGGCTCAAAATGGAGACAGTAGCCAGCTATTGTTCCTCAGCCTGAAGCCTCGGTGGCTCTGAAACTGCCCCTTTTGGTGGCCAGGGTGTGTGAAATGGCTCCATTGGCAGCGTGCGGCACAGGGAGGGTGCGTGCCCTCCTCGGCGTGCGTTTCCCTTCTACAACGGCACGGTTGGGGTTGGTTTTCAGAGGTGCCAAGCTCTGCTCATCGCTCCTCTCACCTGGCCACCTTCCTGCGGTCTCTCCCGCCAGCCAGGCTCCTGATCTGGTGGGGACAGGTCCCACAGGGAGGGCAGCGTGACCAGGGTGTTGCGGGTGCCGTCTGTTGGGGAGCAGATGGGCGCTGGTGCCGAGCCCTCGGCGCCAGCGAGGAAGGGCAGGATTGGGAAACATTGTCAGCGTGGCGAGGGCAACCTGAGAATTGCCTGACATTTTAGCAGCGAGGATCATGACTCCTGCATTATTAAAGGCGCGGTGATAAAATGCCTTACCTGTCACTGAGAACCGACATCAATAATTTAGTTTGGCACCTGGTGATTAAAATGAAATAAGCACTGGTCCAACTCCCTTCCCGGAGTGGCACCGGTGCTGCGGCGTCCGTGGCTGCGCTGAAAGCCAAGGGGATGCTTTCCCTGGGTCCTGGTTCTCACCACCCAGAGACCCAGAGCTGCTGGGCAGTGTTATCCATGCCCAGCGTGTCCGGGCATCCGTGTGGTGCCCAAGCTTTGAATGAGGATGGGGACAGGGCTGCTGCTGCAATATCTGATGTAACCTCATTGTATAAACAGAACAGAGTGGGGCTCTTGAAACTTGAGAGTGTATTCCTTCCAACAGACCCTTAATGTAATTTGAATGTACAATCGAGGGTTTTTATAGCTTAATATTCCAGTGTTTGTGGTGCATCCTGGAATTTAAGTGTCTTAAACGTAATTATTGTTAATTGCTCGCACGATTCTATAAACTCATCCAATTAAAAAAAAGTTATTAACTTTATAAAATATTGCAGGCATCCCACAGTGCAATATATTTGCAGGAAATAATGGCTGCGGCAGGCAGAGCTGAGGTGCAGCGAGGTAAATCGGTGACACCTTGTATTCCTCCCTCCCCTGGAAGCCCTCTGGGGATGTGCTGTCTCCTCGGCTGGTGTTTGTGCAGGGGTGTGGGGACATGGCCGAGGCCAGGAGGACACCCCAAGGAGCTCTGGGGTTCAGAAGGGAATTCAGTCTCTTTGCTATGGGGCCGAGGAGAACTTCACTCCTTGTGTGTGCTGAAACCACCCCAGGGAGCACCTGGGGACGCTGGGGAGTCCTTGAGGGGGGCACAAAGGGAGCAGCAGCCTCCAGGGAGGGTGAGTGGGGTTGGGAGGTTCTCAGTGGAGCAGACATTCCTCCCTCCTGGCCTGCTCCCCAAGCTCCCGCTCCCTGAGCCAGGACCAGTTGTGGCCGGCCAGGGATGATGATTTTCATCTCAGCCTGGTGCCAGAATTTATAACCAGGGATTTATTGTCCCCTGATTGCTCTGTGCTGCCATTTAACTCATGCCCTGGAAGAGTTATTTAACACAGAGTGAGTGGAGTTGTGCTAACGGTGCCTTATGTGCATACATCTTCTCCAGCCTCCTCTTCCTGTTTTCCTCCTGGGATTAAAATCCTGGGCGCCCGTTCGTGTGGGCACAAGCTCAGTCTGGCTCAGTAGGATTTCAGCTGGAGCTGCCTGGCTTTGGAAGGATTGACCAGTTCCATTCCTGGGTGCCCCCTGCATCTCCTATTGGCTCTGCCCAAAATATCGCTCAGGGGGGAGCTGATGGAATCCTCCCAGGGAAGGGGGAAGCTGAAGGTGTGTATTGGGCAGGATCCACCTGATCCCAGTGTCTTTTTCCCTTTCCATCTCACTGCTTTTCCAGTAGAGAAACAAACAGTCTGTGGGCAGGAGAGGTTTGAAGGAAGGAAACTTTCTCTCAGATGGAGACAAAATTGAATTCAGTGCGTGACTGAAATGAGAAGTTTCCACAAAAGCTTCATTTTGGCAAAGAAGTATTTCCTATGGGATTGCTTCTATACAAAAGCCTTGGTAAGGAGCTATTACAGCTGGTCAAATGCTTTCTCTGAGAGCTGTTTGTGATACTTACCTTCCCCATCTCTGCTCACATCCCTTGCTGGAGTCGCTGTCCCCGTGCAGGGGTCCCAGCCCTGGGGCAGGAGCAGCAGCCACCGTCCAGGACGGCTCCAGCTGCCACGTGAGGATCAGTGGCAATTAATCCATCCTCTAAACAGCAGGGTTTGCAGGTAGATTTTCCATCTGAAGTAGCTGCTGATCTAGTGGCTTCTGGGACAGTGACGGGCTGACGGAGAGCACGCATGAAGCGGCATTTGTCAAATTAATGAGGCATTATAAATTATATCCACAATTTTCTCTTCCATTTCCCGCCACCCCCTCCTGTCGCTGGCAGGGAGAGGGGACCTTGAGGAGCCAATCCCAAGGTCTGTGGGGACCAGGGCTTTCAGGCAGAGCACCCACCTGGGTGTGGGATGCAGGCTCGGCCCACTTGGCTGGATGAGGAGGAGAAAAATGCCAGCAGTCCCTTGTTTTCACGAGGAAACTCGATGTAACTAGTATTGATCTCTCTATTACCTCTGTGAAGGGCAGCTTCATTTTTCAAGCAGAACAACCTTTGTATCTGAAATATAGAAATTGATTTTGAGCGGGGGTGCTGGCACTGGCAGAAGGGGTTGGGCAGGGGCGGGGAGGATGAGGATGAGGAGCAGAACAAGGAGAGAGTCCCTCCAAAGTCAGGAGACACATCGGGCTTGTCTGATCGTGTTACCTCGATCCAGTGTGGAAATAAAGGAGTTTGAAAGTCAGCAAATAAACTTTGTTGAAGGTGCTGGAAACAGAGCAGGGAGGCGAGGAGCTGGAGGGAAGGGGGGCGGGTTTGGGAAGAGCTTCATCCCTGGCAGGGAGGTAGGAAACAGCTCTTGGCCGATAGCTCTGGTAGTGGTGTCGTGTTCTGGGATGGACTGGGAGCAGGTCTGGGAGCACCCAGGGCTCTGCGGGGAGAGCACCCGCACCAGATCCACCCAATGCTTGGAACCCAACGAAGCACAGCTTCGTTTTAGGGTTGTTACAGTCCTGCTTAATTGGCTCTCGGGCTCCCTGTGCAAGGCGTCCAGTGCATCTTAATGAGGGATTCTCAAAGACTGGCTTTTTTTCCCTGGGACTAGAACGCGGTGGTGTTTAATATTCATGTGTAGCTCTGCTCATTTGAAAGGTAACAAGGGAGTTGGATTCCCTGCTGGCAATGAATCGTAATGGGATCTGGGCTCCTAAATCACCTGCGCATCGCGGAGCTGCCTCCTCCCGGAGTGGGCTGGGCTGGGGGCGGAGAGGTCTCCTCCGGTGAGGCAGCACGGGGCTCAGCACGGACAGGAGCGATTCCAAGCCAGCGCTGGCACCGGGAAATGCTTTTCCACAGCACTTGTGGTGGGGATCTGGAGTGTCTCGCCACAAGCAGTCACGGAGGTCGAGTTGTTAGCCAAAAGCAATTGGATGTTGACATGACAGGGAGACGCTGCGGAGCGAGAACAGTTCCTGACAGACGTTCTGACAGAGCTGTTAAAGCCTTGGCTACAGGCAGGGCTTGAGCTGATCTTTGACCATTCGGGCTGGTCCACGTCTGCCAAGGCTGGGATTTTTTGTGCTTTTGTGCCTGGTGTCAGGTGCTGGATCGGGGAGAGGCGGGAGGTGTTGAGGGGCTGGGTGCTGGCACCGTCCGGAACACAGATGGCCGCAAATATCAGCATACGTGGGGGGCCTGGAGGGTTTGCTGATGAAGGGCTGGGGGCTGGAGCTGCCTGGCAGTGTCCCTCACTGTCCCCCAGGCCTCCCCAGGGTGTCAGCCGTTCCATCCCTGTTCCCTGGCAGCCTGCCCCTCGGCAAAAGAGGGCACTGCCCCCTCCCCACACGCTGCATCAGCGTGGCCTTGGAGAGGAAGCATTTGTGATCCCTGCTTGTTGGGAAGAGACAGGAAATAGCCATGGGGAGCAGAGCTTTCAATGGGGTTTTGCCTTCCATCTGCTCCCCTTCCTTGACTGCCACCCCCATCTCTCCGTGCCTGGGGACAGCAGGGGGAGGCTGTGCTGGGCACGTGTCAGGGAGGACCCCTGGGCATCTCCTGCTTGGCCAGAGTGTTGTACAGCAAAATGGTGGCTGCTGGAGCCTTTCTGGGGGAGAGTCCTGCTGAGCAGATTGCAGCCATGCAGAGGGGACCGCAGCAATGTCACCTGCACGCCCTGGCACCGGGGCAGCCCCTCACTTTCAGTCTGGCCGGGATCATCCCTGGACAAACCGTTGGAGCTCTGTGTTCAGTACCTGTGCCTGGCTTGTCAGAGAATCACTCCTGTTTGCGGAAACGATGCTTTCCCTGTTCTCCTCTTCCTCCCTCCCTCCCTCCTGCTTTTCCTCATTGTCATTTTAGCCTAGATTAAAGAAAATAGGGTGCAGCACTGTGCGCATGTTCCGAGCGGTGTCTTTTCACAGCACTGTACTGATGCCAAGCAATAATGACAGGTTCAAGCTTTTCTGCATCACAAATGAACTGCATGCAAATGGCTAGTCCTGAATGGAGAATAATTGTCAGCACGGAGAGTCCTGCCTCCGCCGAGCCAGCTCCACCTTGCTTCCAAGGGGAGAAGGCTTCAAACAGTTAACGGGGATGGAGATGTGGAAATAGCGGGGAGCTGCCGTTTCCACTCTGCTAGAGCCTAACCTGTTAGTGCAGAGCTGTGTGAAGAATGTCAGGGATTTGTTCCAAGCGTTATCGAGATGTGGCTTTACATCTGTAAATCCTTTTACGCATCGCAGCTCAGCCGTGAGGCTTCCCCACGTGACGGGCAGCGCTGGCTGCCTGGCCCGGCCACACCGGGCAGGGGCCGTGCCAAGGCTGGACGTGATGGCGCTTTCAGGGCCTGTTTTGGGTGAAGCACCCACAAAATGTTGCGGTTTTCACTTCATTCTGGCTGCAGATTGGCCATGATCTGCTTGTTCTCCCGTGCGGAACCGTCTCTTTCTCTCTGAGCCTCTTCGGTGCTTTCACTGCCCATTTGTGCTGTCGCCCTGTCTCGTGCACCTTGATTATCCTCAGGATGGTGTCTGTGGAAAGCCAAGGGTGGGAGCCCCTCAGCTGGTTCTGGCTGACCCTCGGGGAGCTTTTCCAGCTGCGGATTTGACTTAGTGCCACTTTGCTCTCCTGCCACAGCGTTACCGGCAGAACCGGATTTAGCAAATGATTGTGACAATCTCCAGCACCATCAGGAAAACATGCTCCATCATTCACTGTGATGTGCGCTGATGAGGGGAAAAAAAAGGCTTGTTCATCCATCAGAAATTCACTGATGCTGTCTCTAGGTGAGCAATTTGCCAGCGTTACCTGGTGTCACTCATTAGACACAAGATGTAACAGTCTCATTTACTCTTCGGGCTTCCTGCCACTTACTTACTTTTGCATTTGACTTTGCAGATGAAACTTAAGCTCGTTTTTAGCCTCTGTCGAAGTCGGCTTTCAAATTCCTGCTCATTAAGGCCAGTCCCAGTGTGTGGGCTGCATGCACAGGAGAGGGGTTTTGGAAGCCAAAAAAGTCCCCTGGTGCCTGTTGCCATTAGGCTTTGCAGAACAGTGTGTGTGTGTTACAGAAAGCCAGCAGAGGAAGCAGTTTCTGCCCTCCCATCACTAGGTCTGAACTTCCCAAAACACCTGGGCTTTGGCCGCATTTTAGCTGTATTCTTTACAGACTTGTGGGCTTGTGACTTTTTAAGACATCTACATTTTTACATCGAATTTGATTGATGCTTGTAGCCCGTTTAGGGTTTTTTGTACTCGGACATAAAAGTGGGGTAGAAAGTGCCAGAATTTGGTTTCCTCTGAGGAAAGAGAACCAGACCGTGAGCGGGTGTTGATGGCCAGAGCTTTGCTGGTGTCTGGAGCAGAGACACCAGAAGGTGCAGGTGGGGGATTTTTCTGTACTGAACCCAGGTGTTTCCCTTTGCTGTTTGTCTCTGCTGCAGGATTTACTTGGTTTTAGCTGCTTCTCTTGCTGGACAGAAGGTGTGAGAGCAGGGGGAAAGCGAAGCTGTGGGTGCTGCTGACTCAGGGACTCAGGACACACAGGGATGGGGCAGCTGCTGCCTTTTCCTGTGCTTCCAAAATTTCCTGCAGCCATCCAGGCCCGTTGTGCAGCTGTGGTGGGCGCTGGAGTGTCCACCCCTCACAGCAGAGCTCGTTAGTGTCCATCTCTTTCCACCCTGTTTCTGTGGACAGGAATGGCCCTCTTTGTTTTTAAGAGAGTCCCTCCCATTCGTCTGTCCCTCGCTGCGTCATCCAAACTGCATCCTATCCTCGTGGTTTGCATGCACTGGATGAATTGAGGATGAATTTCAGGCTCGACAGAAGCAGAGGACCAAGTAAATCGGGTAACGCTGAGCTGAACTGTGGGATGCAGAAGCAAAGGACTGGGAGTGTTTCTGTAGGATGCAGGCTGGGAAAGTGGCATTTGAGAGGGCTTGGTTTTGTGCTGAGACAAAAAATCCCGTTAGAAGCAGCCTTTATATCTCTGCATCATAGGTTTAGTTGTCACAGCTCAGCTCTTCAGGAGGCAGAGGGTGAGGAGCAGTTGCCTACAGCCTGATGGGAGAGAAGGTAGTAATCCCTCGGATGTCTCTGCACATGGTGCTGGAAAATCATTGTCTCAGGCACCATGGAAGGGGCTGATTTCTTTTCTGGTGGTGTTTAATGTGGTGTAGAGCTCGTATGAACCACCGTGGAGGGACTGGTGTTGAGATATACACTGCAGTGATAATGCTGCAAATTCCAGAGCATTAGTGTTATTAAAATGTCAGGCTGATATCTTCCTCAGCATTAAAACTCTTAATGTACTTTATCCTTTCAAACTCGTGGTGCTCTAAGTGAAAGCATGAGGGAAAAAAAGGTGGTTACAGAGCAGAGGATTAACAAGAAAGAAAAGGGGGATGCCCTGATGCAAGGCTGCTGTGCAAATTGCTTCCTTGAGCACTTGTGCCTTTCAGTCGGGTTAAAATTCAGCAAGACATGTTCACTTTTGTGACAACAGCCTGAAACTTGCTCGTGTTGCCCAAAGGGAGCACTAGCAGCAGTGCTGAGCTTTTAATGTTGTTGGAAAAGAGCTGATATGGTCACACTGGGCCAGTAATCCCAGGTGCCTGCACAAACTCAGCCAAGTGACAGGAGGGAAGGTCCTCTGCACCTGCAGGTACAAAGCTGGCCTGGGGCTTGTGACTATTGGTGGGCTTTGGAATAATAGAATTGTTTCATTTGGATGAGACATTTAAAGGCCATTTAGCCCAGCCCACTGTCACGAGCAGGGACATCTTCAACTAGGGCTGCTCAGAGCCCTGTCCAATCTGACCTTAAACGTTTCCAGGGATGGAGCATCTGCCACCTCTCTCTGAGCAACTCTGCCAGTGTTTCACCACCCTCATTGTAAACAAGTCTTCCTTAGATCTACTCAAAATTGACCCTGTTCTAGTTTAAAACCCTTTCTCCTCATCTTTTTGTGCATATCCCGGTGATATCTCAGGGGAGAGGCTGTTTGGGAAAATGAGAAGCACTGATGGCGTCTCCTCGGATCCCCGTGCGTGTTCCGGGTGGTTGTACGCTTCCCCGGACCACCTTGGATGGCAGTGCCTACTCCTCGGAGCTTCCCGGGGAAGTCACCGGATCTGTGGGTGGGAACACACGCTGGCAGCTGAAAGGTTTCTGCGGGGAGGAAAGGATGAGGAGCTGAGTCCTGCCTGGCACGCTCGGAGCCCACGGCGCGCTGAGAGTTTGGGGCACCAAGCTCGCGCTCCTCGCCCTCTCGGAAATCAATAAGACCCAAGTAATTAAATAAATAAGACCCAAGTAATTAAATAAATAAGGCAAAAGCCCGGCTTTTAAGGGCTGCGGACGGCAGGGGATCCCCGCGGGCGGGCCGGGCGCTGTCCGCGGTGCTGACCAGTCCGAGGGGAAGCTCCTCGCTCTCCAAAACCTCTGCCAGGACGGTGCAGCCACGTGGGGGTCAGGCACAAGCGACAGGACAAGAGGAAACGGGCCTCAGGTTGTGCCAGGATAGGTTGAGATGGGATATCAGGGGAGATTTCTCCACCAGAAGGGTTGTCAGGCGCTGGCACAGCCGCCCAGGGCAGTGTTGGAGTCACCATTCCCAGGAGGGTTTCAAAGATGTGGCACTTGGGGACATGATTTGTGCTGGGCTTGGCAGTGCTGGGTTATTCCAGATGGTCTTAGATGGGTTTTCCAACATTAAAAATTCCGTGATTCCACACTCTAAGCATAGTCCTGGGCTTTCTCCTGCCCGCAGTACATGCACTTTACACCAGGTTACTATTTTCCCACTATTTTTCCACAATGGAACAGGCTCTTCCCCAGTATAACTCGTTTCCTGCTCAGTGCTGCTTCCATTGCCTCTCCTCAAATGGCAGCAGAGAGGAATCCAGTCCCCAGGCAGTGAATTAGGAGGTGGTAGCTGCTCATTTTTCATCTCTGTGATAAAAAAAATCTAATGCAATCATCAAAAAATAAAGCTGCGTTTTTCATGTCTTCACCATTAGGAATGTCTCTTGCTACTGCTCTCTTTTCCCTCCTACTCCCAAATTATTGAGGTCTCAGCAGTGTTTAAAATCTTGTGGAAATTTACTTTTGGATGCCAGCAAAGGGGTGGGAGTTTGAGTAATCTCTAGGGCAATAACATTCCAGAAGTGTTGTGTTCCCTTAATAAAAACACTTTTGATTCAGAAACATAAATGTTATTTTTCCAAAGGCACCCTCCTGAACGGGGCTATTCTTTCCTATCCTCTCACTTAAGGCATTACAACTCTTGGGAGATGTTCTGCTGCTTCAGTAGCCATAACCTAACATTTATTGCATGTGTGGCCACAGCAGCCCCCTCAGATAATTTTGTTTAGGGCTGTGAAATTTGCCTTCAGCCCCGAAATTGAATCCATTCTCTGCTCTGAGCAGCGTGATGGGTTCCTGCATGTCTCTCTTTCCCAAGGATGTTTGCGGTTATTGATGCTGAGTGCAGCTATTTATCACAGACAATACAGAACAAAGAAGAATTTATTAATAAGTCTCCTGGTCCCATATGCTTCCCCGAGGAACCTGAAGCGTGCTATTTTCTCCTTGCCCCATTTATATCTACATGGTTTTGCTGCTGTCCACTCAGATTAAATGCTGGCTGAGGAGAAGGAGTTGCTCCGTAGCGTATGGCCGGGTTAGAGAGAGCGCTCCAGGAATGCTCTGTGGGTTATTGGATGGCAACAAACAGGGAAATAATGCGGAATTCCAGGAGAATGACACCAAGATGTGACCCAGAGGTGGGGGTGAGGATGCTGGTGGCCCCCAGCAGCTCCAGGGCTGTCGAGGGTTGCTCTGCTTGGCTTTTGGTGCGGGTCAGTTTGTGTCAAACAGGGAGGATGTCCACAGGCAGGAGCTGTGCTGTGTCCTGCTGGGTGGCAGGGGCCATGTGGGGGCCAGCAGCGCCTGCTGGGTGCCTGTGGCCCTCCTCTTCCCCTCAATAAGATCACAGAATCATTTTGTTTGCAAAAGACCTCCAAGATCAAGTCCAACCTGTGATCCATCCCCACTTTGTCACCCAGCCCAGAGCACTGAGTGCCACATCTAGTCATTCCTTGGACACCTCCAGGGATGGGGACTCCAAACCTCCCTGGGCAGCCCCTTCCAGTGCTTAACAACCCTTTCATTTTCTTGATGTCCAACCTGAACCTCCCCTGGTGCAGCCTGGGGCTCTGTTCTCTTGTGCTGTCAGTCATTGCCTGGGAGAAGAGGCCGACCCCACGTTCCTGCAATGAGATCCTGCAGGCACCCATGGTGGGAGTCTGGGACCTCTGTTTGCCCATCCCTCACCCTCCTCTGGGCCCTCCTGGGACATTGGATCAGCAGCAGCAAAGGCAGAGAGGGGGAGGATGTTCTGTGGGAGCTCCTGCCTGGAAAATCAGAGTCACTGCTGTGGGGACACAGCGATTCCTGCTGAGCTAGAGAAAGGGAAGGTGCCTAGGGAAGTTCTGGTGGCTTTTCCCCCCCTTGCGCCGCCTTGTGCACTAATTAAAGGTCAGTCCCATTTGCATTCAGCGCGTTTCTCTCCTTCCCTGGGCATTTGCATTGGCAGAGGGTTGTTTTCCATTTGACCAAGCTGTGGCTGGAGCCTTTGCCCGGGGGTGAGAATCTCTGCTCCCACCTTTGGAATCCCAGCAGAGACCATCGTGGCTCAGCCAGCATCTGCGGGAGAGAGAAACAGAGCCCCTCTTGTGCTGCTCCCGCTCCCCAGCCCCACAAGACGAGCATTAGGCATTTATAGGTTTTTCTCCATGGATACATAGCCGGGCACGTTGGTAAAAATATACCCGTGCACGAGTATATTTATGTGTAGTGCAGTGAAAGCAGCGCAGGCTGCGAGCTGATTCCCTCGGGTGAAACACCAGCCTTCCCTCTGAGCGCTTTCAAAGGGGAGCTGTGCTGATAATTAGTGCAAATATTTTGAATACAGAACTCATCACGGGCCTTTGTCGCGGTGACAGGCAGTGACCTGAGATACATTTCTCCTTTCTTAATGCACCCAGAATATGTAATTAAGAGGTGACTAAAAGATTCTTTATCACTCTTTGTTTTCTAACGTGGCAGGCTGTTATGAAATGCTGCCCCCTCCTTCCGTGGCGTTCGGTTCCCCGTGACAAATGCAGGGATGGAGATTTGTTCTGCTCTTCAAATCACTCTTTGAGTTCCTCCACTTCCACGGTGCTGTGCCTGCCTTTGCTTGGCCCAGGGTTTTAAGAGCCAGAATTTGGAGGGAGAGGAAGTTGGCAGAGCAGGAGCTTGCCTGAGAGGGTGCAGGGGTGCTGCTGGAAGGGCACAGTGAGGGTGGGCACGGAGCTGCCGTCACAAGGGCCCAGCAGCTTTGGTCACTGGGTACAGGCTTGGTGCTGCTGAAGGAAATTTGTGGAAATAAGCCTGAAAAGGAGGATGGAGAACACCTCCAGTGCAATCTCCCAGGTCCTGACACCCCGAGCTGAGGCTGTCAGGGCCCAGGGCTGGCCCCACATTAGCATAGGCTGTGATACGCTGCGGTAAATGCAGCGTGACAGCACCTGAGCGAGGCTACGTGCAGAACAGATGTCTCCTGGCTGGGGCTGGGGCCGTGGCACAGCGTCACTCCATCAATTATAGATCGCTTCCCTCGCCATCAGCAGGCGCCCAGGAGCGGGACTGTTAAAGGAGACATTAAAAGGTTTGAGAGCAGAAGAGAAACTTGTGAGGAGAGATCTTGATCCTTGGGCTTGTTCCCTGTCTGGGAGATGGTGGAGGGTTGGCAGGGCCTTTCCTGGCTCCTTGGCCAGCCCCTCTGTGCCCTCGGAATTCACAGCACCTTCCTTGGCGGGACCCTGAGCCCTCACATCAGTGATGGGAAGGGACCTGGGCTACTCCTTCCCCTCTTCCTCCTCTCTGGAAACTCCAGCCTGTGGGGCTGGATCCCGGGATGGCTGCAGCAGCCTGAAAACCTCCAAACCCCATCCACTTTCACTCGCCTGTTGATTTATTTGTATGTTTAATTGTTCCAGCTCGGCTCCTTTACCTGGCAATCCTGCTTCATTAAAGGGAACGCGGGGCTTTTATTAGGACTGTGGAGTGTCATCCAGTGTTTTCACTGAACGTATAATTTGCCATGTATGAAAACCATTTCCAGAATTAATTTACCTACTGCAAACAGTTTGTATTAATGAAAATGCATTTTTCTTGTGGGTTTGCCGGCAAAGCTGGCTGGAGCTCAAGAGCTCACTTTATCCATCCGGCATGAGTAGGAGATGGAATTTGTTTAAAAATTAAATAAATAACACACCCACCCCCCATTTTTTAATACAATATGGCCCAGCAATAATCTCCGAGGCAGACTGCAAAGGCTGCAGAAAGCTCCATCTGTGGCATTTTAATATGCAGCATTGTCTCCCGTTTTAATATCCCCCCTTGCCCGGCTCGTGTTTGTGTAAGTGAGATGCGAGATGCTGTCATCTTCCCGGGTCACATTTTGCTGCTCAGAATGAACAGAAGTGGAGATGGATGCAGCCATGGAGCCCTTCCCATATTAACACGCATATTTTAGAATAATTGATGCTGAATTCATTTTGCAGCCTCGTTTCTCCTCAGCCTTCCCCCACCCCCTCTTTCATATTTGCATGGAAAAAAATCCTGTGATCCGTCCAGATGGCAGCTGGAGGCTCTCAGCTGAGCTGGGCCGTGCTCTGGCTTTCAGAGGCTCCTCCTGGCCACGGTGGGATCAGGGGCTGGAGGTGGGATGCTGATGGCTGTGGCAGTGTCTGTGCCACACCGGAGCGCAAGAAGAGGCTCTTGTTTAGATGTCACCCCAATGACGCTCAGCTGGATTTGGGGTGTCCTTCTCTGCTCCTTGGCCAGAGCTGCTAAAGCCAAGCTTTGTGGGTGGCCAGGCCTGACCTTCCTCTCAGTGGAGGGGACATCAGGTAATAAAACCTGGGAGAGCACTCACAGAGCAGCATCACTGCAGAAATGTGTTCATCAGACCTGTGGGGAAGGGCAGAACCAGGGTTTTACAGATACTTTAAAATAAGAAGGTTTGACCAGACTAGGAAAACTTGCTCCTGTTTGGGGATTGTCTTCAATTATTGCATGCTACCAGAAGACCCACACCAAGCTCTTTTCTGTAAGTGAAAATTAGTACAGGGTTGTGGAATTTTTCTTAAGAGAATCAAGGAAAGCATTTGAAAATGTGCAGGTGTGTTTGAGTAGAAGATGGCCTGCAGTGCCCATGGTGTTCTTGGCCTTTGTCAGGAACTTCGGACCAGCTCAGTGTCCAACTTCAGTGACTGTCCCCTCCGCATTTCAGTCACAGCCTCTTTGCAGGGTTTGTCTCTGCCTTTTGTCCCTGGAGGTGACACTGAGCATCCCAGCCCTGCGCCTGCTGAGCCCCTGGTGCGTGCAGCTGAACCCACAAATAATCCTTTGGAGATCAGTGGACATTTCATGTGCTTAAAGTTAAGCTTGTGCTTAAATTTAAGCCTGTGTTTAAGCGTGAGCAGGACTCAGGCTGGCGAGCTGGGCACCCATGGGTGATGGTGGGGACCAGGAAAGGGGGGACACCTGCAGGCAGGGATACCTGGTGTGAGGCTGATTGGAGCAGTGGGCCCTCAGCAGAGGCTGCAGAGCCCGTTCTGGGTGTGCACTGGTGCCCTGTGCCTTCCAGTGTGCAGCTTTTCAGACATTTCCTGGTGCTCTCCCCGTGTTTGGGGACTCCCTAATCAAGGCCGTTCCTGAGCACACGTGTCACCTGCCACTCTGCACACAGCCTCACCTCATGCCATGTGTTTATCTCATTCCAGGACTATTGTCAGCAATGCTACTCTAAGCACAAACTTAATTATATCTCCTCGGGTAGCAGCAGGGAGGTGATTTATTGCTGCTTTTTGTTTCCTCCCTCCCCTCACCTCTCTGTGATTACGCTCCCGTTTGCTGCTGTGGAGATGCCAACGCTTGACTGCAACTTTGCTGCAGCTGCAGAGCCCATGTCTAAAGTCAGTGTTGGCCAAAGGAGGCCTCTCAGTGGCCACAGAGCTCTCTCTTGGTGGCCATCCTTACACCCACCTCCTCCCTGCCAAACCAACAGGGTGACACAGCACGCTGGGATTTTTGGGTGGGCAAGTGGGAACTTCCAGGGCTAATGCTCTATGATGCCTTTTCACTGGGTAATTTCATTTTAAAATAATTGCTGTGCCAAGGCAGGAGTCCCCTGGCTGAAGTGGCTCCTTGGGAGCGGATGCGCTGGCTCCTCAGTGCTCCTTCAGCTGGGAAGCCTGAGGTTTGCCGTGCAGCTCCCTCGCGCTGTTGGTTTTCCCCGGCTCCTTCCCCGCCTTGGGTGGGTGCTGGCGGAGCATCCCCGCAGGAGGCTCCGCGCTGCCCTGCCCCGCTGCCAGGCTCAGCTCCTGAGGAAAGCAGAGAAGTTTGGGAAACGGTTTCTCTTCCCCGTGCCATCCGCTAAGGCTCCTGCTGTCGTTCTCCAGGGAAAGGGAAGGTGCTTCAATTATTCCTGCCTTCTGGAAAGCCGTGGTAATTAGCAGCGCTGCAGAGAGCAAGGCCTGGCTGGGCTTCCGAGCGCTCCGAGGAGGCCGGAGCTCCTCAGTGCTTTTTAAAGACATTTCTCCTCCGAGGTACAGCTGTGCCAGGCCTGGAGCTCCTGGAAATGCCCCTGGCTGTGTGGGACAGGCTGGGATTTGGGGGTGCATGGGAGCTCTGGTTACGTTGGGGTCACTTTGGTGAGTGCCCCAGGTTTTTTTTTACAGCATCACATCAGCTCCAGGTTTCAGTATGCAGAGCACAGCCCTGCCATAACGCACTCAGAATTTCTCCATGTGGTTTTGAACAAATTGCTGATTATTTTTCCCCTCATTATTCACCTGACAGAGGAGCAGGTTGAGTAATTAGTGAACGCGCGTGAACTTTGCAGTGTTTTTATGAATAAAACATGTGTGAATTGGCTGGGTACTGGCCCTGCTGCTTTAGCCTGTGCACCCACTGACATCTGTCAGTGAGGAGCATCCCTGGCCTGGCCTGTGCCACTGTCCCCGTGTCACCCTCCCTGGGACAGCTCAGCTTTTTGCAGCAAAAGCTCCTCCTGCCCGGCAGCGCACAGCTCTCTGCTGCACTCCTTGTGCAGGCTGGGCTCACACTGCCTTCCTCATCGCTGGTGCATGAGGAGCTTCTTTGTGTGGCTGTGATGGGTGCTGCACTTACCCCTCCTTGCTCCCAAATTCACCCCCGTGCCCGCCCTTCCCACGTGTGTGTGCGAGGCAGCAGCTGCTCAGAGCAGTGGCCAGCAAGGCTTGAATAGCAGCTGAAAAGGAGGAATAATTTGCATCCCGTCAGTTTTGAAAGGCACTTGGAGGCAGGATCTGGCTGCAGTGCTGCGGGGACAGAGGGACCTGGGCTGGGGAGAAGTGCTGAGCATTCCCAGGCTGGTGCTGGGTGGGGATCTGGGTGCCTGCCCTGGACAGAAGGGCTGTATCCAGGGAGTCTGTCACCTTTGGAGCTGGATACGTGGGGCTGGATGCTGCGTGCCAGCCAGAGAAGCACTCCCCAGCCCATGCCACGCTGTCCCTTTGCACCTCCATGTCCCTTGCTCCCTTCAGTGCCTGCCCTCTGAGGGGACCCAGCGGTGGTGGCTCCCTGGGCTGGGCTGCTGCCCGTCCCTGAGCCCAGCCGTGCCTGCTGAAGCTGGCACAGAGGCCTCGGGCTGTCCTGGCACAGCCGATGCTGTAAAGGCACCACTGAACCGTGCAGAGCAGGAGGGAGCCTTGGGCAGAAGGCCAGGGGCTGAGGAGGTGTCCCCCAGGCTGGCGCTGGCAGTGTCCACACTGTCCTCGCGTCCCTTGCCCTGAGCCACACTCCGACCTGGCAAGGTCAGGGGGGCACCTCAAGAGCCTTTAGTGTTTGCACGAGATGAGGGGAATTCATCCTGAATGGCACTGCAGGGAAGCCGAGAGGAGGCAGGAGCAGCACGCAGCAAGCTCAGGTCTCACATAAAACTCTGTGTGTGTGACAGGAGAGCGAGATGCAGGCCACACCTTCTGAGCCACGGGACAATGATGGGGTCCCAGCTCTCCCTGATCGCCCCAAACTGAGAGAATCACAGCATGGGGGTGAGGGGGCCTGTGCATCTCTGGTCCATCGTGGTGACAAACGGATACTCCTCCTCCAAAAACAATGGGCAACCTGGTGGTGACACCCAAGGTGGTGACACCCTCACGTTCCGCTCCCTGGTTTTCCCAGGCTAAACCCAAACAGGCTGAGAGCAGTGTTGGGAGGCAGGGCAGCCCCTCTGTCCCCTGGACACCTGGAAGGCAGGTGAAAGCAGATTGTAACAAGATCCAACCTCATTCAAGGACTTGGAGTCTTGTGGAGGCTGCCCGCTCTCCTGGTGAGCTGCCCCAGCACCTTGTTGCTTGTTGCTAGGAAATCACATCTGATTGCAGGGTTGGGTTTGCCTAAGTTGAGCTCCTGGGCCGGGGATGTTGTGCCAGTGTTGGGATAACATGGGATCTCTCTTCCCTGTGTCTGTGATGTCCAAGGCGCCGCTCGGAGCTGGGTGCTGGGGGTTGTGCTGCATCCCACAGCACCTGAGTAATTCTTCTGGCCCTGAATGATTTTTGCGATCCTGTTGTGAACTACCAGAGCGTTTCCACACTGTCTTTGAAGCCTAAGCTGCTACTCAAAGTGTCCCAGTGCTCACACGTGAGGCTCCCGATGCCGGGAGGGAATCACTTTGATGGGAAGTGCCCGTGCCAGGCCTGCCTCCTCCAGGACTGCCAGGTTGCTAAACAAAGCCACCGGGGCTGGTTTTCTTCTTGGACGTCTAACTAGGTCAACACACATTTGCCTTGTCTTAATAATTATTGATAAGCTGCAGCGGATCCTGTGAGGTGGAGGAAGGGGCTGCTGCTCCTCCCAGCTGCCGGTGCAGCCCCCGCCCGCGGCAGATGCTCTGCAGTGGATTTGTGCCGTGGCTCTGGCAGGGGAGCTGATGGAACACGAGGGTTGTTTCCCCCTGGGAACGTGTGCAGCCCCCCAGTCACTCTCTGAACCTTTCCAGTGCTGGAGTGTGGGTGAATGGGGAAGGGCTCGTGGTGACATGCTGGTGACTTTTGTGGCTGCAGGGACATTGCTCCTGTCCCACCCCTTTCCAAAGGGATGCTGTGGTTCACCCACATTTTGGTCCATGTTTGCTGTTCGCTGGTGGTGCTTGGGGAGCACGTGGGAGGTGCGGGCAGGTGATGCCCCTGTCCCACCCAGCAGCCCCCATGAGTGCTCCTGGCTGCAGGGAAGGCAAGAAGAAGTGGCTTTCCTCTGAAGTCACCCCCTCTAGAGAGTGGGAGAGAGGGAGGAAGGATCAGAGTGTCCCACAGGCTGGGGAGGGTCACTGTGAGCTACCCCAAACTGCCTCCAGCCTCTGACTAGCTGCCGATGGGGCTGTGCCCAGGTGTTGGTGTGCCCCAGGGTGGCTGTGCAGAGCCAGCCCTCAGCGTGGGTGGGTTTGGGGTCCCTTCCTCGGCGTGGGCTCCTCTCTGTGCCGCCATAATCAAAGCATGCAGACCAACTCCGGGCGAGGTGGAAGGCAAAGAATAAACCCAACCACCCTCTCCAAGCCGCTCAGACTTCAGAGCTGAAGAGGAGGTTATGTCCTGGGGATTTTTTTTTCCGTTGCTTTTCCAGCACTAATGAGCAGGGAGGAAGTTCTACTCTTTGTTCGAGTCGTGTTCACGGAATTTTTTTCCCCAGTGAGCAGCGGGGAGGGGAGGAGGGGCTGGGAGGCACCGCGCGCGTCTCGTGGACACGTGGGACCACGGCAGCAAACAGCACTGCGGGATCATTCCACTTCACCCCTGAGTTTCAGGCAGAGTTTCTTTTGTGAAGCTTTTGCATTTTCTCATCAGATCAAAACGAGGTCTTGGCTTCAGCAGGATTCTCTCAGAGCTGGTGCAGGGCAGTGATGTGCAGCTCTCTTGCAGTTTTCCACGTTGCAGAGGGAGCTTCTGGTCTCGACTTCTACCCACAGACTCTGGGTGTCTTTTTTCTGGGGATCCTGCACCTAGCTTGGCTTTTGAAGAGCTCTGTGTGCTGTCCTTGCCCTGCCAGGCCCATTTCTGGCTGTAGAAACACAGACTGTGCAAGGATGTGGCCGTAGGCTCGGGCTCTGCTCTCTCTTCCTTCCAATCCAGTGTTTTTTAAAACCAGCTCAAAGCACTGAGAACTGCTGGGAGGGCTGGGGGCTCTCTGGGTGCCCTTGTTCAGGCAGAATCTTGTAAAACTTACCCAGCTCTTGCCTTCCTCCTGAGCCGGGGCTGGGATGTGGCCAGCCTGGGCTCAGCCCCGAGAAGGGACATGGTGGCCAAGGGTGACAGGAACTGCCACCCGCCCTCACCCACCCAGCGCCCTCTGCCCCTCCACGAGGGCTCGGCACGGCTTTATCATAATGCAGCATGAATTTCATTAGCTCATTTGCCTCTGAGCCCGGAGATAATTTAATCCCGAAGTGGCTTACGAGGAGAAGCACGGTTTAGTCTGCGGAGCTCCACGGCCCCTCTGGCCAGCCAGAGCCGGGCTCAGGGCTGGCTGGGCACAGCCGTGGGCTGCGCACAGGGAGGGGCATGTGGGACTCCACACCCTTCCCATCTCGTTAGGCAGATTTTATAGCGTGAAATAACGGCGGGAGCCGTGGCGCTAGGGCTGCGCTGGCTGCGGCGGCCGGAGCGGGGGTCCCTCTCACGTGCAAATGATTTTCCTTCCATCTCATCATGGGAAGGTTTACTTAGTAAGCTGAAAAAAATCATTACATATGCTGCTAGTGGCCTGGTTAATTAAGATCTACAGTTCTCTGGGTAGGAAAAGACGACCTATATTTACTGTATGTAGGAAGACATCTGTCAGCTAGAAGCGCTAGATATCCCAGTGCAGGTTTGTCCTGCTTTTGCAGGCTCTGAATTGCAACTGTTTTAAGCTCTGATGCAGACCAAGTTAATTTTGAGATGACTGTTACTATTCTAAACATAAGGAAGGGCATATTTAGCCTCTCAGTACTCAAGAAGGCAAAACCCCCTGCATGTTTCTAGTAATTTTTCCCTAACAGTTTGCACAAAACAACAACAACAAATCCTATTTGGTTTCGGCAAAAGAATATGTTCGAGGGTGATCGTAAAATAGATTATTTTTAAATCTGCAGATGGTTTCCGCATATTCCTCCTCAGCTCACTGCAGCTTTCCACCTCAGTAAACTGGTTTGTAATTTAGCCGAGGGCTGTGGAGCAAGCGTTCTGTCGTCTTGTTTTTCTTGTTCGCCTCCTTTAGCCCCCCACACCCCCCTCTGCTTTTTGTCCCCTTTCTCTCCTCTCCCCTCGCATTTCCCCTGCCGAGGGGCTGTCGGTGGTGGGATGGGTGTGAAGGGACAGTGGGCCGGGACTGGCTTTGCCATGGCACTCCCCACATCCCATGGGCAGGCTCTGTGGGGAGCTGCTGGCAGAGCTGGGGGCTGGCGTTAGGGCTGGGGGGTGATGCCACGGAGCCCAAACCACGCTCCCCGCTTCATTCCTCAGTGGAGAAGCTCTGCCACGCTGGCATGGAGGTGGCTGTTCCCATCCACACAACCCCCTCCAGCTGATGGAGTTATCGGGGCACTCAGGCCATGGGGAAAGGGTGAGGGATGCACAGCCCTGGAAAAGATAATTAGAGGAAGGATGCACTTTGAGTTCTGCAATGGCGGCTCCCCCCTCCCCCTGCTCCCTGGAAGAAAACACTGCTTTTTTTATTTCTTTGTTCTTTCACGGTTCGGCATTATAATTATTGAGATTTCACTGCAGGGCAAAATGATCATTTGACAATGTAAGTGGGGAAAATAATTCTCGTGTTATCCAGCAGCCTCACTCTTATTATAATTATGGCGAAACTCCTGCAGACTGAAGTGGGGGCAAAGAATTTCCTCCTATGTGGTGTTTGGCTTTTCAAGCTTTCTCAAGATTTGATTGCAGATGGGAGAATTTTTTCCCCTCCCATCAATAATCCGAGGTTGGTGATGGATGGCGAAGGACCAGAGTACCTGTTGTTTTCCCCTTTGTTTTCATTAGGCATTTTCCATTTCTGTCATTCTCGGCGTTGGTGATGGATTTTTATGAGCAAATATCTTGGTTCAAGCCATTCGGAATTGTTTGCACAGTAATGTCTGCAGCAGCAGCAAAACCCAATTAAAAATCAGAGGAAAATTGATGCAAAACTGCAAATCAGCCCCTCTCAAGATGGGGGACGGCGACGGCTCGTTTTGTGCTGAGGCAGGCAGTGGTGGTGTGTTCACCCTGACCTTGGGCTGGCCACACAGGGCTGGGGCAGTGGGATTTTCTTCCTGTGGGTGCGGGCGATCCTGCGGCGTTGGCGGAGCTGTTGGGGAATCTCCAGATGCGCGTCTTTGTGACCCGTCCTTCCCGAGGCAGCATGGCCACCACATTCCCCGTTCCATCCTGCATTCCTTGCTGTCCTCCATCCTGTGCCATCCTCCTTCCACCCCATGCCATGCTCCATCCTGTTCCATCCTGCATCCTGTGCCATCCTCCATCCCTCACTGCCAGCCTGGTGCCCAGCATCCCTCACCATCCCTCTCCCGGGCTGGGAGCCATGGCAGGGAATCACGGCGTGGTGGTGGGGAGGTCTGCTGTCCCCTGCCACCCTGGGGCTGATGGAACCGAGCTGACAGAACACAGGCAGCATTAGCCTAATTATGGCCATACCCGCTACCTCTGCGTGGATTTTCCTTTCTTAGCGACTTCCTGTTTTCCTCTTTGAGATGCAAATTTTTGCACAGTCCTCGATCCAGATTTTCTCCTCATTAGCATGAAATCTGACTAGTTCCGCGATTTTTTAAATAGCAAATGAAAAAAAAAAAAAAGAAAATTAAATGCTGTGCACAAAGTAGCGGCGAAGCCCCTGTGACTCTCATGGGCAGGAGGTGGAGGGGCTGGTGAGGATTTTTGGGAATCACTCAGCCACAGCCGCGTTTTTCCATGCCAGGCTGCCCAGCTTTGCTGGCGGATGGCTGAGAGGCATGTGGAGGGGCTGGTGGGCAGAGCCCCTGCCCAGCTCCCCAGCACCCTGGGCCGCCTTCCCAGACCACCCATCCTGCACTAGGGCAGACACATACCCAGCCTGTGGTCCGCAGCATTTTGTTTTGCTTCATCCTGGAAAACGAGACTCATCGTAACAGGAGGTTAAAAAAAACCCCGACGCTCCAAAAATCCCTTTCTGAATTGAGTGTTCTCTTGGTGGATTTTATATGTTTTTATGCCCGCCGTAATCCCAGCCCGCTGCAGCTCGGCGCTGGGAGAGGACTGGTGATAGAGCCGGAGCAGACGGCACTATTTTGTGGTAAATGTCACTCTCGTAATACTCAGCTCTGCTCGGAAATAGAAATACAACCCTCGCTGATGTGCGGTGTGGTGAGCCGGGCTCGGGAGCTGCCCCGCTCCCCTGCCAGCCCCGTGTCTGATGCTCCGGGAATGTTTTTGCCTGGCATCGCCATCCCCCTCCCCAGCTTCCCTGCCCAGCCCCTTCCTCCCCCCCGCTTTCCGCCACATAATGAGTTTGATAAGAAATTGTCTTGTTAACAGGATTAGCCATGGAAATCTCTAGTCCCCTCCTATTCATTTTGTAATGCTCTTCATCCTGTTCTGTAATTTTCTGCTGGTATTAGGCGGCTCCGGACCACCTCGGGAGATTAATTCCTCCTCCTTTGGCACTGTCAGCGTGGCTGGTGACAGAGGGCTGCTCCATGGGCTGCTCTGTGGCCCCCACCCAGGGGATTCCTCCTCCTCCTCCTCCTCCTCCGTGCTCTGGTTCAGTGAAAGTGTGTCATTCCCAAAATCGCTTACGCAAACAAACCGAAGTGTCCCCAAACACTGCTGGGTTTCAGTGCCAAGCGCTCCGGTGACTCAGAGGTGGATTAAAACCCAGAGAGGCAAACTGTGCTCTCCCTCATACTCGTGTGAATCCATTTCCGTGGGCAGCGTAATTCCGGATTTACTTCTAGGAACATGACTTGCAAGACTGGCCCTTGGGTAAATAATGACTCTTGATTTAATAACTCCTGCCAGCCCTGCAGGATACCTCACTTCCGAGGGAGCTAATAGAGAGAGATCTTTCCTAACATCTGTTTTCCCAATTTTGCCGACTCGTGAGCCTGGATCTGGGAAGCAGCATCCAGGCAGCAAGAACTGCCCACTGCCAGTGAGTGCAGTGAGGATGGAGAACATCTGGAAACACGGTGCTCCCGGTGCTCCACTTGAGCCACGTGCTGGCTGCTCACACCCTGATGCGGGGAGCAGGATTGGCAGCGCCAGCTCCTGATTGTGCCCATCCCATATTTCTTCTGGTACATGTTTTCCTAATCCCTGACAAGAACATCCCTGGTTTTGCTGGAAAACCTCTCCACTGCTGCAGTCAGTGTCCAGTGTCCTGGGCACCCCCCAGGGCAGGGTGACGATGTTCAGTGACGTGTCCCTGGCTGCCATCCTGTTGCAAAAATTTGCTGCTCAGAAATCCCCTCCAGAGTTTCCTTTTGGATTTGTTGGCTTGTGAGATCCCCGGAGCACCAGGAGTGGGGACCTGGCACAGCAGCTGCCGGGCAGCAGTGTGACAGGCAGGTGACAGTGACACCCTCCTTGTAAACCTTTCCTGCTTTTTGCTTCTCTCTCTTGTTTCATGTCTCCCTCTCAGAAAAGCCATTTAAATGTAATTCTGTTCTTAAACCCTCTCCCTCATGCATGCCTAATGAACAGCAGGCAGAGGTGCCGGAAATGGGCCCGAGTGGGATTCAATCTCGCCGAGTGTCGACAAGTCATTTGGAAGGAGCCCTGGGAGCGCGCCCAGTTTTATTACAGCGTAATTAGAAATAAAATCTTGTTGCAGGAGGAGAATGAGAGATAGGTGTTAATCCTGTAACGGGAGGAGATGGAGCCATGCTTATAAAGGAGATTAGGGAGGGGAGGTGGAAAGCCCGTCACAGCTCCCCGATTTCCACCCCTCCTCTGCTGTTTCCCCTGCTCTGGCTCCAGCAGACGCCGTCAGGTCCTTTTGTTGGGAAAAGGGCCACTGCTCCTGGAGGAGGAGGATGAGGAGGTGAGGAGCAGCCCCTTGCTGCAAAGCCCAAGCTGCTGGCTCAGCTGGCGCCAGTGGCATTACAAATGCCCATGACTCTTCCAGGTGGGAACCTTTGGCTGAGCTCACAGCTCTGCTGCCCTGGCTCTGCGGGAGAGCTCTGCTGCCTTTGGAAGGGCTGGGAGCAGCGACGGCCCTACAGCTCCCCTGGGATCCCCACGGCAGGCAAACACGTAAATAAATCTGTCAGATTTGTGCAGGTCCTATGAAATTTGCATTGGGCTCGAGTTACGGCTCCTCTTTAACATCTCCACGAGGGAGGGATGGATGGAGCTTTAATCTCAGTGCCCGGTCCAGGCCCCCTCTGCTCTCAGCATTTGCTGTGGCACGAGCTGGGCTCAGCCTGCTGAGATGAAAGGCAGCTTTAGTGTGCAGCCACTGACACCAGTCTGCCCCTGTGCCCCATGTCCCCTGCCCCACTGGGGGCTGTGTCCCAGGGCTCCAGCTGTCCCAGGGAGGGAGGCGGCGATCGGTACCATGGGGCGGGCAGGAGTTTCCACCCTGGTTGGGTTTTCTGTGGATGTTCCTTGTCCCCAGGCGAGCTCCATGCCGGGCAAATGGCATCCTGGAACAGCAGCCACAGCAGAAAAGTGCCGCTGTGGCAGTGCTGGAAAATTACAGGCTTTGCTCTTTGGGGCTTCCCCCTCCGTGCCTTCCCCTCGGGAGGCATTTGTCACTTTAAACGTGGCCAGAAATAGCACCAAACTGTTATTGGATTTGTCCAGGATCCTTGGGATGCACATGCTCCGAGTATGGCTAATTCATAAATGCTGGCACCTATTGATTCTCCAGCAGTACCAGGGGAAAGTTATCTCATTAGTCTTATGAACTATAAAATGTGCTCCCTCCTGAAGCCCTGACCCCGCTGTTTTGATAAATCTATATTGGATAGAGCAGGAGCTGGTAACCTGCATCGACTGTAATCTTTCTCTTGGAATTGGGAGGCCCTTGGGAATGATGTGGGGTTTCAGGACCACCGCTGGCAGCTGGATGCGGGAGAGGTGGGTGTGTGTACTCAGCGAGACTGTGCAGGAGAGCCCCCCTCTCACCCTTGTGCTTTTCCCCAGGTGCGGGGCGAGCTCCTGGGAATTTAGGTAGAATTGGGCTCATGGTGGGCTCTTGGCTGTGTTTGATTTGAGGGCTTAGGTGAGGTTTCTCCAAAGGCAGCAGCTTAAGTCTAGTCGGAAGAGTTATTAGAGACACATCGCTCCAGCCTGGCCACGGATGTGCTTAATCCTCTGCTTCCTGTAAAGCTTTTCCACCTCCTGGCAGGTAGAAAGATCTGATTGTGCTCGGCGACCTTCGACGTTAATCTGCCTGGCAAACTCAGCAATAAGTCACTTGGGTGAGGTCTGTCAGAGCCGCTTACATTGGTTACTGCCCCGCATCCTTCCTGAACCAGCAGAACGTTCCTCGACAGAGCCACTTGTCCCTTCCCAGAAAAAAACCCAAAGGGAGCTGTGCTGTCAGCTTGGGTGGATCTCACACGTGATGGAACAGTGTCACCACACCGTGCAAGGGGCAGATGCCTCCTATCACTGCACGGTGGCGACGTGGATCCTAAACTTGCAGGATTTCTGCCCGTTCCTGTCCCGGGGGGGGTTGTTATGGCTGGAGCCCCATCCCAGAGCCTGGATCGCGGGCACAAAGCTGTTTCCAGCCCAGAGCACAGCAGCACAGGGCTGTGGATCCCCAGGCACGGCCGCGTGTGAGGGTGTGGGCTGGGGCTGCCAGCACATCGCAAAATACAGCCCCGTTACCGTGGAAACCGGCTCCCCCCATCTCAAATTCCAGTGCAGCCAATGTTCTCCGCTTACTGGTTTGATGGGAGATGAAAAATTAATGTTTGATTTGCATGTTATTGCAGTGCTGTGGGACCACTCCCTCTGCCCTTCCGCGGGGGTTGTACGGATCCCCGGCGGCTCCCGCACCCCTGCTCCCAGCTGCAGACTGGAGCGGGGCATGTGCTGCCATGCTGGTGTTGGCGTGCCGTGGCACGGAGGTTTGGGCTGAGGTTCTGGCTGGTGAACCCCAGAACCCTCCAAGCAGGGATGGAGTCACAGGGGTGTTGCTGGAGATATGGGGATGGCAGCTCCTGCACCCTGTGGGGAGCCCCGCTCACGCTCCCGCTGCTTCCAAGGAGGATCAGCACAGGGTGCCAGCCTGATGAGTGCCTGTGCCTCATTTAGCTGGAGTTGACTGCCATTATGATTAATTATTTGCTGTTTCTTTGCTGTTTGGAGTCACTCACTCTTTGTATCAGGCAGTTGGAGTCAAACATGCACATCTGGCTGAGCCACAGCTGGAATGGGTAACGCCAGCACAGCTCGGCACTGCCGTTGCCTTGGCTGTGGTTCCCTGGGTGAGGATCCCTGTTTTCTGCTGTCTGTCACCTGCAGCACTTGCAGGGAATTGGGTCTGGGGTCCTGCCCAGCGTGTGGGTGCCAGAGTGCTCTGGGAACATCTGCTTCTTGTCCTTTGTCATTCGTGCTTATTCTGCAGTTCTGAGTTTGACCATGGAGCTTCCTTCTTGCCTGAATTGAGAATATCCAGGTGCTTCCAAAAGGTGCTGGAAGTAAAAACAGTTGTTTGGTCTCATCAGCTAGATCCTGGCTTAGCAGGCATTGTGCAGGACTTGAGGGAGCCATTTGCAGATGTTGCTGATTTACAGGCTGAGTTTAAAGGTTTTCACTCTGAGCATTCAGCTGCACTAAATTACCTTCTGCAGTCGTGGGGTTTGGTAGGGGGTGGTTTGGCTGGCAGCACGCTGCAGCCGAGCAGATGGAGCATCCCATCCCAGCTGGGACTCGTGCTGGAATAAACCCCAAAGCCCCACAGAGCTGGGGGTGAAAGCCTTGCTGGCACGGAGGGGCAGGGCAAAGTGCTTTCCAGGTGGGTAGAGACTCTCCAGAGCCTCGGCTTATCCTGCTCTCCATGTAGCCACTACACAGCCTTTCTATTTGTGTTAATTACTGCTATAATTCATGATGAATTGCAGGGGTCAGGAGCCAGCCAAAGACTCCTTTCCCCTGCGCCAGGCTCCAAAACCTGCTGGCCGGAGGGGGCTGTGCCGGGGCTGTGCTGCCCTGGCTGCTCTCACACCACCCTCCCCCCGGGGCCCAAACATCAGCTCAAGCCCTTATTTGTTTTCACATGATTCTAAGTAAGTTAAGCTAATTATTAACTCAGCGGGACGATTTCACTTTTAATTGCTGCGTTGCCATGGAGCGTGTGGCACCGGCGGAGCAGCGCGCGCCGGAGCTCTGTGCCATACGCTCTGCTCACCCTCTGCAGCCGTGGCCTGCCTGGATCCGAGCCCTGGGAGTGCAGGTGTGTGTAGAGACACCCCAAAGCCACCTTGACACCTGGGCAGGTGTGTGTGCTTGGCGGGGTGAGTGATGGAGGGAGGCCGTGCCCACAAACACGGGGGCTGCTGTTGAACACACAGAGTTGCTGTTGCTCACGCGACTTCACCAGCCCGCCTGAAACTTCAGCCAGAGCTGCACCCCGATGTGGTGGAGGTGTAGGGAGGTGGAAGAAGGTCCCTCTTTCTGTCACAGCTCTGGTGCCAGCCCAGAGTGCAGGGGTTCTGCCTGACCCGGGTGCTCAGCCTGGGGCCAGGGGTGGCTCGCTCACTCTTCTCCTCCCTTTCTGTTTCCAGAAAATAGGTTTTTTATTACTTCTTATGGAGGTTTGTACATATCGGACGTGCAGAAGGAAGATGCCTTGTCCACCTACAGGTGTATCACCAAGCACAAGTACAGCGGGGAGACGCGGCAGAGCAACGGCGCCCGGCTCTCCGTCTCAGGTGAGCGGTGGGGCTGCCAGTGCGGGCGAGGGGCGGCTCCTGTGCCCGGGAGGGGCCCAGCCCTGCCCAATGTCCACTCCCCTCCTTGCCTGCCCACAGCAGTGCCATCCTGCGCGGTGAGCGATGGCACCGCCCCCTCGGGTCCCCGCAGCGAGGGGACATCCCGGCGGGGGTCGGGAGGTCCCGTGGGGGCCGCGCAGGGGTTGGCCGTGCCCGGGCGGTGCCCCCCGGCACGCAGCCCCCCGAGCCGGGCGCGGCGGTGGCGGTGGCAGTGCCGCGCGTCACCCCGGGCGGGAGGCGACGGGGCGCGCGGCGATGCGATGTGACAGCCCGCGATGTGAGCAGCCTGACGCGATGTGACGAACATGCAAGCGATACTGCGGCGCAGGCAGTGCAGTCCGGAGTGCCGGGTGTCTCGGGGCGCTCCCGGCTCCGCTGGCTGCCCAAATTACTCCGCTTGGGAGGGAGGGAGGGAGTTCGCCCGACTCGCAGCCGCGGCGCCGCTCCCCCGCTCGGCGCGGCGCTCCCGCTCCCTGCCATATGCTCTTCCCATCCTCGGGTGCTCCCGCACCGGCTCCGCGAATTAACCCCCCCGAGGGCGGGGAAGAGATGCAGGGCTTGCCTAATCCCGCGTCCCAGCCGTGCCCGTCCTGCCACGCGTCCCAGAGGGGCGTGGGCGTCGCCGGGTGTCTCATCCCCAATCCGCGCGCTTCGATCTGGCCCGGTCCCCTCCTGGTCGCTGTCATTATTTACACGTCACGGCGTTTTACTTCTGCTTGGGAGTAATGAAAGAGGTTTCTTTCCCCTGGAATTTAATTTCACGCCTGAGACTTAGTGATTAATTTTCTCCTTTCCCAGCTGCCTGATGGGCCCTTTTGCTTGTAAATTTTGAAATGTGCCACAGAATTTGTGTATTTTGCACCAATTAGGTGTCACCTTGAGTAATTCCTCTTGTGCTGAGTTTATTCCTCTCATCAGCTACTTAAGATGTGTTTTCCCTCCCACCTCCCCACCTGCCTGTTGTCCTGGCTGCCAAAGGCTGTGCTGGCCGGGTGGGACAGGGCACCCCATGCCCAGCAAGGATAATGGGGTGCATCCTGGGCTCCTGCATGGAAGAGCCACCCGCTCGTGAGAATGAGGAGAGCCAGTCTCTCATGGCTGGTACTGACTGGCTGCAGTGGCACCGGTGTCCCTGAAGCACCTCACCTCCTCCTCCTCTTCCCCGGGTGAGCCCAATTCCTCTCCCAACCCAGACCCGGCAGAGTCCATTCCCACGATGTTAGACAGCTTCCAGTCCAGGGAGGTGAAGGCGGGCCGGCTGGTGGAGCTGCCCTGCATCGCCTCGGGCTACCCCAACCCGGCCGTGCGGTGGATCAAGGACGGGCGGCCGCTCCCCGCCGACAGCCGCTGGACCAAGCGCATCACGGGGCTGACCATCAGCGACCTGCGCGTGGAGGACAGCGGCACCTACATCTGCGAGGTGACCAACACCTTCGGCTCCGCAGAGGTCACGGGGACCCTCACGGTCATAGGTGAGAGCCGGCGGGGAGGAGAGGTGTGGGGCTTAGTCCTGCTGCCTTCTGACACCTAAAGCCTTTAGCGACACAAAGCTTTAGGGGTTTATACAGCTGTATAAACAACAGCCTTGTATTTTGGCACAGTGTTTTGCTCGCTGGAAGCCACTGTCTTGCACGTGTCCGACGTGTTGGGTGCCTCTGTGCTTTGCTGTGTTGATTTACATAAAATTTATGTTGATTTACATAAAATAAGCTCTAGCCAAACAGTAAATACCATCTGGGCAGGCCAAGTATTTATCACGTGCTGTTTTCCTGGGGGTTCCTCCTGTCACCGGGATCCTGGCAGTACAAGAGCCACTGTGCCTGCCTCACCTGGAGCAGCACTGCTGAGCACGGCGCCAGCCAGGCACCATCAACCTGCTGGGAGCCAGCCTGGTGTGTCCCCAGCACAGCACTGTCCCTGTCACACAGATCACATCTTCTTCCAGCCATCCTGCCACCTCCCCACAGTACCCCCGCCGGGGGCCTGGGGCTGACATTGAAAGCAGGGGCTGTCAGCAACGAGGACGGTGGCAGGGCCACCTGCCTTATTGTGCGGTGACATTTAACGTGCAGCCGGGCTGGCGCTCCCGGGGCAGGCAGAGCGGAGGGAGCACAGCAGGGATGAGCTGCCTCCCGCTGCCCTGCCCGGCACCACCAACGCCTCGCCGCTCTCCCCTCTCTCACAGACCCTCTGCGTGTGACCCTCACACCAAAGAAGCTCAAAACAGGCATCGGCAGCACCGTCATCCTCTCTTGTGCCCTCAGCGGGTCCCCCGAGTACGTCATCCGCTGGTACCGCAACACGGACCTGGTGGCGGTGGATGACTACATCTCCATCCGGGGCATCAGCAACGAGACCCTCCTCATCACGGCCGCCCAGAAGAGCCACTCCGGGGCCTACCAGTGCTTCGCCACCCGCAAGTCCCAGACGGCACAGGACTTCTCCATCATCACGCTGGAGGGTGAGCTGGCTTCCTGGGCTGGGGGCTTCTTCCTCTGCCCCTCTCTGAGGGGATGCTTTGTGCATGGCTGGGGGGCAGGGACACCCACTGGGGTGGGGGTCCTGAGGCTGCTGCCAGCCTGTTCCTGCGCTCTGTGTGGTGCCTGCAGGGGCACAGCACGGCTGGGACAGGGAAGGACCAAAATAAGTGTTGACTTGCCATCCCCAGCCTCTGGGCACCTCATTCAGCAGGCAGCCCTCCCCGATCCAGCTCACCGAGTGTTGGACAAGGGATGGACTCTGCCAAGGGAGGTGTCCCCTCAAGCTGACACTTGTATCAGCCACCATGTCCCCTCACCCCTGTCTGCATCTCCCTGCCACTGGGACGCCAGCATGGCCATGTGTGTGTCACCAGCTGGGCTCCTGTCCCAGCCTAGCCTGGGGTGGGGGCTCAGTGCCATCCTGCCGGCGGGTGACTGCTGCTGCCTGTGGCTGCCGCTCCCTGACCCCTGTCCCGCTGGGTGCCCCCCAGATGGGACCCCCCGCATCGTCTCCTCCTTCAGCGAGAAGGTGGTCAACCCCGGGGAGCAGTTCTCCCTGATGTGTGCCGCCAAGGGGGCCCCACCGCCCACCGTCACCTGGGCGCTGGACGACGAGCCCATCCCGCGGGACAGCGGGCACCGCTCCAACCAGTACACCATGTCCGACGGCACCACCGTGAGCCACATGAACGTCACCAGCCCGCAGATCAAGGATGGCGGCGTGTACCGGTGCACCGCGCGGAACTCGGTGGGCAGCGCCGAATACCAAGCGCGAATAAACGTAAGAGGTGCCTGTCTACTTTTAAATATCAGAATAGGACTTTTACTGGGCTTTTTGGTTATGTTCTGTTCCCCGGCTGATCGTTCCTCCTCACCTCTCCCTCTTGGTCCCGGCCGTGTGGGTGTCCCTGGCTACTGAGCCTAATTCCCTGAGCCCTGCCCCGCTCCTCGCACACCTGCAGCGTTGAGCCTCTCTGATGCTTAAAACAGGGAGTTTAACAAAGTGGAAAGCAATTCCAGAGGCTTGGAGAACTGGAGCTTGGCTTTGCAGGAGGCAAAGGGCAGTACTGTCCACACTGGGGTCCATTCTCACCCTGCCAAGCCTTGCCTTGGGTCTGCACAGGGCGGACAGGCTCCTCCAGAGGGACCCCACGTGTGGAGAAGGAGGTGGCAGGCACAGAAATGTCCCAAGTCCCCCGTGCTCTCCCAGCCGCCCCTGTTCCCTACAGGAGCCCCATTCCTTGGCAGCCACCACACCCGGCGGCACTGGGAGCTCCGTGACAAACGATGATGAGGCAGCACATGAAATCGTGGAAAATGAGCTTTGATTTGTCATGTCTGTATTTTCTTTGTCTGCTAAAAGCCATGGCCGCGTTAATCACCGTGTTATTACGGCTGCAGCGCGTTGCTCGGTGTGTTCCGGGGAGCGCTCTCAGGCACAGGGTATGGTGTAAGCCCCTGCCCATTAATAATCCCCAATTAAAGCTCCCAGGCTTACAGGTGGGAGTGAGACAAGATAAGGGAGCGTTTATTTGTCTGCTGAGAATGAGGGTTGAAGGGCTGTGTTTGTCTGTGTCTCAGGTTTGAAATGGATCTAGTGGCTTTTTGGCTGGGATCCCAGGAGAGTTGGAATTTTGCTGCCGTTTACTGCTGAATTTGGAGGAAGTTCATCCCTCAGCCAGGAGAAGCCAGAGCAGCGTTTTCAATGAGGATGTTCCCTTGTCTCCCTTTTCCCACTCTCTCAGCTCTTGATGGGCTGTCACTAGATAAGACTCGGGTTTCTTTTTCAGTGGCACAGAGCATGTCCCTCAGACAGGCCTGAGACATGGTTACAGAGCAAGATGCTAATTCTTTTCCTCCTGCTCCTTCTCTTAACATGTCCTAGAATGAGAAACACTGTCCATCTGCTGATCCTGAGTGTCTGTTAAGCTGTTATCCTGCTACACCCTTAGGACGAGGAGTCAAGACAGGGTTAATCTTTAGATTACTTTGCTATTTTATGCAGTGGCTGGGAGAACAATGTAATTATTGATGCATGAAACCTCTCATTTAAAGGCTCACCTGCAGCATTCTCCCAGTCCTTAGGCAGCTCCAAACCCCACAGAAACTGGTGGCTACCTGGCTTTTCAATGACACCCGGGCTGGCAGTGGGGGGCGCAGAGAGGTGGGGTTTAAGGAGGTGAAGTGTCTTTGCCAGTGCAAGTCAGGTTCCCATAGCAGCTCTTGCCAAGGATTTTTGGCACAGTGCAGGCAGCTTCCTTTTGAGAGAGGCAGAGAGAGGCTGTGATGGTGGGGGAGCTCTCCCCATGTCTCCCATATCTCTGGTGCTGCCAGAGGAGCCAGGTGGAGGCATCCTGGGCAGTCACAGTGCCCAGTGCAGAAACAGGGACACCATCCAACCTCTTCTAACAGATAGCAGCGGTGTGTGGGCTCAGCTTCGCCAGCACTGGGGTGGGATTTGCGGTTCCAAGTGTGACAGTGACCCAGGAGCACAGTCCTGTTGGTAGGTGAGGGACAGTAGCTGTAGGTGGAGGTGGCAGCCGAGGAGCAGCTGTCCCCACATGCGCTGAGAGGAGCCCGTGCTGCCTCCTCACCTGAGCCAGGCTGGCTCCCGGCTGTCCTGGTCACCTCCTCTGCCTGTGAAGCTCGCTCCGGAATAGCAGCAGATCTGCATGCAAGCAAACAGCCCTTCGGAATTAACCTAGCCTGCCTCTTCCTTCCTCCCGAATATGTAGGTCCCCCGAGCATCCGCGCCATGAAGAACATAACAGCGGTCGCGGGTAGGGACACTTTCATCAACTGCAGGGTCATTGGGTACCCCTATTACTCCATCAAGTGGTACAAGGACTCTCTGCTGCTGCCCGATAACCACCGCCAAGTGGTCTTTGAGAACGGGACGCTGAAGCTGATGGACGTCCAGAAAGGCATGGATGAGGGAGAGTATCTGTGCAGCGTCCTGATCCAGCCCCAGCTCTCCATCAGCCAGAGCGTCCACGTCACCGTCAAAGGTGAGAGCGTGGGGAGGCTTCCCCTGGATGGGAGGGAGAGCTCCTCCAGGTTGTGTTTGGGATCTCCCTGCAACGGGATGGAGGCAGAGGAGCACCACATAGGGAGCTCCATGGCCAGATGGTGGCTGTGCTCTGTAGTCACCATGCATGGGAGCTCAGCTCAGCCCTTGGAGCTGGCTTGGCTACCTGGTCCTGCCTGCCGCCGGCAGCTGCCCCGAGCCATGCCGTATCCATTTCCCCTTACAAGTGATGGAGCAAGGATTTATGGTGTAAACATAACGTATTAAAACATCTAACCTTTGCTTGGATCACCTTCACCGATGTTTTTCTGTGTGTGCTAGCTTTTAAAAAAATAATACTCTCAGTCTTCCGAGCACACAGAACATCTTAAAAGCTTCTCCAGGCCATCAATTATTCAGCCCCATTGAGGGAGCTATCAGTCCTAATGAATTGAGCTGGATGCATTCCCTCCCAGTGACTGGCTGAGATTGTGCTGGGAGCGCACGGTGCTCCCGGATCTCCCATCCTCAGGAGTTGTCGGGTCGCCTCCGCCCATCGCCAGCTCAGTGTTTGCAGTAAATCATTCAGACAAACACGGCGGCGCTGGGGACAGAGCTGGCCAATTGTCATCCTGCCTCTCACCCAGCGGGGAATTCGTGCACTGGATTTACTCTGATCCCCCTCCCTCCCCTCCCAGCCACCATTTTCTTATTAGGAATCAGGTTAGCGAGAGAGCGCATCAAGCTGATTAGAGATGCTACCACTTGATTAGCTAATGCTCTTCTCCACGGCTTCCAAAGGGCAGAGGAGGCTCTGGATAACCTGTCTAAGGGCAGTGCGGGGAGGTGTTCTTGCCCCTGGGGTCTGCAGGGCTTGGCCAGCCCTGCATTCCTCACCTCACAGAAATCCCTGTCCATGTGGAGCCCCAGGGCTTGGAAAGAGTCCAGAGATGCTTGGTCTTACCTTGGGACAACTGGAACAGGCAGGGCTGAAGTGGGGAGACCATCTCAGGATGTTTGTGAAAGTTATAGTGGGGTTCACTGGAGGGGTGCAGGATGCTCAAGTTCAGCTGAGGATCTGTGTATCCTGGGAAGCCACCGCTACTGAACCCTTCCCAAAGTGGATTTACTGCCTCGGTTAGTGGCTGGTGGTGGGCTGAGGAAGGTGAGCGGGCGGGAGCGTGGTGCAGCACGGGCCAGACGTCTTCATTCTGCTGCTAAAATTTACACCAGCCCCGCTGGCTGAATTCCTCATTTCCTCCGGCCCTTGGATAAAAGACCTGTGGAAAAGAATAGCAAAGGTCCTAGAAGACAGTCAGAGAGTGAATAAACATAACTGTGTAGCACAAGGAGCGCAGGGTGGCGTGGAGCACCATAAAGCTTTTATGGCCCCAAGTGCCTGGAGACCACATGAAATGCCACCAGTGAGTTATGCAGGTCCTTGGGGTCACACAGCAGTAAAAGCTTTACAATTCCCTCTGGCACTGCTCCCCCCAGGAACAGCGATGTGCAGGCATCACCCTGCATGTGAGGCATCACCCCCATCTCGTGCTGAGGGAAGCTCCTGCCCAGGTGCAGCTGCTGCTGCTTCGCCAGGGAAGCCCAGGATCCCAGTTTTAAACCTCCCTGCTGCATGGGGCTTTGCTGCTTGGGGGTGCTGCTGGGGCCTTTTCCCTGCGCTTCCCCAGCAGCACAATCCAAATCCAGCCTCCTCCAAGGTGCCCTGGCAGCTCCTTGTTCCCACAGACATCTTCGAAGGTTCTAATTAATCCCGTGTGAGCTGGTGCTGTCCTGGGGCTCCCACACAGCTCTGCTCGGTTGGCTGCAGCATTTTGGGGAGCGCGGGGCTGACATGGTGCCAGGGCACTGTGGGGTGATGCCTCACCCCACGGGTAGGCAGAGGCTGTTCTCTGGGGTGCGCTCTGGACTGGAGCTGCTGGGATGCGCTCTGCGGTGGCACCAAGGGCAGGGTCCTCCAGGCTGTGTCCAAGCGAGAGCCTGGAAGCTCTGGAGAAAGGAAAATCGCAGCAGGGAGCAATCTGGGAAGGAGAGGAGAGTTGTGAGCTCTGTTTGTGGGAAGCTGGAGCAGGGAAAGCTCGTCTGTCAGCCAGAGGGGCGTGTTTGGAGAGGCGCGGATCCACAAGCCCATCCCCGCTCTGCAATAGACTGCAGTGCATTCCCAATTAATTATTCATTAATTATGGAAAACAGGCAGCACTGGCTCCATGGTTCCAGCAGCTCAAGCCACGTCGTTGTAGCCAGCAGAGGGACAGGCCAGCCCTGCCTGTACCTGCCTGCCTGGTGGCGGTGGCTCACACCTGGGGGACAGTGACAGCCCCTGCTTGCCTGTGCTCTGACCAGGCAGTGGTGCCAAGACCTGAGTGATGGGATGGACACAGGGTGGAGGTGGGAGCCCAGGGAAGTGCTGGGGGTACAGGGAGCTGCCCCTGTGCCTGCCTGAGAGGGCAGCTCCCTACAGCCGAAGGGACAATTGGCAGCCTGCTAATTTAATTATGGAGACTGCAGAACGAGAATCTCATCTACCAGGTGCTGAGCCTTGTTAAGCTAATTGTCTCCCTCTCTCCGCTTTCTTCCCCCTCCCACATTGCCAGAGATGCTGCAGTTGCCTAATTAAGTTATCAGAAAGATAATGGCTGGTTCTGAATCCAGCACCTTTAAGAAAAGCATCCATCTAATAATGGCTTTTCTGGGAGCGGATAAATGCTGAGGTGGAATTTTGGGTGGCACGTGCTGGGGGTGGCCAGGGCTTTCCCCAGTGCAGGGTCAGCGTTTCTCTGTCCTGCTCCCAGCAGGGTGGCCCTGCCAGGTGGGAGAAGTCTGCCTGCTGCTCTCTGCTTGATGGCACCTCCCGCTGTCCCCTGGCCTTGGTCCTGGCGGAATCGAAAGCCTGTCTTAATTTCTCCTCCTGGGATAGCACCTTCCCCAAGCCCCACTGCCGCCCATCCCCACCGAAGGAAGGCTTTCCTGGAATGGGCACTCAGCATTCTCTGCCTCTCCCCTCGACAGTCCCTCCGCTGATCCAGCCCTTCGAGTTCCCACCTGCCTCCATTGGACAGCTCCTCTACATCCCCTGCGTGGTCTCCTCCGGGGACATGCCCATCCACATCACCTGGAGGAAGGACGGGCACGTCATCCTCTCCGGCTCTGGGGTCACCATCGAGAGCAAGGAGTTCATGAGCTCCCTGCAGATCTCCAGTGTCTCCCTCAAGCACAACGGGAACTACACCTGCATCGCCAGCAACGACGCCGCCACCGTCAGCCGGGAGCGGCAGCTCATCGTACGGGGTGAGCCTGGGGGTGACCCAGCCCTGCACCTCTCCTGTCCTGCTGGGAGAGGGAGGGAGGGCAGCACGACGGGGAGCAGAGGGAACTTGGGAGGGTGAGGAGCAAGGCTGAGCCACGGCACCGCCATGCCCACGGGCAGTGGGGAGTTGTGGGGATCTGATGGGGATTTTCCTGCAGTGACCGTCTTTTCTCCCAAACTCCTCAGTGCCGCCTCGTTTTGTGGTCCAACCCAACAACCAAGATGGCATTTATGGTAAAGCTGGGGTGCTGAACTGCTCCGTTGATGGGTACCCCCCTCCGAAAGTCATGTGGAAACACGCCAAAGGTAGGGATGGGTCACCAGGTGGGGTGGGGATGTCACCAGGGACTGGAGAGAGTCCCTTGGGCAGAGCCACCCCAGCTCTGAGTCTCACAAGTGCCTCTCTGCCTCAGCTGAGTTCTGTGTCTCTGTGTTCCCTCCTAGGAAGTGGCAACCCCCAGCAGTACCACCCCATCCCCCTGACGGGCCGCATCCAGATCCTGCCCAACAGCTCCCTGCTCATCCGCCACGTGCTGGAGGAGGACATCGGCTACTACCTCTGCCAGGCCAGCAACGGCGTGGGCACCGACATCAGCAAGTCCATGTTCCTCACCGTCAAGAGTAAGCACCGGGGGCTGTGCCGCGGGGCATCGTCACGGGGACAGGGACCTGCTCCTGGCACGGCCACGGCGCTGACCGGGGGAGCAGAGCTGGGCATGGTGAGGGTGGCTGTGGGACGTGGGGTCAGCAGCAGAGCCTGGTCTGGTGCAGTTTCCTTCTCTGTTCTGAGGGTTCCAACCGCAGCAGCCGCGCTCCGGCCTCGGCTCCGCGCATCCCCACGATCGATGCGCAGGGCATGGGAGGGCATTGATTCCTCCCCTCCAGGGACCCGCTTCCCTTTTGCTATTAAACACACTTTGTCTTTAATAAAACCAAGCAATCAATCTACATCATCCAGGAGGAAAGGAAATAGCTGGGCTGCTTTGACAGAGATGGGCTGGGAAGTGTTGTTAGACACCGTGTTTGAACTGTGTGTGTTATTGGATTGCTCTCCCGTTGCTATCAGCAGAATGTATAATTGCCAGCTCCGTGTTATTTATTGGGCTCGTTGCTGCCGGGAGCATTCAGACCTCCAAAAGGAGGTGGTGGAGGGGGTCCAGCCCCATTGCGTTCCCTCCTGTGTGTCTCCAGGAGGGACTGGGGTTGGGACCGGGCTCAGAAAGACTAAACTTTGCCCTCCCCATGCCAGGGGAGGCAGCAAGTGTGCTGTGCCAGAGGGGTTGGAGGCTGCAGGAGAAGCCATGGGAGCCACCACCCCCTGGTTTTCCAGGGGGTGGGCACAGGGGATGTGCAGCCCTCTCCGGTCACCACCATGCCCCGGCCTCCCCACCCCAGCCTGGTGCTTTCTCTCCTGACACCGGCAGCTGTTTCTCTGGGGGGCTTCTCCCCTCCCCACCCAGCCTCTGCCTTCCCAGGTTCCCGTTTCCCTCCCTGTCAGCTGTTTAATTTATCCCTCCGACTGATGAATCAAACCCGGCGACTTCAAACAAGGCACTTCAATGAGGTGCAGGTACAAAGTCGAGGCGATTAATCCCGAGTGAGCGTGCCAAGTCTGGGAGCCCGAACTGGTGCCGTGTCCCTGCCATCTCCTGTAATTGCATCCCAGGACAGGTTGCTTGCTGACTTGAATAGCACATAACCTTATTATGCGAGTGCTTTTGCATCTCCCGGAGCCCTCGCTGCCTTTGAAAAGGTTTGGATGAATAGGTAGACGAAGCGCCACAGCCAATTAAGCATTAGATGGGCTCTTTGTTTTGTTTCATTTTGGGGTTTTTGTTTGTTTAGTGAAATGTCAGCCCAATTAAAGGGAGATCAGCACTGGCTTTCCCTGAAAGTCAGGCTGCTGCGGACTGAGTTAAATGAGAGTTAATCAGAGCCCAAACAAAGCGTGCTGGCAGTCAGCAGGGGAGAGGGGAGTGCCACAGCCAGCTGGTGTCACATATCCCCTGCCCTGATACCACAGCGAGGGGCTCCAGGGGCGAGTTGGGACAGCCAGGTAACACACTGGACAGTGTGTGCTGTCCTGGCCGAGCTCCATGCACTTGGCAGAGCCAGGGGCAGCTGGATGCTGCTTTTGTCAGGAGGTGGGCGAGAAAAGCCACCAGATTTGCTTGGGGAATGTGACCCATGGGGTTGAGGCTTTCCTATCCCTGGGCTCCCACAGCACGGCAGCCTGTCCTTCCCTGCCCAGGAGGGAACTCGCCAGCATCCAGGCGGGTGCAGTGTGGAGTGCAAGGTGGGGAGTGCTGGAGTATCCGAGGGGGCTGGGCTGCTCGCAGGTGAGGGCCCAGCAGCGCGTGAGAAATGCCATTTAGCACATGGCTGCACACCTGCCTGGGTGTCAGAGCGTGTGGGATGGGGACAGCCACGTCCTCGGGGGTCCTGCCGGCTGTGCCGGAGCGGCAGCGCCCCGGGCACTGGGGAGGGGCTCCTCTGCCTGCTCCGTGCCAGCACCTCGATGCCAGGGGTCCGGCCAGGGGCAGGGAGAGGGGTCTCTCTCTGTGGTCGTGGCACAGCCCTGTTTGGAAGTTCGCTGCCACACGGCACGAGCATAACTGATTGCTTCCATGCAATTTGAATTAATCTCATGCTTCAGGTGAAACTCAGCTAATCAGTGTAGAAAGGAAGCTGAGACGGGTGCAATCAAATTAACATCACAGAGCCAGCTCCAAACAAGAAAGAGGGGGGTGAGGGAGGCAGGCACAGCCCTTGTCACCCTTGTCACTGTTCTCATTCAGTTGTCACCAGCGCGCTGCGCAGCGGCTCGTGCCCCAGCCGGGTGTGGGACGGCGGAGCTTGCTGCTGGCTGTCGGCTTCCTTTGTTCCCAGGCTTATCTCTGCCCAGCCAGCGGGACCAGCCTCTGGCTGAGGCCGTGTTAACAAGGCCGTGGGCACAGGGAGAGGTTGGGTGGGTGGGCTGGGCCCTGGTGGGCACAGAATGGAGGGCACAGAAGGCGTTGGAGGTGAGCTCTACTTGAAGGAAGCCTGTCTGCCCAGAGTGCTGGGTGATCTGTGGCTAATGCCGCACAGTTGATGCCCCTGCACCCAGGAAGGGATCAGAGACTGGTCAGGAGCAGCCCCCACCACCCTTGGAGGTCCCTGCAGCCAGTGCCAAGCAAGGTTGTCCCTCTGCAAGCTGCAGGTGTTGGGCACCAATGCCCCAATCTGTGCTATCCTCACAGCTGCTTGGGGTTTTCTTGGGGTTTGTTGTGCTCTTTTCCTGCTCTGGACTACGTGCAGCTCCCTTGGGACCCTGGCAATTGAGAGAAGTTGATATGTTTACATCCAAGGAGCTGCTTTTAATCAAACATCAATAAGTGCGTTTCAGCGAAGCAGAGCCTGAAACGGAGCTCCTCTCCCGGGACCTCTCCTCGCTGGGAAGGGGCCGATGCAGCCAAGGCTGCTGCAGCCCTGGGGGCTGTCCTGCCCCTTCGGCCCCATGGCCACACACCCTCTGTTGCTGCAGTGTCCTCCAGTCTGGGCTGAATGAGGCTGAGTGCAGGGATGACATCCCCAGTGCTCCTGCCTGCCAAATAGCAGGGTGGCCCCTCGATGGTTTTCCATGGCAGGAACTGGGGACAGTGGGCAGGAGCCTGGCAAGGGCTGCCATAGTGCCAGGGCTGGGTGCTGAGCCCCTAACCCAGCTGTGTGTGCCCTTGTGCTGTGCTGTGCAGCCAGCCCTGCTTTGGGGCAGGTGCAGGAGCCCTCGGGGATCCCTGTGCTCTATTCTCACCCCGATGGGACATGGGATGCTGGGGCTGGGACAGTCCTGCCTCTCTCCGGGTGTATCCCTGAGCTGCAGGCAGGCAGAGGTGTCAGAGCATGGGCAGGCAGCTGGGGATGGGACAGAGCAGAGTTAGGAGAAGTCTTGGGGGTGGCCTCGGGGCAGGATTGTCACAGGGGCACCAGGCTGGGCACTGCACTGTCCTGCACCCCACAAACTCCAGCAGCTCCGGAGGAGAGGTTTCCTTCGCTGTTAATTGAATTACATTGCCACAGAAAGCCAAGGAGTCGTAGCTCATTAGAGCCTCTTGTGTCCCATTAGAACAGTGTGTGTTGCCTTTGCGGATTGTCATTATCATACATTACTGCAGGACTCAGCACTGCTGTTTGTTTATGCATTACATTTTTTTCTGCTTACCCAGCCTGCCCTCGGTGCCCTAGCCCGTTCCTCCTGTGTGGTGCCTGCCACAGCCAGCCTGCTGCATGGCACTGGGGTGGCACGAGGGCTTGGCTCTTGGAGCAGAGAAGAGCCAGGCCAGGGATCAGCACAGCATCCTCACAGCATGGATCAGCTATCCCCATCTGTGCTGCACCCACTGCTCGAGCACCTCTGGTTTCTGCACCCCGGCCAGGTGGTGACCACGGCACAGGGTGTCCCCACCAGCCCCATTTGAATATTGGGGTGGCTATGAAAAAAAAATTCATCTCTGGCATCTGCAATGCAAAGGCAGCCTTGCTGATGGGAAATCGCACTCTGTATTCTGCCCAGGTTTATACGAGTGAATTATGCAAATCTGTGATGGAAAACATTCTTCCTCTCATCCTCGGGAGTGTAAAACCTTAGTCAATAATTCATACCCGCACGTCTCAGACTGGAGGCTTTCTCTTCATTATAGTGTGCACTTGGTTATTTGTCTTTCACGTTTTATTGTCTACCCCGGTGTAATGCTATGCATTATAAAATTTATCTGCTTCATTATTTTATGATCCTGAGCTGTATAATGCAGCGAGACGGTTCCGCTTCGGGCTGCGGGGCCTCTTGGTGAGAGCCGCATGCGCCGTGTCCTCGGTGGGTCCGTGGGCTCTGCGGGGCCGGGCAGCCACCGGGTGCACCGGTGACACTTTGCCTCCCCGCAGTCCCGGCCATGATCACCTCCCACCCCAACACCACCATCGCCATCAAGGGCCAGACCAAGGAGCTGAACTGCACGGCGCGGGGCGAGCGGCCCATCATCATCCGCTGGGAGAAGGGGGACACCGTCATCGACCCCGACCGCAACATGCGCTACGCCATCACCACCAAGGACAACGGTGACGAGGTCATCTCCACCCTCAAGGTGAGGGCAGGGGCTCCTGCACCTGCCCAGGCTGCTAGGGTCTTGCTGAGTGTCAGAGGGAAGAGAGGGGGTGCAGGGAGGGTGTGGGTGGTCCCCAGCAGGTGTCACAGAGCCTGGCACTGTGCTGGGCTCCCTGGGTGCAAAGCTGAGCCCAGCGGGGCGGGGTGTTAGGAATCCCATGGGAGGGATTGCAGCTGCAGTGAGTGGCACTGTGGTAGGAGCGGGCAGTGGTGGCAGGGGACAGTGCTGGGGTAGCTCAGTCTGAATTGGCTGCTCTCCCTGCAACGCTGGCAGCTGAAACCAGCCGACCGTGGGGACTCCGTCTTCTTCTCCTGCCACGCCATCAACTCCTACGGCGAGGACAGAGGCTTGATCCAGCTCACTGTCCAAGGTACTGCATCCCCCGTGCGTGAGCCCTGCCGTACAAAGCCTCACTGCGAGGGTCCTCCTGCTCCTGGGGGCCTTCTCTGCCTGTGTCCCTAACCTGTCTGCATGTCCCCAAGAGCCCCCTGACCCGCCGGAGCTGGAGATCCGTGAGGTGAAAGCCCGGAGTATGAATTTGCGATGGACGCAGCGGTTCGACGGCAACAGCATCATCACCGGCTTCGATATCGAGTACAAGAACAAGTCAGGTAGGTGACAGTGATGTCCCCTCCCCATGCCACAGTGGGGCTTGGGGCTGGCCTGCACAGGCAGGTGCGGGACTGCCCCACCGGTGCCTCCAAGGGAATATTCTGCATCCCGGTTCCTTTGATGAAGAAAGGAGAGAGCAGCATTAATGAAATATGGTAATTTCTGTTGGATGGGAGCATTTGAAAGGGAATATTAAAAGAGACAATATTTGCAAAAAGTTGAAGCCCGACTCACAACAGCGAGAGAGGGAAGCAGCACCTCTCCAGGGGTACAAAAGCTGGAGGTGTTTGGGAGCCTCACTTGCCTGAGCACAGCCCCCTTGGCACTGCGGGCCCCGGGACGGGATTCAGGGGCTGACCCTCCTGTCCCGCTCCGCTGCTCTTCCAGATTCCTGGGATTTTAAGCAGTCTACACGCAACATCTCCCCAACCATCAACCAGGCCAACATCGTGGACCTGCACCCCGCCTCCGTGTACAGCATCCGCATGTACTCCTTCAACAAGATCGGGCGCAGCGAGCCCAGCAAGGAGCTCACCATCAGCACCGAGGAAGCAGGTGCTGCTCCTGGTGTGGGTGGTGGGCAGGGGGAACACGGGGGCTGCAGCCTGGGGGGAAGCTGGCAGAGGTACAGCTCTCCTAAAGCCAGGGGTTTTCTTGGTGAGGAGCTCCTGAACCTTCTCAATGCGCTCCTTTGTGTTTGTGTCTCTGCAGCTCCTGATGGCCCTCCCATGGATGTCACCTTGCAGCCGATCACATCCCAGAGCATCCAGGTCACCTGGAAGGTGCGTGAGGCTGGGATCGTGTGTGGGTTTTTTCTGGCCATGGGGGCTTGGCCAAATGCTGTCCCAGCGTGTCCTGAGACCAAGCATGTCCTCAATGTTACTAGAATTGGGAAGAATTCCCCAGGAAAAAGGAAAACCTGGAGGCTGGGCAAGCAGCTCACCTTATTTCACAGGGCTCTTATCAGTCATGTTTTACAACAACCTCATTATCTCATAGGGTGTCCGTGGGGGACTGTGGGGCAGAGAGGATAAATATGTAAAAACTGAGGTGCTGGGTTGCAAAGTGTTTGAGCAGAGATCAATAAAACTTAGAATCGGATTTATTTTTCCAAAGCTGCCTAATGAAAAATAAAATTGATTATAAAGTTAGGACTTGGGAATGAACTGCTAAGTCAATAAATTTAGGGTTCCAGCTTCTCCCCCCCCCTCCCCTTAAGCACTGAAAAACAGATTAATGAAAAGTAAGATTCACTTGAAAGATAAGTCACTTTGTTTTAGGAGTATTTCAGCAAGATGGATCGCCCTGGCATTGTAACATAAATTTGCAATCAACCCTATTGATTTCTTAATGCTTCAGAGAAATATTGTTAAGACTGATCTCAATCTGGCCTTTCAGGCTGCCAGACTTGGGATTTCTCCTGCTCCAGTTGGGGATTGGTGCTGTCCAGGCAGCACTTTTGTCTCTGGTGACTCTGAGGACCTGCTGGACCTTTTTTGTCACTATTTTGCCACTCGGTGAAAAGTGGAGAGGGAAAACAACTTGAAAGTCTTGGGAAAAGCCTCTGGGGAGAGGTGGTTGGGGCAAAGAGCCCTGTGAGCCTCCCACCCCTGTGACACCACTCTGTCCTGCCCTCGTTGTCCCTCAGGCCCCGAAGAAGGAGCTGCAGAACGGGGTGATCCGTGGCTACCAGATTGGCTACCGGGAGAACAGCCCGGGCAGCAACGGGCAGTACAGCATCGTGGAGATGAAGGCCACAGGGGACAGCGAGGTCTACACGCTGGACAACCTCAAGAAGTTTGCGCAGTACGGGGTGGTGGTGCAGGCGTTCAACCGTGCGGGCACGGGGCCCTCGTCCAGCGAGATCAACGCCACCACGCTGGAGGACGGTAAGGACGGCCCAGTGACCAAACCAGGCACTTCTCCTGCTCCCCAGGACCAGGTCTCACCTGGGGGACCCTCAGCTGATCCCCACCTCATCCCAAGCAGGTCTGGAGTGGTGGCTGTGTGTGCCCTCACAGCTCCCTGGGAGCACGGGGGTAGCAGGATGCCCGTGGCACTGGGTTTATGACACAATTAAAGGGTGCAAAGTGGATTTAGACACTGTGGAAGTGCCAGGCAGGTTTCCACTGCGGATGCGGTCACTGACTGCCTCAGTAGTTTTAAAAACAATGAGGAAAAAGTTTTGCAGTGCATTTGCTCAGCAGTTTTTCATACTTAATTAAGGCTCTCGTTAGCCTGTCAAACCGCGATCGTTTCCTGGCTGCATTAGCGCTCCTCCCGGGGTATTCAAGGGCCCCTGTTTTAGCAGTAGTGTCTTTTCCATAATTATATTACCTTCATTTCGTTCAAACGGACTATCTGTATTAGTTTATTATACTCTGTCCCTAATTACATGGTGCTTATATTTTTGCACCTAAGTAATATGAAACAATAATCATTTTCAAAGAGGATCATTATGGTGATGTATTATCGTTTAAATGCTCATAAAAATTAGAGTTACCTCTTGCGGGGCAGTGGGATCTAATTACCTCGCATCCAGCCAGCTCTCTGACTCTCCCCTCGCTGGGAAACATCCTCCCTGTCACCACCAGCACAGGGTTCACACCCACCTCACTGGTCTAGGAGAAGGAAAACTGCATTTTGGAGGCAGAGCACTGCTGGGCAGGACTGGCTGAGGGGTTCCAGCAGCACAGCGGGGTCCATGTGGGTGCAGTCAGGGTGCGTCTGTGGCCACCTTCAGCCTGGCATCTCTATCCTTCTGCTGATTGTCCCCTTCATCCATCCCCTCCCCAGTTCCCAGCCAGCCCCCCGAGAACGTGCGGGCCATTTCCATCACCTCGGACGTGGCCGTGATCTCCTGGTCGGAGCCCCCACGCAGCACCCTCAACGGGGTGCTCAAGGGCTACCGGGTCATCTTCTGGTCCCTCTACATGGACGGAGGTGAGCGCTCAGGGGAGCGGGTGACACGGGGGGCGTGGGGGTGGCACGGGGGGGCTGACAGGGCCTGTCTCCCACAGAGTGGGGCGAGATGCAGAACATCACGACGACGCGGGAGCGAGTGGAGCTGCGGGGCATGGAGAAGTTCACCAACTACAGCGTGCAGGTGCTGGCCTACACCCAGGCGGGCGACGGCGTCCGCAGCAGCGTGCTCTACATCCAGACCAAGGAGGACAGTAAGTGGCACTGCCACCCGCTCGTGCCCGAGGGCTGGAGCGGCTGCCGGGGCACAGGGGAAACCCCCTGTGTACAGCCATGGGCAGGGCATTTCCCTTTCCCTTTTTTTTCTTTTCCTTAAGTGCGGATATTTAAATATTTACACCCCGCCTGCCCTACTTTAATGCCATTAGCTCGCTAGCAGAGCATCCCTGGGCCTGTGTCCTAGGAAGCGCCAGATGCTGGGAGGGAGGCGCAGCTGGGCAGGGCACGGCTGACAGATTAAGGAGATGGCCATTAAAAGCCAATCATGATTTCTAAACCAGAGCTTGGGCTGCAATTAACCCTCCTGCCTCTGGCTCACATGGGGACCAGAGCCACCCATGGAGAGGTGTCCTGCAGGCAGAGCTGTCCCTGCATGTGTGTGACATCACCATTGCAGTGCTTCCCAGGGTGTGCTTGGGATGCCAGCCCCACAGCACGATGCTGCCACATCTCCCAACTGGGCAGACACCTTGGAGACCTCCCAGCACCAGCTCTGCCACGCTCTCCCTCCTCAGTTCCAGGTCCTCCAGCCGGGATCAAGGCTGTGCCATCCTCTGCCAGCAGCGTGGTGGTGTCCTGGCTGCCACCAGCCAAGCCCAACGGCATCATTCGGAAATACACCATCTTCTGCTCCAGCCCCGGCTCGGGGCAGCCGGTACGTGATGGGAGTGGGGCTGGGAATCGCCACAGTGTGCCAGGGGGTGCTGAGCTGGCCAAGCAGGAACGGGAAGGAGAGCTGATGCCAGGCAGCAGCAGCAGCAGCAAAGACCTCTTGGGGTGCACTGCAGAATTGTCCGAGGGCATCCATGGGCACTGTGCACCAAGGAATGGTCCCATCATCTCTCTGTTCCCATCCTCTGGCATCTGCCATGCTCAGCCCCTGCTCCAGAGGGGGAAACATGCCAGCTGCTGACCGAAAATGAAATAGAAATCCAACCTGGCCCCATCCCTCCTTGGTGAGGGAGAGGTTGATGGGAGGTCTGCAGACTAGTGCTTATCAAAAGCTCCTTCTCAAACTCATTTCACTATCTGAGCCTCTGGTTTCCAGGGCAACATAATCTTTTCATCAAAGCAACTGGTAAAACCGCTGGGATCCGATATTGTTTTCTTGGCATCTTGTCAAAACTGTCATTTGGGTAAAAAAAAATTATGTATACTATACAATATTCATATAGGTGTGTCTGCTTTGGGGTACACTCATATCTGTGTCCCTGCAAGGGCACGCGTGTGCCGATGGTGAACACTTGGATACCTGCCTGGTCACACTTAAATACACCCATCCTGTGCCACTGGGGAGGTGGTGGAGCCCCATCCCTGCCCGGTGCTGGCGTGGTGGTGGCACAGCCGGGTGCTGTGCCAGGTGGTCCTTCCAGCCGTGGCGTGCTTGGAGCAGGGTGACTTTGTCCCCGACGCGATGGGGACTGGCCCCAGTGCTTGCAGGGCCACCGCAGGCTTGGGACAGTGGCTGTGGGCGATGCAGGGGTGACCCCACGTGGGTTTTGGGGACCCCTTGGCCTCTCGCTGTGCCCGCAGAGGGTTTGGGCCAGCCCGGCTGGGGTTGCCTCCAGGCTGGCCCCGCTGCAGCTTGGCGGGTGTCGGGGAAGCATCCTTTCCCGGGAGCGAGCCATGCCGGCGCTGCCATCTGTTCCTCGGCTGCAGCCCGGCTCCCTGGAGGAACCACGACACCAGCCGGCTCTCCCCGGCACTGAGGGACGCCAGCGGAGCTGAGCCGCCCCTGCTCGGGATAAATAAACCCAGAGCACTGCGGGGCGCTGCGGGTGATGGGGCGAGGGTCTCACAGAGGCTTCACCTTCTCCCGTGTCCCCCTCCGCAGGCTCCCAGCGAGTACGAGACCAGCCCGGACCAGCTCTTCTACCGCATCGCCCACCTGAACCGGGGGCAGCAGTACCTGCTCTGGGTGGCCGCCGTCACCTCCGCCGGCCGCGGCAACATCAGCGAGAAGGTCACCATCGAGCCTGCGGGCAAAGGTATGGAGGCTGCCAGCCTGGGGGACACCTCTGCTGTGCCCTGCCCCGTGGCCAGCAGGAAGCCACGGGTGGGTGACCTCACGGCAGAGGAGGGGCAGCACGGGGGTCCCAGGTCCCCTGACACCTCGGGGGGGCTGCACACGGGGCTTGCCCCCCAGGCTGACCTCCCTCTTGCCCCCAAGCCCCCGCCAAGATCATCTCCTTCGGAGGCACCGTCACCACGCCGTGGATGAAGGACGTGAGGCTGCCGTGCAACTCCGTTGGGGAGCCGGTCCCTGCCATCAAGTGGACCAAGGACAGGTATGGAGGGGGCTGCCAGCTGTGCTGGGGGCTGGTGCCAGCTGCGTCACCCTGGCTGTGCCACACACGGCTGATGTGCCTCTTCTCCTGCCGCAGCGAGGACTCTGCCATCCCGGTGACGGTGGACGGGCACCGCCTGATCCAGGCCAACGGGACGCTGGTGCTGCGCTCGGTGAAAGCCGAGGACTCCGGCTACTACACCTGCACTGCCACCAACACCTGGGGCTTCGACACCATCATCATCAACCTGCTGGTGCAAGGTGAGGGCCCCCACCGCTGTGTCTGCCCTGCACAGACGCGCTCCCTTCCCCGCTGCCCAGTGCCTGGGGTCTGTCCTGCACGAGGGGCTCGTGTTGGGCCAGGGATGAGTGCAAGGTCTCGTTGCCACTTTTAAGGGGCACAGTTTGGGGCACTCTGCATGTGTGAGGTGCTCATGGGCTTTCCTTCCTCCCCAGTGCCCCCGGACCAGCCCCGCCTGACTGTCTCCAAGACCTCGGCATCGTCCATCACACTGGCCTGGATCCCTGGGGACAATGGGGGCAGCTCCATCCGAGGTAGGGCTGCTGTGAGTGATGGGGCTGGTGGCAGCACCTCACCCGAGAATCCTGGCTGGTTCCATTCCCATGGAATATGTTTTCAGGCACACAGTGCCACATTTTTGTCTCTGCATCTCAGTTTTCCCCTCTCCAAAATGCCTCAGAAATGCTCCAGAGTAAGGTTGATGCTTCTGAGCTCTTAGCAGGGGCTGTCAGCCCTGATGAGGGGTTTGTGAGGTGTTCTGGACAAGCTGCAGGCACTGAGGCAGTTAATGAAGGGCACATCATTGGGTGCTTAGGTGCTGGTGGCCAGGGCCAGCCCCAGTACTGCTCCGTGTCTCCCAGCATTGGTGCCACTCTGAACCCACCAGAGCAGGAGTTGTCCCACATCCCTGACAGGCTGGGGGCTTTGGGAGGGCTCCAGGAGCATCCCAGCTTTCCCAAGTCTCCTTTCTGCTCTGATTCATCTCATGAATTATACGTTGAAACAGCTGCGTGCAGAGGGGGGAGCGGGGAGCGAGGAAGGAGACCTCACTTACAATTAATTAAAAGCATGAAAGTAATTACAAGCAAATCTCCCCAGCCAGCAGCCTTTCACTCCAGCGGACTCTGTTGATAAATTTGGTTATAATTGGATTAGAAATATTAAAAACACGCTGCATGTACAAAATAAATAAATAAGCAGTGGCAGGCACCAGGGTGGGCGGTGTGGGGGTGTCTGGGCTGGTGCTGACACCACAGGGAATCATGTGCCCATGGCCTTGGGAAGGTCCTGGTGTCACCATCCATAGGGAATCCTTGGTGCTGAGAATGTGTGGGAAGTGTCCCCACTGCTCTGCCCAAGCTGCAGCTGGCTGGTCACAGAGTCCTTCATGTGAACGCTCTGGCATTGCCACGGTGGTACCAGAGTGGTGTTGGCACCGAGGCGGTCCTGCCAGCTCTGCCTTGTGCAGCTCATGATGCACACAGCAAGGCAGGAAGCCTACTCTTCCCTGCTATTTTTATTTGAGAATTGGCTAAATATCGTGCAAAAATATCCAAACCTACCAGCGCACTAGGAAAGTTCGGTCAGCATAGCCAGGGCAGCAGGGATGTGCTGTCCCAGGATGCCGCGATGCCCTTGGGGCTGTCCCTGGGGCCCTGTGCTCTCCCAGAAGCCCAGCCCAGCTGTCTCCAGGAGTCTTGTTGACGGCAGCGTAACAGGTTTGCTCATCTAGGACACAGTGTGCTTCCTAATACTCTTCATCACGGGAGAGGAGGCGGTGTGCAATGACAGAAGCAACTTCCCTGCAGCCTCCCGAGGGAGCTGCTTAATTCCGGCTTTCCCTTTATAGCCTCGCACCAGTCAATCACAGCGTGCACTCCCCTGTGGAAATGAGCAGCGGGGCCATGCTGGGGGTGCTGGGGCAGGCGAGATGTGACCAGGGGGGCTCTAGCAGAGCTCTCAGGGGGTTCTGGGGGTGCCCACACTCCTCTTGTCTGTGGCTCCTGCCTGGGTCTGTGTGGTGGGCAGAGCAGGCAGTTTCCAGCACCACTCATGAGTGTGCAGTTGGGCAGGAATTGGTGTGTGACGGGTGCCCTGCCACTGCAAGGCTGTGTTGAACTTGGGCACAGGCTTTGTGCCAGCCAGAACCCCGTCCCCTTGCCCATGTACCGAGAGGTGACCCCTCTCCTTGCTCCCACAGGCTTCGTGCTCCAGTACTCGGTGGATAACAGCGAGGAGTGGAAGGACGTGTTCATCAGCTCCTCCGAGCGCTCCTTCAAGCTGGAGAGCCTCAAGTGTGGCACCTGGTACAAGGTGAAGCTGGCGGCCAAGAACAGCGTGGGCGCCGGCCGCATCAGCGAGATCATCGAGGCCAAGACCCACGGCAGAGGTGAGCCCGGCCCGCGGTGTCCCTGCCCCGCCGGGGACACGGGGGTCCACTCCCCACCCTGCTGACGGCTCCTCTTCCGCAGAGCCCTCCTTCAGCAAGGACCAGCACCTCTTCACCCACATCAACTCCACGCACGCCAGGCTGAACCTGCAGGGCTGGAGCAGCGGGGGCTGCCCCATCACCGCCATCGTCCTGGAGTACCGGCCCAAGGGCAACTGGGTGTGGCAGAGCCTTCGCACCAACAGCTCCAGCGAGGTGTTCCTGACCGAGCTGCGCGAGGCCACGTGGTACGAGCTGCGCATGAAGGCCTGCAACAGCGCCGGCTGCGGCAACGAGACCACGCAGTTCGCCACACTGGACTACGACGGCAGTGAGTGGGGACACGGGCTGGGGAAATGCCACCAAACCAGGGGGTCCCGGAGCGCTGAGTGCCCACCCGCCCGTGCTCTGCCCTAGGCACTATCCCCCCAATCAAGTCTGCCCAAGGGGAAGGTGACGACGTGAAGAAGCTCTTCACCATCGCCTGCCCCGTGATCCTGGCCACGCTGGGAGTGGCCCTGCTCTTCATCATCCGCAAGAAGAGGAAGGAGAAGCGGCTGAAGAGGCTTCGAGGTGAGATGGGATTCAGAGGCACAGCACACAGGACCCCAGATTGTGTTCCTGGACTGCCTCATTGTGCCCTAAACAGTTCCCTTACAAAAAGCTTCTTGGTTTTTGTGTCTCCTGCACAGATGCGAAGAGTTTGGCAGAAATGCTGATCAGGTAGGTCTCATATCTGCCTGTGGCTGGCACTGGGTGGGCAGGCAGGGGAACAGTTGGTGCTGGGGGTGGTCCTGGCTGCTTTTAAGCCCAGGTGCAGCCCTCATTCAGTTTCAGACCTCTCAGGCTCTCACCTGTGAAGGTTGTGGCAGTGACTCTGTAGCACAGCAGCCCAGTGCTGCTGGCTGCTCCTGCCTGCCCCAGGGTCCCACGCTGGAGCATGCCTGGGCAGAGCTGAGCCCTGGGTGGGCTGGCTGGTGGCAATCCCCAGCCCGTGCCAGGCTGGAGCCACCGGGGCTCTGTCCGGTAATGGGCGGGTCTGCGTCCCCTCTCACCTCACAGCAAGAATAACCGCAGCTTTGACACGCCGGTGAAGGGGCCCCCGCAGGGCCCCCGACTGCACATCGACATCCCGCGGGTGCAGCTCCTCATCGAGGACAAGGAAGGCATCAAGCAGCTGGGTGAGCACAGCTCCCATCCCCTCGTACCCCAGGGTGCTGGGGTCCCATGGACGGGCTGAATGTGGGCCAGCAGGTGCCTACAGTGAACTCCTGACCAGAGGGAGGTCTGAGCTCCAGCTTCCTCCCACAGGGGATGACAAAGCCACGATCCCGGTGACCGACACGGAGTTCAGCCAGGCAGTGAACCCCCAGAGCTTCTGCACAGGCGTCTCTCTGCATCACCCGGCCCTGATCCAGAACACAGGACCCCTCATCGACATGTCTGACATCCGCCCCGGCACCAGTGAGTGTGTGGGGCTGGGCTGGCTGTGCTGGGGGTTGTACACACGGGGCAGGTGTGGGGAACCTGTCCCCCAGCACTGGCCATGCCCAACAGCAGCTGCTGGGAAGGCAGGAGGGGCAGGCAGCACTCCAGAGAGATGGGAGAGCGTCCTGGCTGTGCGGGGGAGGGACCCACCGTGACTCTGTCACCTTTGTGCAATAGACCCCGTGTCGAGGAAGAGTGTGAAGTCTGCGCACAGCACCCGCAACCGCTACTCCAGCCAGTGGACACTCACCAAGTGCCAGGCGTCCACCCCCGCGCGGACCCTCACCTCGGACTGGAGGACAGTGGGCTCCCAGCACGGCATCACGGTCACCGAGAGTGACAGCTACAGCGCCAGCCTCTCGCAGGACACAGGTATGCAGGGCCAGAGCCTCCCTGCCCCTGCTGCTGGCAGGGACCTGCTGCTTTGGAGCACACAGAGACCCCACACTCTGAGTTCGGGGTGACTGCAGACCCTATCAGTGGGGTTGTGGAACCACGACTTGGTGGCTCTGAGCCACCAGGGCTGTGTCCAGCTCTGTGGACAGATAGAATCATAAAAAACCAATATGGTTTGGGTTGGAAGGGGCCTTATCACTCATCTTGTTCCACCCTTCCACTAGACCAGGTTGCTCCATGTCCTGTCCAACCTGGCCAGGTGTATCTCAGCAGGGACAGCCTGGGCATTCCCATGACGTGGAAAAAGGCATTCCCATGCCAGGGAAAACCCCAGGTAGGTGACATATCCTCTCCCCACAGACAAGGGGCGGAACAGCATGGTGTCCACGGAGAGCGCCTCGTCCACCTACGAGGAGCTGGCGCGCGCCTACGAGCACGCCAAGCTGGAGGAGCAGCTGCAGCACGCCAAGTTCGAGATCACCGAGTGCTTCATCTCTGACAGCTCCTCGGACCAGATGACCACGGGCACCACGGACAACGCTGACAGCATGACCTCCATGAGCACCCCATCTGAGCCCGGCATCTGCCGCTTCACTGCGTCCCCGCCCAAGCCCCAGGACAGCGAGCGGGGCAAGGGCGTGGCCGTGCCCATCCCGCACCGCGCCAGCAAGAGTAGGTTCACATGGGCTCTGTGGGGGTCCTGCCTGTCCTCAGTGCCCCAGAGCTTCCCTAAATCCTTAGGAGGCCTTCCCAGTCCTGTATTGCTTGGCATTCTTGGTATTTCTTCCCATGCTGTAATGTTCTGTCTCCATTGCTTAATGTTGTTCCCCATTTCTTGGTATCCTTTCCTTGCTATTCCATCCTTTCTTTGCTATTCCACTCAGTCTGGTATTTTTTTTCCCAGTTCCTTGGTATTTCTCCCCATTCTTTAGTATTCCTTCCCATACCTTAGTATTTTTTCCCCTGTATTTTACTATTCCGTCACATTCTTTAATATTCTTTTGCCACTTTGTGGCATTTCCCCCCTCAATGTTTATCAGAATTTCTCTCCCTGCTTTAGTGCTCCTCAGTATTCCTTGGTATTGCTCAGTATTCCTTCCCTATCCTTAGAGCCAGAATCCCGACAATCTCCCATCCCCATGAGTTTTATTACCTCAAAATAGAACAATACCTGGAAGATATTTAAAAAACACATAGGTGGGAGTTGATAGTTAATTTATTTACTGATTATATAACACACACTATAATGGGATCATCTTTCTCTGCAAATTAGACCACATTTTTATGGTATAGTTTGAATAGCATAGAGTGTATCAAGTATAAGACAATTGTAGGCTTATAAAAAATGGAATTTACAGAACATATTATAAAATATACAAGATTTAAGACAATAGTGCTATAGTAACACAAATATAACACCTGTAAGAGACAATAAAATAATGCAGGGCATTATATATATATAAAAAATATATTAATATGTATATACATATTTAATATGTAAATGCACATATATATACAAATATATACATATACATATATATTTATACATAAATTTATATATACTTAATATAAATGTATATGTATAATTTTTTATTATATATATTATGTAAAATTT